>CP136889.1:19460008-20022508 GCA_033000465.1 Sciaenops ocellatus
TGCTTTTATTGTCAGACGCAGAAGCTTTTAGGGAGAGCCCAGCAGAACAACCTCAAATTAAAGATTACAGCCAAGCTTGTTTTGGCTAATGCAGTTCCTCTTGTTGTCCACTTGAGGCTGGCTCCAGAAGTGAGTCAGTCTCCATAAGTCCCCATGTTAAAATGTCCAACTTCACAGCAGAAATAAACATGTTTACAGCCTGGTACAAAAAACAGTTTTGGTCTCTATAGCTAATTTCCCCGTTCATGACAACTGTACTGAGGGTGAATTTTTATACAACTCACCTGTTCAGATTATATTAAGGCTTAAAGATATGCAGGATTAAGAGCGTGGACGCTTTGATTGACGGGTGGGTGTTGTTACAGGTGGCTTGTTTGAGCAACCAGGCATCATTTAGCCCATATTTGCCCATTTTTGGGTTAGATCGGAGGTGAACTGCCAAAACGGCGACGACCAGAGCCAACACATTCAGAAACGTGTGGGTGACGTCACGGATACGGTGTCCATGTTTTATAATGTCTTTGTTGTTTTTAGCACAAGATCTTGACCTGCTTCTCGTTTCTTTTGTTGTTTATTGGATATTATATCTGTCTAATTTCAAGCTTAAACCTATGAATGAATGTTTAAACCATACCTGGATTTAATCTGGATGTGAAACACCTGTGTGTGACCTCTCCACGTGTTCATGTGCAACACTTTAATATATTTTGTCCTCCTCTTCTGTCTTCGCAGATGCACCACCCTATTCAGATGAAACCTGCAGACAGTGAGAAATCTAACGGTGAGTGGCCACACACACACACACACACACACACACACACACATAGAAGCATCAATATCACACACACATGCATCAATGGCCTTTTTGAATTTGCTTGGTAATAGCTCGCCGCAGACGGGCTGGCGGAAAAGATTTGAGACGTAGAGACGAGCAGAGAAAGAGAGACAGAAATCGAGGAGGGGTGGGGATGCTAATGTATATAAATATATATTTTTATATGTGATGAATTATTAAGGCGTTTCAGATGGAGGTGAGTGAAAGTTGAATCGTTTTGGCCTCCTGGTGAACCCGCCTCTCTCCCCCCGTGGCTGCTCGCTCATACAAACATGCCGTGTGGAACCCTCCTCTCTCCTCGCTACAGCATCCGTCTCACGGCGCCATCACACACACTCCGTCCTCAGATCACCCCCGTTTCCAATCTACATATTGCCGATCCAGTTGTGAATTGATTTCCCATCCCGAGCCTCTTCCCTCCATCGTTCCTCGTTCTAACGAGGAAGCGATTGGACCGTAGGCGGAGGAAGTGTCGGGGTGTCTTTTTTAAAGGATGAGGCCGACGTTATTCTGTATTTTTCTTATCGTCAGCAAATCCCATGAAGAGACGTCCGAGTACAAACACATTCCCCACCCTCCGTCTGAGACGCTCGAGCCCATTGGTTGGCTACACCAGCTTTTTAGCAAATGTTCCTCGAGAATCTTCAAACATGAGATGGGCGTCATTTCAGGTGATTTCGTTTGATTGCTCTGAAGTGTGCGTGACCTTTTCAATCACGGAAGCACGGCGTTCCACCCATCCAACCACACCTCTGTCACCTGCATTGTTGAACCACGAGACGGAGAAATGAACAGCTTTTGGATACATAAACAAGGTTTTCTCCAACCGACAGGCGACATTGCAAATTTTACTCCACACACTGGTTAATTTTGAGATTTTATTCTTGGATTCTTTATTCACCTCTTGGATCAACTCAGATTCCACACAGAAAAAAATAGCACTATATTGCTTCATCTGTATATTTAAACATCAATACAATGCAAAAGATAATTGTCTTCAGTCGACTGTGGAAGTTTCATGGTGATATCTATGAGGTTTTTTTTACCCTATTCACCTGTAGTGTCTCATCTTCGACCGTTAATCCTACACATCTACCTGCAGCACTGTGGCCCACGAGCTAAAGAAGTAAAGTGTGGTTTCACATGACGAAAGACTTCATATTTGATTGGATGAAATGTGTATATTATTAATGTTTCACAGGAAGTGAAGAGGGAGGAATTTTGACACATAAATACTCAAAATCTGACGTATATTTACAAAAAAACAAGCGATAGAAAAACAGTTAATTCAGGGACACGAGATAATAAGTCCTTTTTTATTTCATTGTCTCTGTAAAGACAGTTTTACAAGGCCTGAATTTTGTTGTAATCAGTTTTAATTGGCTTCATTTTGATGCAGCAATAACGTTCAGTGTAATTTGTCAGGTTCATTATGTTAAGTGATATTCAGTTGATGCAGATTTGGAAACTAAAAGACAATGTTATTAAAAGTGGTGAGAGAGCTCAGGAGAATATCGCGGACACGCTGTACAAAATCAGATTTTGGTTTCTATTTTAAGGTTCTGCTCAGTTACTCAGTCTTGAGGGTCAATTCGCTCAAATTGTAAAAACACATGATGAGATTTCCAGCTTGCTTCTGCAGAGTTTAGGTTTTATCCACTGTTGAGGCTTGGTGGGATGTTGTTAGGTCTTAAAAGTCTTGCAGTCATTCGACCACAAAAGATGGGTCAACTTGGGTCTTTTGGGAAACCCTAACCATATGATGCAGATCTGACTTCAGTGGTTTGGACTGGGGACCACCTCGGACCAACAACACCCAACCTTCACACTAATCCTCCAACTCCAAAGATCTCCTTACTGCGTTTTTACTACCTAACATTTGATGTTCCTGGCCTAGTTTTACCTCTTTACCTGGGCCCAAGATCCTCGCTTCTTGGCCCATGGGATTCTGATCCTATGACCACCTCCCAAGAGGAACCAACTTAACCCTAACTTGGGAACGCTTTACCTTACCTTTATATCTTACCCATGCCCAATGCTTTCACTCCTTGATTGGGGACATCCTCGATCTTGTAACTTCCCACGAAATGGATCATCCAAACCCAAACCATCTGGACTCCTTGCTATACCACAACCACCTGGAACTCTTTCAGGATCCAAACCTTATCTGAATCTCTGAATAAAGGATGTTAACAGCTGGTTCAGCACAGGGAGTCAACTTGATAACAAACCCAAAGCCAAGTTATTACATTGGCTTTTTAGACGCTGATCTCAAGGTGAATGTTTAGTCTGTTTCTTTCTGTAGTGAGTCTCCAGCTCAGAGGTCCACTGTCCTCTCAGCCCTGCTCTGTTTGTTTTCTGCAGCCACTCAAATGATCTGGCGATGAGTCGACTTTTCTTTGTGATGCCCAAACACAACAACAGCAACAACAACATATCTTTCCGGAGCCAAATTCCTGGTTATAATCCAGTTTTTTACCTTTTAGGTGGAAAAAATATTTTCCATTTCAAACTGCTGCCAGCGATGTCTGTAGATTATTCAGGGTTGCAGAGCTCAAGAAACCTGAGCAGCAGATATCTGAACACTTTTGGCAAATAAAAGTGAAATTATTTGCATGGCTAAGTGAGAAAATATGTGTGTGTGTTTTTTTTCCTGCAATTTGAGTGAAGTGACCCTTAAAGCTGAGTAATTGAGCAGAATATGAAAATGGATAAAGTCACGATTGGATGAACTGACCATTAAAATCAAGTCGCAGGTATTTTCAGAAAGGATTGCACAAACTTTTCGAAGGTGTTCTGACACCTACACGAACCCTCCATGCCGTGTGTGTGTGTTCAGATTAAAATCAGCTTTATCGTATCACAGAGGAGTCCTTCGGGCTGACACACGGACGATGGAGTAGCATCATAAGCGACCTGCTATATCACTGTCCACTGCAGGGGAGTACAATAAAATGACAGCATCCAGCGAGGCAGTGGAGAAATCCTTATAAAAGCCATCATCTGCTCCACTGAAATATGGCGAAATACGACTTTATAAGACATAACCCGTCAGGGTAACGACGGTGGAACTTAATAAAGCAGCCACTACTCACAGCCAGGATGGTGAAATATAGAGCAGACCATACGTAACGTATCCATCCACTTAATGGTAATGACCTTTAATAAACCCAGTGTTAGAGTCGCTGTAACGGTGACGAATGGCCGCTCAGAGGTTTATTAGTTTAGTCAGCGGAGGAGATGGAAGACAAGATGGAGAGATGTACAGTAGAGCAGAGAGATAACGTTATTGTTAAGCAGCGTTTCTTTTTTTTTTTTTTTTTACTAAACTTTTGTGTTTTTTTTTGGGCTGTGTCGAAACTCAGCACGACGCCAATTCTCCTCCGATTTATCCCGGAATGCAAAGCTGATTCCAGATCATCCCGGAGTCGGCTTTATGAGTCTTATCACCCGACCGCCTGCCTGCCTGCACGCCGCCTGCACGCCTCGTCCGGAAAAAAAAACAAAAAACAGAAACAGTCAATTGTAACGATATCTCCTCTCTTTCTTTTCTATCGACGCCGAGTAAATTAATTACATTGCTGTTAGACTTGTGGTAATCTTCCTCTGGAGTGATGAGCACACACACACACAAACTGTGTACAAAGGAGTTAAAGCTTTTTGAAACAACACTTATCTCGGCAGCGTATCCCGACGGTTTGTGTTTTAAACACACAAACAATTCAAACAGCAAAATAAACAAGTGCGCTATTGATTTCCCAGAGTGCAACAGACCGCTTATCTCTTTCGCCTCGCGGTAAGAGCTGACAGTTTCCTCATTAAAAATGAATTGGATTAGCATTACATTGAATGTGGTGGGAACACATAAACACACACACACACACACACACATTGTTTCTGCGAGCGATGAGGATTTTCAAATTCACACTTAACCCTCGCTCGCGCGCGTTAAAAGTTTCTCACCGCCGGTTGACTCGGCATTCCTCGACGTTGCACCGGAGGAGGAGGAGGAGGAGGAAGAGGGGGTTGTGTCAGCGGAGGAGAATGAGAGGAATCCACGAGGGAGGACGGATGGAGGGAGGATGGAGGGAGGACGAGGGTGAGAGAGGACAAGCTGGAGAATCTCAGCAAGCAGTCGGTGTTGAAGTGATAATGAGACATTGATCAGAGCCTCGCAGATGGCATGATGAAATACATGAACTCTGTCTGTGTTCATCTCTCTCCCACTGTCGCTCTGTTTTTTTCTCTTTTTTTGGATTGCTGTTTTGTTCTGTCTCATTTCATTTTTCCACATTTCTCGATTTTTTGTTTTATCTTTTTTTTATTGTTTAGTCTTTCTTTTTCATTCTCTTTGTTCTCACCTTCACTATTTTTCAGTTTCATGTCAAAATGAATTTGCCCATTGGGGATTAATAAAATACTTCCTCTTTTATTTGTTATGTGTTCTGGAAACAATTTGTTAATATGTGAGCTTTAGAGGTGCTGCTGGGTGGACTTTGTGACCGAGCCAGGCTAGCTGTTTCCCTCTGTTTCCAGCTTTTATGCTAAGCTATGCTAACTGGCTTCTGGAGGTAGATTCATCCAATAGCAAAATTCAGATCTGGACCCAAATCAATCTATAACAAACAAATATGTATGTTATTTTGAGAGCTTTCGGGGTGTTGCTAGGTGGATTTTGTGACCAAGCCAGGCTAGCTGTTTCCCTCTGTTTAAAGCCTTTGTGCTAAGCTATGCTAAGCTATGCTAAGGAAGGCTTCTGGAGGTAGATTCATCCAATAGCAAAATTCAGATTTGGACCCAAATCGATCTATCAGTTACACTTTAAACAAATATGTATGCTATTTTGAGAGCTTTCGAGGTGTTGTTAGGTAGATTTTGTGGCTGTTTCCCTCTGTTTACAGCGTTTGTGCTAAGCTACGCTAACTGCCTCCTGGAGGTAGCTTCATATGTACGGTACAGACATAAGAGTGGTATCAATCTTCTTGTCTAAATCTCAGCAAGAAAGTGTACATCTGAACTTCCTAAAGTTGTGAAGTACTCCTTTAACAGCACATTTATTTTTGGTATATTGCTTGGAGTTAGCTAGAGTGAACAGGCTACCCATTGGACTGGAATAAATGGGTTGCACAGCAGACATTTTGTCATTTCATAGCCTGAAGCTCACAGATGTGTATGTATTGTGCTATAAATATGCACAGCTACCTCCATCTCTTGGTTGAAACTTGGCTATTGCATTTGAATTTTGCTGATTTTGGAGACGTGGTGTATTTCGGCAGCCTACGTCACCAGCCAACCCCTTCCATCCCCAGCTGTATTCCTGCTACACTGAACGGTAGTCAGTCTGTCATTAGCCATGAGGCCATGCACCCTGTAGTGATTTTCCTCTGCTGCATTTGTTAAATTTCCTGGAGAGCTACCAGAATTTGGGGGTTTAAGTTCCACTTTGATCAGGATGAAATCCAAAGTGTGAAACGACAAGTTGTGGTTGAATCTCCTCATTTAACTCCCTACATGAAAGCACATAATCAACTTCCCCAAAAATGTCTAACCATTCACTCTGTTTCTCTTTCCTCCTTCTTCTTCTTCTTCTTCTTCTTGGCTCTGCAGCGGTGGAAGACAGGAAGTTGTTCATCGGCATGGTGTCGAAGAAGTGCAACGAGAACGACATCCGGGTCATGTTCTCTGCGTTCGGACAGATCGAGGAGTGCCGGATCCTCAGAGGGCCAGACGGACTGAGCAGAGGTGCGTGTCGCTCCAACTCACTTCCATCCACACGTAATGCTCCTCATGTGAATATTATTACCAGAACGGCCTCCGGCAGCTGTTGCTGTTCTTTGTGTCGACTTGTGTCGTGACTCAAACTCAAGTCCTGTAGGAAGTCTTTACGGTATCACTGTGTGACAAGAGTTGGCTGGTTGAAGACGGTTTCTGAGCCAATGGCTGTGCCTCAGAGTTTAAACGACTTTTTACAGTAAAGTATTAAGAATTTATCTGTTTATTGTCTTTATGAAAGAATAATAAAAGAAAGAAGAAGAAGTGACTTTAAAAATCATTCCAACCACTTTGTAGTTTAACCATTGATTGTTTCTTTCTTTTTTTTTTTTTTTTTTTTACTTACTTACTTCAAAGTATTTTGCATAATCAGCAGCTCATTTGCATGTTTTCAACCATTTTTCTCCTCACTGTCTGTTACTGGAAGTTTTTCCTGAGCCGTCAATGTCACACAAAGACATTGTTTACTGTAAACGATGGTGATTAGTGTTTTCCTGCAGCAGGAAACATGAAAAACTTTTGGAGATATAAACTTCAGGAGACAGTTGGTTCAAATTGTTCTGCTTCCTTTCAATAAAAGTCCCTCCATTTATCTGAAATAGTCTGTTATAGTCGTGACCAGACTACCAATCTATTTGTCTTTTGAGACGGTCAGATTAGGCGATCATAGAGTCCTAAATTCTTGCATGTCCGACTTCACGTTGGACCCTGACCAATCACGACTTGCCGTACATGACTTTGAACAAGGTGGCAGCGGCTTACTTCACCGTTTCACCTGACAGCAACAAGAACTAGTGTTTACATGTGTAAACACGGTTTTCTGAATCAGAGTCATCCTTGAACCTTTCACGGTCACTGGATTCTGTCTTTGTCCTTCAAAGTCCATAGAAAGAGTGAGTGTGTCAGCAAGCCGCGTATGTATATGTGTGCAGAGAGTGAGTAATTTAATGCATCTGAATCAAGGATGATAGTAACTGAAATGAAACAAACATCGGTCCTTTTCTGCTTCGCTGTGCCTACAGTCATAGAAGTTGCCAAATTCTCCGAGAGAAGGCCAAAGAAACTGTGACATGCTCGTCTTTTAGGAGATGGCGAGGTGTCCCAGATGCTGCGTCATGCAGTTGCCTTCCACCATTGACACACTTCACAAGATAAAATAACTGTAGCTCCCAATGCTCAGTTTTGTTCCCAATGCCCCACATCTGTCAGGTCAGGCCATTATCAGGTTGATATCATATCGTGCAAGTAGGTAGATGGGTAGGGGAGGGAGATTAGGGAGGAAAATTACATTGTTATAGCAGCCATATACAATAAAAAACATGCAGGCATAAGGTGCTGAAGATAGAAAAAACACAAAAAAACAACCAATAACGGAGCTGCCACAACAGGTTTCCTCTTGCACAGTGCTGTCTTCCAAAAGAAGGATGGCGTATATCAAAGAAATCAGTGAGAAAACAAAGAAGGGTAGAGCTGAAGTTGGAGCAGGCCTCTCAAAAAGTGGTGAATCTTCTGTCCAGGTGTTAAGGTGTTGAAGATAAAAACAACAACCAGACTCAGCGAGCTGCCACAATAGATTGCCTCTAGTATGGTGCTATCTTGCAAAAGAAGGATGGCGTATGTAGGTAGGAATGTGGGTAGGTAGTGAAGAAGGTAGATAGACTAGATACAGCAAGTTGCTACAACAGGCTGCCACTGGCACGGTGCCCTCTTCCAAAAGAAGGATGGCGTATATCAAAGAAGAAGGTCGAGCTAAAGTTGGGGCATCGAATTATGGTGTACATGTACTCTTCTTTCAGGCATACTGTAGCTTAAAATCCTTGTAGAATGGCTCCCTGGTCAAATCCAGTGTTGCCTGTTACTTGCCAGGACCAAAGGCTGAAGTAAGAGTGATTTTACAAAGCCAACAAACCAAATGTCCTTGTCCTAACTCACATATTTCATACTGTTTGTTTTCTCAGTGAATCAGAAGTTCAGGCTGACCTGAACATTGAAATTGGGCTTTTATATTTCATTCTGTGTCTACTAAAGACATTGTATCAGTTCCTGTCTTCAACCAGCTGCTTCTTGAAAATGGTTTAGATTTCCTTCAAGGTTTTGTAGGAGTCATGTTAAGAAGTGAATACAAATGAACTGGAGCGACATCTTGAGGCTGTTGTGCCCACTGTGAATACATGCTTCTCTTTTTTCGCTCTATATATCTCTTTTGCCTTTCTCTCTCTCTCTTTTTTTTCTCCCCCTCTTGCTCTCTCAGCCTCAGTCCCAGATCACCCCCCAACCACCATCCCCTTCCCTTTCCTCTGACCTCCTAACCTCCATTCATATCCTTCACCATCCCTGCCGTTCCAGTTTAGCCTCACCGTAAGCCAGTCCTGAGCTCTTTGATACTTCCATAGTGAGGCTGAGGGCACTTTCAAACCGGCAAGTCCAAATCAGGAGATGTGTTTGCTGCTTGTTGCATTTACAGTGTGCTTCAGGTTGGTTATATTTCACAGCAGAACTTTGATTTTAAAGCCACGTTGTAGCAGCTTTTTTACTTGAAAGAAACATGGAGGACATATTGTTTGATCAGTGTCATTCTTCAAGTCAGTTAAGCACGTAAACATACTCAAATATAACTTTTTAAAGATATGGTGATGTATAAAACATGTACAAAATACAAAATATAAAGTTATTTCATCAGAAAATGCCAAAGAAAGTAGTAGAGTTAGGTCTGATTTGCCAATATAATACCTGGGTTTTGGTACAGTTACCCAACAATTCTTAAAAATTGGCAATGTTTTCTGTTCAAAGAATAAGTAAATCTGAATCTGACCGTTGTTGCAACAGTCGCTACTAAAATAGTGTTCTACTCAGAGAAAGTAGAATTTCAAGTCTTCAGTCAACAGGAAATCCATGTAATAGCGACCCTTTTCTTTTCTCAATTTCTAAGAAGTAAGCGCTGATTTGGCCTCTCTGAGACTTGGCGGAAGGCTGTTCCAAAGTCGCGGAGCTCCAACGGCAAATAATCTGCAAACACAAGAGCCCAATTAATCACGACTCAGAATGTGGACACGTCTCAAAAAAACTGTAAATTTCTTCACTTGATTTGGAGAAGGGTTTTTGTGCTGAATCCACAAGGCGCAGGCGAAGGAAAACAGTCCACAGGCAAAGAAAAAACTGCCTACCTGTTGAATTAAAAGCTTCATGTAATCACATAATGTACTCTAAACAAAGTGCTCCAGGGCTGGTTTTTAAAAGAAAAACAGAAACGGGGGCCCATTAACAAGCAGTCAGACCAATTGGACACCCAAAGTCACCATTTGAGTAGATCATCAGGTTGAAATATGACCAGATCTCACGAGTACAACCATAAACCAGCTGCCTCATCTATCAATCCAAACTCAGCTCTTGTACCTCTATAAATAGCTCTTGTAGTAACACAGGGACCCCTTTCCATCATCAACCATTCTTCCCTTCAAACACACTCACACCTGCCCCAACCCCCTTCATTTCTACTATCTTCCCGACACTCCTTACCTCCCCCTCCCTTCTCCCCTTTGTGGTTTCTATGTGCTGAGGAGATGGAGGGGCTTTTTGAAACTCTCTGTCCTCCTTTTCCTCCTCCTCCTCCTCCTGTCACACGAGCTGTCATTGTCATCAGGTTCAATGTGGATCTGTCGGTCACGTATATTTTCTTTATGTGGTTGTCGGACGTTTTGGATGTTTTATTGTTGACTTGAGTCTTATTTTCTCAATGTGTCTTCTCTCTCTCTCTCTTTCTCCTCAAGGTTGTCTCTATCTAGAACCAATCTTTGCCTCAAACTAAACTACTCAAACTCCCATGTTCCTTTGCTTCTTCCAAACCAGCACCAACCCCTCCCTTGCCTCTATCATTCACCCTGGCTGTCCTAGAATCCTCTCCTGCATCAATTTGTTCTCTTCCCACATCGGCCTCCTTCCCCAATTCCTTCCTCCATCCATTTTCAGCTCCTCTCTTTCGTCCTCATGAATATTTCAGATGCGATGGCCAAATCCTCATTTCTGTAGAGCTGATAAAAACCACTTACCCACCGACGCAAGTCAAAGAGGAAATGCTGGTAGTCCAGCTTGGGTCTGGCTAGTAAATAAACAACCTCAACCAGGTTGGAAAATAAATAGGTCTTTAAGGATTTCTTTGTGCCTGTAAGTCCCAGAGGCACCCAGTCCCACCTAGCTTCGCTGCTGAGCTCCTATTAAACCGCGGTATCAATCAGAGGAGCGCTACGCCATCCCGCTATTAATAAAATATGGATCACACCACCAGTGGATGGCTGGGCCTTGGGAGCTACCCTACTTTCATTAAAGGACTGTTTGGTTCTCCGCTGACGACAGAATGCGGCCCGTGAGGTATTTTTAGCGCTCAAGCCACGTCCCATCTCTCTGCCGTGAAAAATAAGACATGCACGGAAAGCACGGCTTTTAAAGCTCTTTTTTTTTTTTTTTGTCATTAGCAGCTTTGATGTTAATGAATCGAAGTTGCAGAAAGCGGCTAAAGATAGAAATGTTTTTGAGAAGGGGGAAAATAAAAAGTATTCTTGCCAACTGGAGACACACCCAGGAGTTTCCATCAGATGACATCCAATGGCGTTGTAGATGACCAGTTTTATAAATAGAGTCAGGACCTATCAGGAACCGGTCTGATGGGGGTCACCCAAATGGAAGCCCCCTCCAGATCTGATCCAGTTCTGGGGCAGCGCTTCTCTGCAGAGGATGGGGCAACCTCCTGGAAAGTAAAAAGTTAAATGACAGATTGTGGCCCATCTAAAATAGACAGTCCCCTGAATCAGTTGAAAAAATGACCCCTTTTTTCAGATGTCCTATCTACAGTAAGACCAGCTAGCACAGCAGCCCGGCACTGTAAAGGACACATCGGAATGTTTACTAGGTCAGTGCAGCAGAATCTGATAACCTTGAGTCTTTATTATTATATCTTATCGCTCTAATGTTAAGTCAGAAAGGAAGTTTTACATAAAAAATGAGTAAACTACAACTTCCAGTTTACAAGGACATCGAAACAGAAAAAAAAGGAGTTCAAATTTGTTTGATACAAGATCAATAGAAGGTCCGTCGATATCCGTTTGACAGCCTGAAATGTTAAACTTCAAACTCTCAATACTCCCTCCACAGTTTCCTACTTTATTTCTTAGACTAATCTGTGACAGCTCTGAAGACTTTTTTTTTGCTGAGATGTGCAAGAAATAAAATGGGAAACTGAGGCATATTGTGAGTTTTTAGGGTTTTTTTCCCCTCCAGGTCCTGTCACTTTCAGCAAGCCCTCCAAATTAATCAACGAAATGGGTTTTTGTGTTATCACCTCTCAAAATGAACCGTTTGAGCATTTTCTGGTCTGGTGCACGAATCAACTGGACGATATCGTGAGAACTATCCAATACCCATTAGAAATAACTGTTAGAGGAGCTTTTCTTGCATGTGTTTAGGCAACTTAAACTACTTTGTTGAGGTTAGGGAAAGAAGTTGTCATTGAAAATTAATCGGAAAACTTTCCAAAAATACTTGGCAGATGATTGGATGAACCATTTGTCTAACATCAACCTATCAGATCAACCAAACTTACCCAAACTAGTCAGAAGAAGAGCGAAAACATCTTTTCCTTCAAGAAAAGCCTTAACTTCACGTCGTTCTTTGCTCTTCTTTCAATGAAGTAATGCTCTCCAGCTGATAAAATTGATGCTAGCAGCATCTATGCCAACCACTAGTTCCTCATAGGTCACTGACTGGATTAAATCACAATCGCTAGGACACAAGCACATAGCTTGAAGTCTGGCAAGGTGAATGAGCTCATGATTTAGTGATCGAGACTCTGGTCCAGCTGCCTTGCAAGTTTAGGAAAGATGGTCATGGTCAAAACAACCCAACGTTGATTGGAGACAATATTAGATGACATACAAGACATTGAGAAACACAATCACCAGTGTCCAAGTCTGGCATTTTAGTTTGGTTACATGGATGCAACTGAAACTACTTGGTTGTTCACTCAATGAGCCCAAAGTTACTTTGTACACCCTTAACCTCCTTCCTCGAAGGTTCTGCAGAGCCGTGCTACTTCTACTTCTGACAGAGAACAATCGTCTGCGCAGTCACTTTTTACAAAGACACCAACATGGATTGTTTTACAATGTGCCATTTTTTTCCCCCGGCGAGGCAGTCTGTTGCAGAGCACTCGAGGTCATCAGAAAGAAATTTGCGACAGAAGCGGTGGTCAAAAGACATGATTAGACTATCACTGCAGCGATGCATGGCCCGTTACAAGGACGCGTTCTCTGTTCTCAGGGAAAAGCCTCTGTTGAAATCTGTGCAGTGGATGAAAGCGGGAGGGAGAAAAAAAAAAAAAAAAAAAAGCTGACCATCCGTCACTCTCAGCCTCGTTCTATCACAGCAACAGCAGGCTTTTGATAGAGGTGGAAGAGGACAATGATCACATCTATTCCTCGACACATCTGTCCTTTCTCTCTCTCTCTCTCTCACACTCTGTTGCATTATCCATCCTCACAATTTCTCCTCTCTTTTCCCTCTCTGCCCCTTCATCCCATCCACACAGCACAGGGAGAGTCTATCTGATGACCCGAGCTATTAGTTTTTTCCTCTACTGCCAAGCCACGAGTCAGCCAGCCGAACCTGAACAACATGTGTGTGTGTGTGTGTGTGTCTGTGTGTGTGTGTGTGAGCATGTGTGTAATCAGCTCAGGCCTGGCTGCGCTAACATGGCTTGGTGAGTTTGTTAGCATATTATTAGTCCGGGGGGTTGTTGAAGCACCTCTCACATTATCTCCTCTAATCACTCCCTAACCAGCCAGACAAACACAACCTTGCATCACCCCCCCTCCCCCTCACCTCGTACCCGCAAACAACCAATAACAAACTCCCTCTAAAAACAGCGTCCCATCTTGATTGGCTAAAATCAGCGTCAGTCACGGAGGAGGTCGACCGCACCTCCCTCTCATGTCTTCTCTTCTCTTGTCTTCATCCCTCTGTGGATTGAATTAATATGATTTTCTATCTGATTCTCGTCTTTCTCGAGACCCCCTGCGGATATTTTGTCCCGCCGCTGCCGCCACCACCGCTGCCACATCTCTTTCCTGTTTGACAAAAGAGAGAAAAGAGGGGCACCCAATCAGACTGCACAATGCAAGGCCCCCCCCCCCCCCCCAAAATGAATTCAAATCTCTTTCATGCAAATCTGGACTGATTTACATCGTTGAATTGTTGAGAGAAGAGAGCGGTTGAATGCAGGTATGACTAATTCGGTCAGTGTGTAGGAGCGAGAGGAAGAAAAAAAATAAATAAGAGACAGTGACAAAAAGAGACGATGAGGAGGAGGAGGAAGAGGGAGGCGGGGAAGGTGCCAACAACAGCCAATCCAAAGCCCCGATGGTGAATGTGGTTGTCTCAGATGTCCTGTGGTGGCTGTGGATGGGGCGAGGTGGTGGGACGGTGGGGGGACGGGGGTTGTGGTTGTCATGACACTGTGCTTGTTTTTCGGCTGTTGTTTCCACAGCGACTGAGAACACTGTTGTCCTCCTGTGAGCTGTTCTCTGTATCAATCTCTGTTTGGGTTTTTTTATAACAACGACGTGTCCAACCCTTTTGTCTTGTTTTTGTTCTTTCTTGTCTTCCCTCCTCCTCCTCCTCCTCCTGCCCTTCTGCCCTCCCCCCCTCCTCCCTTCCACTGTCCCACCATCCCTCCCTTCCCTCCTCTCCTCCTCTCCCCTCCCTACAGGATGTGCTTTTGTCACGTTTTCCACCAGAGCTATGGCACAGAATGCAATCAAAGCCATGCACCAGTCTCAGACTATGGAGGTACTGTACTCTTTGCCCTTTCTTCAACTCTCTCTCTCTCTCTCTCTCTGTCACTTTCTGTCTCCTTAGCTCCTTTTTAAACATGCACTTCACTCTGTTAATGTGCCGGCAATTTAATATGTCAGCCTCGTGTTCGGATATCTGTAAGCCTTTGAGTCACCTCTCTGTAAAAGTCACGACCTACTACTTTCTAGGTTGGGCCTTTTCGTCACACTTCCAGCACGGATTGAGTCTGAATTAAAGGCTCCGGCGGCACTAAGTTGAACAGAAACAGATTAAATGAGTGCACAATACTGTAAATTAGTCAATTTTAAGTTGTTCAGAACTTCAGTCACCCCAAATTTTCCAACTCTCGTTCAAGCCTGCAGCTTAAAACGATTTATATCAGACGAAAAAGCTTTCCATCGAGCGTGTCCTCAAATAGAAATTAAACAATAGTCTTGTCATTTATAACCACGATTAGACACTTCTTGAACTGTTTAAAATGAGCAGCAGTTATGTAATGTGTTGAATTAATAATGAAATTGCTGAAAACATTTATTAGAGGATCTATTCCAATCAGTTTGAGTCAAACTGACCCCAAAGTTGCAAAAATGTCTCAAAGGGGTTTAAAACCTGAACAGAAATGTGCATCCTTGCTGAGTTTCGCCTGCGAAATAAGCGTGAAGATGAGGCAAAGATGTAGGGAAGTTAAATTTGGTCATTTGGATATATTACCCACATTGTAATGATACAACATTGGTTTAACAATAGAGAAACACGGATCTCTAGAGAGCATGCAAAAAGTGTCGGATGCAAACAGTAGATCACAATTTTAGTAAATAATATTAGTAATAATAAGTAAATAGCATACATAACATAAAATATAAAGTATCTATGAAATTATGAAGAAAAAAAATGGAGGGTAGCATTCCTCAAAAGTGGATTTTAAATTAGATTTTGTTTGGGTCAGCAATAGTTGAGGTTTGGTTATTTTCAAATGTAATTATTAAGAAACTTGTCTATTTCTTTCTCTGACTGTGCCAAACATATGTATCCATGCCTGTCACGTGCTGCATGTAGTAATACCCGGTGTAGCCAAAGAGTTGCATTAGTCTGACAAGCGGAAATAAAAGAAAAACAAAAATATAGCTCCAAAAATCAGATATCTGTCTTAATTTCTCATGAATAAATACATCAGGAGTTCATGTCTTAGTTTTAGGTCCATGTTGAACTCTTGACTTGTTCGAACAGCTCAAATACGTAACAAAACAGAAGTGTGACAGACATCTCTGTCCATTTCCCGTCTTCTCTGCTGACCTGTGATGAAATCGGTCGTTTATTTTGGTCACCAATTTTCCAACCATCGGACTAAAGATTGGCAAAGTCTCAAAAACTGTGACAAAAAAACAGCACCACCTTTGACACACACACACCAGCCACAGCGGGGGTAGGTGGCATTACAGACCTCATCAGCTGTACGGCGACCCCGGCGGTGCCGTAAATGGGGACAGCTCCCTTTGTGTTCCCTCTCACCGATTTTTCGGGGCGCTCTTGTCAACATTGTCAAGGCCCGGTGACAGGGCAGGATGACAGCGGCGGTGGCCGTGATTGGAAGAGAATTACGCGGTGTAAGACCCGAGTGTGAGTCAGAAAGAGAGACGGAGACAACAGCAAAAAAAAAAAGTGGTAATAACAGGCTGCGTCCAAGAAAAAAAAAAAAGATGAGTGGCGTTCACCCCCGTAGCCCCCTCATTAGAGCTGATCATGATAATCACGGCTGCTATTGATGTGCCGTGACCCCGACGTGTGCAAAAACACATGGTCCTCCCTTCATCTTGTTTGCGTGTGTGTGTGTGTGTGTGAGTAGGGCTTTTTCTGTTTGTGTTGTCCCACTGCGAATATCAGTGAAGTGTCTGTGTTGATTTATGTGGCCGAGCAGCAGCAGCAGCAGTGTCTGTCTTTCTGAGTAGAAGGAGTGACACTCTCCTCCGACAGCGTTAGTATTAAGATAGAATTATCCTCGCTCTGAGCAGTCGTCTGCCACAATGGGCCTGGTAAACACTGCCAGTGTCCCTTGCTTTTTATCAGGCGCACTGAAAAAAGAAGAAGAAGAAGAAGCCTTAAACCATAACACAACGATATTGCAGTGGACAATGGCAAAATACCTTCATTTCCATTTGAAAACAAGCTGTCTAGCCCCGGGCGGACCTAAATTGCCGCAACCGTTTGTTAATGTTCCTCAGTTTTGCAATTTAAAAGTAATTACTTCGGGTCCGTATGAGGGAACGAGGTCTGGTAAATAGAGTTTGGTTATTGTCTTGGCTCTATTGCACCCTACTGTCTTAGATAGAGCAAGATTGCGTGTGTGTGTGTGTGTGTGTGTGTGTTTGTGTGTGTACACGTAAGCAGCACATGTCACTGAGGAGGGGAAAAAAAAAACAGGGAGGCGGCCCGGGCTGTCCATTCGTTGATGGCCCTGTCACTGTCATATCCATTCTCATTACGCCGTGACATTGAGGTACAAACACGTGCGCGTACGCACATGCTCGCTGAATGTCAGGCTGTAATGAAAGTGGATACGGGCGAGACAGGTAATTCACTGTCGAACCTCTAAAGACACGCGAGGAGACGAGTGGGTCGCCTTCATTTTGTTGCATTTGTGTCGATTTGTGCTTTACATTATTCACTCCTTTTATAAACACTCATTTAGCGCTCAGTTCCCTCCTGTGCAGCGCTCCATCAACACTGATTTCTGTTTCCACCTTTCTTTTTTCACCCCCACATGACTTGCACATTATCCTGCCTTCACCTCATGCACACACACACACACACACACACAACCACGAAATGAATGCACAAGCGTTCAAGCGCATGTAGACAGGAGCTTAAGTAGAGCATAAGAGAAAACAGAGCAGTGGCTGTTTAAATGGCACGCAAATACATCTGTCAACTGTAGTGAAGAGAGGAGACAGATACAGAGAGACCGACAGTGGAAGGAAAATATTGGATCAGATTAATCAGGGGGCTGATATTAGACGAGACGCCATATAAGGGAGGATGATGCCATTGGTTTTTAAATGAGAACGAGTCATAGTCTGACTTAAAGCCACCGAATCAGCTGTATTTGTCTAAAAATGTCTGAATACGACCTTTTATAACACCACTGTTACAAAAGACTCACAGATGTGTGCTTATCCTGGTATACAACCTAAGTTGCCGTTATTAGGTGACACTCAGCTATATGGAGTCTCGTACAAAAGTCGTAAAGTTGCGTAGAAATTGGTCATTTTTGCGATTTAGCGTCCCAAGTTTCGGAGCGCAATACCAATTGTCGTAAATATGGACAGCTGTAAACGTGCATATGTAATGGTTATATTATTGATGATCAAAAAAGCCTTTTATTTCCTCAAGCTCTCACCAATGACTAAAAGTATTAAGTCATCACGTCCATAGAAGCTGCTGAGCCTAGTTACACTGCCCAGCTCCTGTTCTGCCACAACACTGGTTCCCCATCAGCATTCCCACCTGCCCAGGATCTTATCCCGGTGGTCCAAAACGCCTGTGGTACAAACACTAACACTCCCCCAGGTGCTCTGAGCTCACAGTCCTGGGCAGCCCGGCTAACAAACTGAGCTAACATGAGCTAACAGCAGCTACAGCTGTCAGCAGTTTACTTCACTGTCCATCAGGAAACTCTGTAAATCACAGAGAGTTGAGGCGGAGCAGCCGGAGGACATCAGAGGGAAAACCAGAAAACATTTTCTCCATAAAATATGATCCAGTTTCACCAAAATCAGTGAAAACAACAACTGTTAACAACTACACATGTTAACAGTGTCCAGATAACTCTAAAAAGTCAGACTAGGTCCTTGTTCATAACTAATTTCCACACAGTTTCCTCTTCACTCTTAAATCCATTTATATTACACAACTACTGCAATTAACAGACTCTATTCTTAAGGGATCGCTTACACCTTGAAAAATAATGGAGGTCTATTGAGATGCACAGGTCCTCTTCCCATTCAGTGAAAGAAGAACAAAGTCAGCACAAGTAGAAATATCTCTTTTATTAATGGACCGCTTCAGAGATTTTCAGTCTATTAAAAGTCTATTCAACTTTCTCCAAGGCCAAAAACAAATGTCCTGGCTTACTATCAATAAGCAGTAATTAGGAGGTTATTTAAAGAAAATGGCCTGCTAAGTAAGGTGAGGTCATTTATATTCCAAGAGTCTTGCACCAAAAAGCGCCCAGACTTACAAGACACTGCAAACATAGCAAGAGCGCATAATAAACCACGCATATCATATCAGTCATATCAATTAGACGTAGAATATTTGTGCAGAATGACTAACAAAGATCCAATAGAATACTAATATGCATGCTGCTAAGCAACTAGTTTATCGTGGATATGCGTGCTGTAATATAAAGTGTTATGTTTAACTTTGTGATCAGTTTATTGGCTGCAGTTTGTGGCCAAAATATTAGAAATAGCGCGCCACAAAGTACAATCTTCCACATGAGAATAAAGTTAAATCATCACACAGTTTTTAAAAATCTGAAAATTAAACTGTTATTTAAGATTTAAAGCAGATTTAAATTGTTGTACTTGCAACCAATGCTGACTGAGTGTTGCGTACACCCCTTTTTCACATCATTTTAGCACATTAGTGATGCATTTACTGTACCTGCTGCTGCAAAACAAGACACTTAAATCAGTTTAACTTTTGTATTTCTGAATTTATTCATACAGGAAACATACAAATAGTTGTTGCACCTTGTTTTAAACAAACCAGGTGTTCATTAATAAGTTTTAGAGGTATTGGTGAGTCTTATTAGTGCAGTGTTAGTCGTTTACCAATGCTTCCCGGCTTCATGCTAAGCTACGATAACCTGACCACATCCTGACTTACATACTTGGTGGAATAGTTTAATAGTTATTGGTCTATCATATTGGATAATCCGGATTATAATTGGCCCGGTTCTGATGTGATCTTCTAACATTTTCAGAGCTGCACAGACAAGGCAATTCATTTATATATAGTACATTTACTGTGCAGTTTGCATACAACTATTAAAATAAGATAAGACAAAGAGGAATATAGTAGTAGCCTGGAAATGAAACATTAAAATGAAGGCACTACATCATGAAAGTAAAGTTAGACCATCGGTTTTAAAGTTAATATTATGTGGCAGCTTGTTTTCGACGTGTAACCGATCAGTTTGTGAAACAAACAAAACAAGAAACTCCCGTAGTTAACAGAGACTCCTGCTTATTAGTAGCTGAAGATCACATAGTTTGACATTTAAAGGCTATGTGAATAAATGAGACGGGGAAGGTTCAGAGCACATGAAGTCTCTCGAAAAAGCAACGAGAGATTGATTTTCAAGGTAAACGAACCGGAGCTTATAAGTTCAGCATGCGTGCGTGAGTGCGTCTCAGCATTTTTTGGGGGGAATAAAGATGGGAAGTGATGTGTAAAGCTCTCTTCACGGTTGTCTCGGAGCGTCGACTTCAGGGAGCCGAAGTCGGGTTTATTAGCTGAGTCTGTAACTTTAAACAAAAAGTTTGACTTTTTTTCTGTGTGCGGACGGCGAGACGAGGTCAAATCACAGCCGGGGTAAAGGTGTGTTTTCATCCATATTCTGTAATTACATAATTATAAATCCGGATACCATAATTATGCCAGGTGCTTATTGCCGTGTCTGCAGTATGAATTTGAGACTATAGGTTGTCATACACGTGTCAATCACATGTGTAGTGTTCAACACAGATGAAACTAAAGTGATGTGAACTCTACAAATGGGTGTTTTTATGATATATACTGTAAAGATTTTTGCATTTTTGTGTAGAAAGTTTGTCAGAAACAGTTAAAAATAACAGAAAGGAGTTGTTTTCCCTGCAGAAACGACTCCGGGAGCTCTTTACTGTCTTAAGATGTGAAAGTTGTGCAACATGGGAATCTGTCTGCAGCTAAAAAAATCCCCCTCCTGAAATAGCATCAAGCTAAATCGATGCTGCCCCACCAGTATTAAATTAATGACACCTAATATTCAAAATATATGAAATCAGAGACCGTTTAAGACGAAACAACTTTTTTTTATGACTGCAAATCAGTGTCCTTATATTGGATCGCCTCGGTTGTCCGTTATTAATAAATTCAGCGTATTTTCGTGTGTTAACGGCCGACGAGGGTCTCATGAAATATTTCGGCGCCCATAGAGAGGTAAAGTGATCGTGTTGCCCTCGTGCTGTTTGTGCTCAAAAGTGGCCAATTCAGAACAAATCAGACGGTTTGCAGATTTGGTTTAACACAACATGAGGTGTAATTGCGCCCAGCGGCAGCGTTTTCACAGACGCCCATCAGCAACAAATACCTATAACAATTAGCTCGCCAAATATTGAAACGGACTAATAAAAGCTTCTTGGGCGGTGAGAACACGTGATGTTTCTTCCTTCTTTGCTTTAGGGGAGTAAATCTTTTTTTAAATTCTCAATAAACTGTTAAATTTTGGCAAAAAGAGTTGAAAACGTGACTTTTTAAACACTATTTTAGGCTAATTTAATGGGCTTTTAAACATATGATAGCAAATATAGCTTAGCCTATAGAAGTTGTAATCTGGTTTTAACACAAAGTGTGATTTAATACAGCAGAAAACAGCAGCTAGAGTAACTTGTGCACCTGTTTATAGTGCAGCCAAACAAACTTGGTCAGGCAAAAATCAGCCTCATGAGGTACAGGGATCTTGTTGCAATATTTTAAATTGAACCGCTGTCAAAATATTGATATAAAGCCTTGTTGTTGTGTTCTGTAGCCAACGATCGCTCTCAGCGCTAACCTCGGTGATGAATACATTGCGCTTCCTGTGACTTCTTCACGTTAAAAAACATTTTTTTAAAAAGTTGCATGCTTTTAGCAGTGATTAAATCCAGCTCTGATAAAAGAGTAAACCATTAACAGTGAGGCTGGTAACAGTAATGTTGGATTATGTCCTGTGAATCTCTGTTTATGAAGACAATCTGAACCCAGAAGAGGAGTGGCGGACTCTGCCACCTACAATGACAACGACTTTATATAGAGGTCAACGCAAAATGTGAATCAGTAACAGAAACAGGTTTATTGCCAAGGAAGTTTTCACACACAAAGAATTTACCTCGGTGTTTTGATGCATAACAAACATTAACTAGGAAAAATACACGAGGAAGATAAAAATCAAGTACTGGAAGATATAAATATATGTAAATATGTTTTTAAATGAAAACAGCTGTACAGTTTTGTGCAGGAATGTCCAAAGTATTCACCAGATCATACGCAGAATATTTACGTGTGCACGACGTGGTCATCCTAAAGATGTAATTAAAAGGTGTGCGTTAGTGTCACGTTTAGGGTAGGCGTAACGCATAAATAGTCTAAAAATAGAGGGTTTATTTCATCAAAATTATGAGCATTGCAACTTTAAGAGGCATTTAATCATTTGGCTTTTGTGAAAACTCACTTTTTATGGAAAAAATCACCTGATGTGGAGTTTGTTTTTACCTGGACAGTGATGCTGTTTCATCTCGCTCGTGGCTGATTAGCACTGTAGTCACACAGCGTTTTGATATATGAAGGTTCAAGCTGTTGCTAATCTGTGGTGAATTATTAAAAATCCCCCTAAGGTAAAAATCAATGGTGATTTGTTTCTTTGTGAGACGGCGTTATAGCTGCCTCTCTCCCTCCACGTGGTTCTCATCATTTGAGGGCCAAAGTTGACCAACCAGCCAATCAGCCTTAAAGTGCAGCCCAGTTTTCAGGGAGAACCGTGGAGGCCCCCCTCGCCCTCGCTCCCTCTCCCAGGGCAGGACTCTCATTCTGGGCTGCATTTCCCTCCGCTCGCTGGGTGTCAGCTGGAGTAATGAGATATTTAGCAGAGAGGGATGGGGAGCTCCTCTCTCGAGGGGAATCGACTGCGGCGTCGCGGCCTCAGACTTGACACTCTCCTCCCCTCCGAATGCAATTCTCTCCTGTCGTCTCCTCTCCTTTATCTGTCGCCGGTCAGAATAAAGAGGGAAGATGACTGGTGGAGAGAGACGGAGTAAATATGGCCGAGCCGCCGTCAGACGGGCGACATGCTCATTCGGCTGATAAAGTCGAGCCCCGGCCCACAGAGGAGAGGTTGTCTGGTCACACACACACACACACAAGCGTACAGGTACACTGTAAAAACGTCAATTTGACTAACCAGCCTGCCTTCAAATGAAACATTCACTGAATCACGCCTCAGGCTGTTTCTGCTCTCTTTATGTGCAGATTTATTGCATCGCTGCATTTGTACGGAAGCCCTGAGGGACAAATGAGGGGAAAAAAATGTAGCGATTCATTTTTTAAGTCGGCCTAAATTGTTTTCTCTCCTTTCTTATGAATTAAAGCAACATTATGTAACTTTTCTACAGTAAAATGATGCTGATGCTGAATGAATGAATGTTTTGAGTTTTTTGCACTACAGTTCCCATCATGCTTTGGGAGATTCATGGTGAAATGTTGTGCAATGCTGCCACAGAGTCAGTGAATTAACTGTGAGCACATTTTTTTTTTTTTGCATCCCGTATTCAAACTTGACACTTGAACTCAAAGATATCGAGCGCAGCAGGCGACAGTTTTGATGACATAATGTCGAGACGTGAAAGTCTCTGTTTGCTCTGCAGTTGTATTTCATCTTCCAGGACTGGCTCTTTATGTATCGCAGTGCAATCATGAGGGATTTTCTGTGGTGTCAGCTTTAATTTAGCATCAGGTAGCTGATGTAACTTACAGGTAAAGACAAAGGATGTGGATTCAAGGTGGATAGCGTCCACTGTTTCAAGTTTTTGGAGAAAACAAGAAATTTAAGGATGTCTCCATGAGCTCTGGGAATTTTTTGGTGATTATATGAATGAAATTATGAATCAGTTCATCAAAAACATAATGTAAGTGTATCTTATTCATATAGAAAAGACATAAAACAAACCTCCATCATGAAAGTTTCTTCAAACTCGAGGAAAGAACTCTTTATTTAGAGTTTTAACTCAGATACAATGCATGCCGGGAAGTTTCTGATCATTATAAGCTCTGAAAAGGTGATTTTTACTTTTTGTAAATGCTGTCTGAGCTCTTGAAATGTCACGGTTTGTTGCCTTTCTCTGTTTTATGTGAATAGAAACTAAATATGTTTGCGTTTTGGAGAAAACAAGAAATTTACCAATGTTCCCATGAGCTCTGGGAACTTATTGGTGGACATTTTTGACATTATATGAAGGAAATTATTCATAAGTTAGTCAAAATTGTAATGAACAGGGATCTTACTGATGTAGAAAAGACATAAAAACAAACCTCCATCATGAAAGTTTCTTTAAACTCGAGGAATTAACTGTTTCTTTAGAGTTTCATGCATGCGTTTTAGTTTTACTAAACTCTACGTACTGATCTGTCACGTGAAGGAAACACAGCACACACACGTACCTGTGTGGACACACTTACATCCACACACACACACACACACTCGTCACACACACACACACACACTCGTCACACACACACACACTCGTCACACTCATCTGACTGCGATATCTGCTAAAGTAGCCTCCTCCCTCCTCCCTCCTGCTGCCGTGTTCGTGTCGCGCCTCAAACTAAATGTTTCAATCAGAAGCTGTTTTTACTCTCCCGTGGCAGATCGTCTTTGTTTCTAACGGATTTGCCCCCAGTCAGGCTTTGATTGCGGCGTGGCGTGATAGATTATGACTCGTTTTTTTTTTTTTTTTAGCTTCGCCGCATCGCTGTAACTTTCATCCGGAGCGTCTTTTGTTATCCTGAGAGTGTGTGACAGTTCGTTCATCACACACTCGGACAATTAGATGCACTTCGTCTGATTGTCCAAATCTTTAAATCTTCCTCTCGCCCTCTCCACCTCTCTCTCTCTTTCTCACACTAACACACACACACACACACACACACACACACACATCAAGTCTCTCTTCATATGAGATGATGAAATAGTTGGAGAACTCAGGAAATCTGTTTCTGGTGAAACCGTTCTGGACTCAGAGATAACTGAACCCTTGTGGGGGGAAAGAAGAAAGCCCACCGGCTTTAGACTCGAGCTTCCTGTGTGACACACACACACACACACACACACACACACACACACACACACACACTCTGTGTCACTAACTGTGTGTGTGTGTGTGTGTGTGTGTGTGTGAGAGATAATTTTAATTGAGAATATTTTTTAAGGCTCTCTGGCTGATGTATGTACGAGGTGTGTGTTTAATCATATTTTACTTATTGTTTAAGTGTGTGTGTCCAAACATGATTCCTTAATTATCTTTTGTTTCCTCTCCTCTCCTCCTTTTTTCCTTCATCCTCCTCTTCTTCTCTCCTTTTATCTTTTATCTCCCTTGTCGTCTCTCCTTAACTCTGCCTCCTTTTTCTTAACTCTCGTTTCTGTTTCTCCTCATCCTCTCCTCGTCTTTCTTCTTTCCTCTCGTCTCCTTTTTGTTCTCCTGTCTCATCTTCCCTCCTTTCTTTTTTCCTCTTCTCTCCTTGTTTCCTCTTCTGTCATTTTCCTCCATTGCGTCTCCTCTCCTCTCTTTTCTTTTTGCTTCTAATTTCTCCTGTTTATTTTCTCCTCTTTTCATCTGTTCTCTCCTCCTCCTCTTCCTCTCTTCTTCTCTTCCTTTTCTCTTCCCTCTCTCGTCTTCTCCCCTTTTCTTCTACCCTTTCTCCTCCTCTTCTCTCCTATTTCCTCTCTTCTTACCTACCTTGTCTCCTCTCCTTTCCTCTGCTTTCTCTTCTCTCCATTTGTCCTCTCTCCCCTTTCCTTGTCCTGTTTGTTCCTCTTTCACCTGTTTTCTTCTTCACTTATTTGTCCTTCTGCTCTTCTTCCTCCTCTCTTCTCTTCCATGTCACCTCCCTCTTTCTTCCTCCCCCCTCTCTCTCTCTCCTCCTCCTCCTCCTCCCCTCTGCAGGGCTGCTCGTCTCCCATCGTGGTGAAGTTCGCCGACACGCAGAAGGACAAGGAGCAGCGGCGTCTGCAGCAGCAGCTGGCGCAGCAGATGCAGCAGCTCAACAGTGCGACCACCTGGGGGAGCCTGACGGGCCTGGGCGGCCTCACCCCGCAGTATCTGGCTGTAAGGAGAGCCGCCGCGTCGCCCACCTCCACCATCACCTCCTCCACCCCTTACTGCAGCCCCATGGCCAACGCCGCCGCAGTCAGTGCCCCAATCGAAAACACCCAAATCCCCAAATACTCTCACTGGCCTTCTGTTTCTTCCTCCCTTCTTCCTGTTGTTCTGTAATTCCTCCTTTAGCCCTGTCATTGTTCCTCTCCTCCATCCTCCTCTCGGGACTGTAGCGTAGCGAGAAAATGAGGTCTCTGAATGGGGTCTCAGGCTGCCAGAAGACAATAATATATGTCTCCAAAATGCCAGAAAAAAACCACAAAGGTACAGCCGCTCCTCCTGCATTTCACTCGTGTTTGGACCAAAAATCTCTGAAGTGATTCAAAATGAGCTCGTCCTGCTGCATTTAGGAAGATTTAATCAACCCAATGTTCTAGAAACGACCTTTACGTGCCTCTAATCTGCAACAGCAAATACTGGATTACATTTTTGTCATCACCATAATGAGGAAATCATTTTTGATGAACCCCAAAGTCGCAGAACGTTCATACAACTGTTAATCTGACAGAAGTTTCCAGTTGTTTTCATTGTGACGTACGCCATCTAAAGCGAGAGTAACGTTTTATGGTTACGTTCAAACAATACAAACACACAATCTGAAATGAAGCCCGGTCCCACCAGTCTGCTCTCTTAGAGCCCAGTGAACATTATATATACTCAGCAAAAACATTTAGCGATGGCTTTACAGATGTCCTCTCTGGACTTCTGCCCAACAAAAACCATCTACCATGTCACCTTGAAATAAAATTAAAGGATTAAGCGTTAGTTTGATGAACTTTTTAAGCTTAATAAATCACCTAAAACCCATGAGATGAAGAGGAAGCATAGCGTTAAAGTTCCAGTGAAGATTTCCTCCAATTATATACTCGGCAAAACCATTTAATGGTATATAAACTTCATTTCTGGGAAACTGTGTTGCTTTACAAATGTCCTCAAAAACAAAAAAATATCTACTGTGTCACCTGGAAGTAAAACTAAAGGATAAAGTGATGTTTTTTTAAGAGTTTGACAAACTTTCAAGCTAAAAAAATCATTTAAAACTCTGTCAGACGAACCGTAAAAATGTCTCATGAAGCTAAAAAAACAAGCTGTTTCTCTTCACTCGTGAAAAATGTTCATGTTCAGATGTTTTTTTGCAGCAAGAGTGGCAACAGCACAAATTAAATTGTCTGGATATATTCACTGATTGGAGTAAATTCTTTGGTTGAATCTTCTGAGAATCTTTGTTCAGACACTTCGTTCTCTCGCCTCGTCTCGCAGTCCTCAGACTTCTCGGGACTCCTGTTGTTGTGCAAAGTCTCGACATTAACCTTTGACTCATTGCTCTTCACTTTCCTTTTAAAACACAACAAAAAAAAGTCTGTGGTTTGATCCTGAGTGCAATTAGCACCTTTCTCACACAAACATCCCTCATTTACTGGAAATTCATTCAGGAGATTAAAAAAAAAAAAAAAGTATTTTGTGAATCGGGCTCCAAGATTTTTCGGCTCTTTCAGTCCTCTTTTTTTTTTTTTTTTTTTTTTGCAAAGATTAAGCTCTATTTCTGGAAGAAGAAGAGAAGAAAACACACACACACACACACAATAGAAACAAGATGTTAATTTGCTGTTAATTCAAGTCTTTGAAGGATGAGTTTTTGACAGCATCAGTATTCCACTTTTGTTTTGGGAATCTAATTAGTCGGCTAGATTAGAGCTTTCATGCTCAACTTGTCTGGAAGAATCATGGTGGAATACAAACAGCGTTCGCTTAGAGGAGAGATCAAACTATATTAGCAGCTCATTTACTCATCGAGCACTGAGGCAAAAACCACATTGCTAACCCGCTCATTACGAGTTTAGCTTCCCAGCGTAGCGTTGTATAGACATGTATTAAGCTTTTTGTATCCACCCGGCTCACTTTGTTTCTCTCTCTCTCTCTCTCTCTTTCGTCTCTCCTCATCTGTCTTTCTTTCTTGCCATCAGTTGCTGCAGCAGGCAACCTCCTCCGGTAACCTCGGAGCCTTCAGCGGGATCCAGCAGATGGCCGGTGAGTCAAAAATCAGTTGATTTGAACTCCCCTCCCTTTTTTTCCCCCCTCCACGCCCCGCCGAAGCCACGATATATAAATACATACGCCGACGATGGCGGACTCTTTGTTGCGCCTTCTTCTGTTTTTTTTTTTGTTTGTTTTTTTTACAGACCTCTAAAAAGAGGACCAAAGAGCATAACAGATGAACTCGCGTGGCGGAGTAAAAGAGAGCTCTTTGCCCTGAAGATTTATTAACTGTTGCTAAGAATTGTCTTGATCTTTTAATGAGGCCAGACAAGAGTTAGTGCCCTGGGCGTGTAACAGTAGCACCGAGATGGGGAGGAGGAGGTGGAGGCGATGGATGTATCACAGAAAGAAAGGAGGGAAGAAGAAAGAAAACAGTGGGCTTCTTCTTTGGTGGATATTTTCGTGCACTGCTGGCTGGCGCCATCTACTGCTGTGTTACTGCGGAGGGTCATCTGCACCTCCATGTTTGAGTGTTCAAGGCAGATTTTTAAGCCCAGATTTGAGTTTAAAGGCGTTTTAAGGAAGAAAATAATATTTTTTTTTGTAAAAAGTGACTTTTTAAACTCTAAACGTGATAAAAATGGAAAATGGACACCAGGAAATAGGAAATAAATTAGTTGGGGACGGTCGAATCCTCTTAAGTGAAGCTGATGCAATAAAAAATGCATATTGTATTAACCCGGTTCTGTTAATCTGAGCCGCGAGCGTGCCGAAAAGCCTCCTATTAAATGTTGAACAAGATAAAAATCTCCGTCTTTAAGAAATATAATTTTAGGGGCTTTTAAAATTTTTGGTTCTTTAAGACGTCCCCGTTTCCTCTCTCTCTTTCTCACCTCCCTCTCTCCTCTTTTTTTAAAAATCCTTTCTTTGCAGATACTCTTGCACCTCCCACCCCGTTCAATCACAGTTTCTTCATCTCACCTCCCAGCCTTCACACTCCTCCTCCTCCTCCTCCTCCTCTTCTTCTTCTTCTTCTATCCTTCTCAGCGAGGTGTCAGCTCTTAATTTGTCCGCCGTTTAGTCGCTGGGAAAAAAACGGGATAAAGAAAATTGCCAAGAAACAATAACAGCTCTGAGTGTGATGGTGTGTCGTGTTTCCTTTGAGTTACGACGCTTTGCAATCTCCCTGTGGCTGATTTAAATTTTTCTTTTTGCTGCTGTCGAGCTTACAAACTTACAAAAACACACACACACACACTCGCGTGGTGGAGGATAAATAGGCTGAGGGATTTGGAAAGCGAGGCTGAGTAACGGCGTCTGAATCTGGAGATCTGTTGGTCCTCCATCTGCGATATGGAGAGAGAGCGAGCGAGCGAGCATTAGTGATTGGCAGGAGATGTGACACAGCTGAATGACATCTGGTCCCAGTCTTTAACACGAGGAGCTGCAGAGCTGAGAGGCTTCAATTACACCAATGAGCATTCAATTAGACGCAGCCAACGCCAGCCTGGTGCAGCCCGGCGCTGCCATACAGAGCGTGCACACACACACACATATGCACATGCACACATATGTACTCACAGCCGCTCACGCACTCACGTACCATCTGCACAGCCCGGATACTCCGGCTCTGATGTGGGAAGTAGATTGTATTTGTGTCATACTGTCTCTCTCTCTGTTCGACTTTATCCCTCTCTATCTCGGTTTATTTTTATCTCCCCCTTTTTTTTTCCTCATAACTGACTTTAAAATGTTCAACGAGCGAGATAACCTTTGACAGACGCAAGTAAGGATTGGTGTAGAGCTGCTTAGAGGAAAAGAAGGAGGAAAAAAGAGGTAGAACTGGGAGAAAGAAAGAGAGCTTGCTGTGTTGTATGAGTTTGAAGAAGGAATAGGAAAGAGGACGGGAAGGAGAGGAAGGAGGGAAAATGCCAAGTACGACATTGGAAATTGGAAGGAAGGAAGTAATGAGAGGATAAAAGAGAAGGAAAGGGGGAGGGCATGGAAGGAATCAGGAGAACGAAGGGAGGAAAGGAAATCGAAAGGGAGCAAGGAAAAAGGCAGTTAAGATACGGGAAACTGGAAAGAAGGAAATGAAGGAAAGGAAATGAGGGGCAATTGGGCGTGGAAGATTTGGTTAAAGGAAGGAAAGATATAAAGGACACAGAAACAAAATGATAAATAGGTAAGGGAATAAAGGAAATGAACAGAATAATAGACAGGAAAATGGTAGAAAGGGAAAGGAAGTAGAGAAAAGGAAACCAGAGTGAATGCAAGGAAGTTAGAGGGAAGAAATACGAAAGGAGAGGAGAGGAAACAACAAACAAACAAAAATGGCAGAAAGGAAAGGAGAAGTGTAAAGGTGCAAGAAAAAGAAGACAGTAAAATAAATGAAAGGAAAAGCAGGAAAGCAGGAAAACTGTCAAGAAGCAAAGAAAAGAGAAAGAAAGGGGAAATAAAAGTGAAGAAATGTAGGAAAGGAAGAATGAAGATGGAAAAGGCAATTTGGGAGAATTTGGGATAGGAAGGGAGGACAGAACAATGAAGGAAATGAAAAGAGTAAATAATAGAAAAGGACACAAGACGAGGGAAAAGAAGAGCAGAGCAAAGGAAACGAGGAAATGGAAGAGGAAAAAGGGCAGGACGGATGAGGAAAGAGCTCTTATAAACAACCTTCTCGTCTCCTCTCGTCTTGATCACGTGGTGAATTTTGCTGCCGTCTGAATCAGTGCGAGATTCGAACACGCGTCCACGTGACGACGACGGGGGAAAGAGTGACGGCGACGGCTGTTTTTATTCGCCGCCTCTCGTCAGGAACAGAAATGTCATTTTAGCTTCTGATGTATCAAACACACACACACACACACACACACACACTTCCTGCTGCATCTCGTCACCTCGAGAAGTTTTTTTTTTTCTTTTTATTTAATTAACCAATCAGAAGTGTGAATCCAGCCATCTGTCGTCATCGGCTGCGTTCAGTTCCCTTTGTCTCCGTTTGGATGTTTAAAAAAAAAACAGGATGGATTCTTCTTCATGGTGTCTTGTTCGTGTGTGTGTCTATTTGTGTGTGTGTGCGTGTGTGTGAGTGTGTGTGTGTGCGTGTGTGTGAGCGTGTGTGTATTTCCATGGTACTGTATATACATCCAGACTGTATATACGACACATACACCTCACATTGACAGTGTCCACCCTTTTTTAACTTTGAATCCTAACAAGCTCGTGAGTCACAGGAAGCGCCTCTCTCCGTGGTAAGAACTACTTCCTGCTCTGATGACTGATTTGTTCACACACTTCTGCACAAACACACAAAAACACACATGGAGTGAGGTGAAAGGTGTTTTATAGTCTCTGAAGATGAAGATCAGCGGTGAGGATAGTTCAGCCTGCAGGAGTCCTGAACTAAAAGTCTCAATCATGATTAAAGCCTGACTGATATCGACATGAGGCCGACGTCTGTTTATATCAGCTTCGACACATACGTGAAGTTTATCCTCTTTAATCAAAGTTTAATTATTTCGTCGTTTTGATGCTAAAGTTTATTTAAAAAACTAAAATCTCCTTAATTTTATTTTCTTTGGCAAAAAAAAAGGTGAAATTTGATGAAAGGAAAGAATCAGAGTGCAAAGGATGCTAAAATAAATATAATTTATGTTACGGATGTAAAGACTGAATTCAGAGTGCAAATTATAAAATTAGCGTTCATCTTTGATTCCAAAGCTTTAAAAAACTAAAATATCCTCAGATTTATTTATATATTTACTTCAGTGTATGAAATTTTAAGGAAAGAAGGTAAAAAAAAGGAGAGAGCACAGAGAAGTGTTAAAATTTGTCTGATCTGCTGATTAGCGTTGAAACATACGTGAAGTTTTGCTGTCGTCTTGACATTTTTGATGCCGATACAGGAAAGGAAAGAATCAGAACCAACTTTATTGACAACAGTGCAGAATACATGCTTATGTAGCAGGTCACTTATGTCCAAGATGTTTTACAGATATTAAAGAGTTCAAAATTTGCTTATTTGGTTTGTTTTAAAACTGTAAAAATATTCTAAGATTTATTTTCTTTTGCATAAAAAAGTGTGTGAAATTTGAAGGAAAGGAGATGAAAAAAGAGGATAGGAGTAAGGAAAGGAATCAGAATCACTTTTATTGCCCTTTTATACATACAAGGAATTAATTCAGCAGTACAGCTGAAAACAAAGAGCTCGACAGGTAAACATAAATATTAAACTACTTTATACAGATAAAATATATATAAATATGTAGATCTATAGATGTATAAACAACATGAAGGAAAGGAACAGTTGCTTTAGTCTCTAGTTTATTGAAAGGCGTCGTGTTCATTCAGCATCAGAAGACATATGTGCGTAAATTAGCCGGCGTTAGCCTAAAAGGCTAATTTTCATTTGCTAACAGGCAGATGTTGAAAAGACGCCCTGAAGGCTTGCTCTTACATTTCAGTATCAGCCTCAAACGTCCCGTATCAGCCAGCTTCTAATCATGATTTTTATTGACCAATTAGACTTTATATGAAGCACAACTTAGCCGAGCTCCAGTCGAGTCTCCAGTGATGTAACTGCCCTCCCCAAAAAAAGCAGAAATAACTAAACTAGGAAGGTAATTTACCTCCTGTTTGTGGAAGTCTTCTCCTGAGCTTCTTCGTGCTCACAGAGAAAGTTTAACCAGATCAGTGAGTATTTCTGCACCAAACCTAACAACACCACAACAGCTGCTTTTCCTGATTTAAACACATGTGGGACTTATTAGCGAAATCAGCTGCTGTAGTGTTTGTCTTCACACACTGCAGACTCTTCACACCATCAGAGCAGAGGATTACTTCCAGGCACACTCCTCTGATATTCTTGCTCACCTTCGGACACCAGGCGGGCAGCTTAAACTCCGTGTTCAGTCCTGTCCTCTGGTGCACTGTCCCCGGCTCCATCCAGGCGACCCAGCCTCAGCCTCAGCCTCCCCCCAGGTTTGACACCACCCTCTCTGGCTCCTCTCTCCAGGTATGAGTGCTCTGCAGTTGCAGAACCTGGCCACTTTAGCAGCGGCGGCGGCGGCGGCCCAAAACTCAGCCAGTCCCTCCACCGCAAACCCCCTGTCCTCCAACGCCGCCTCCCTGGGAGCGTTGGCCAGCCCAGGTAACACCGCAGCCACTCAGGTCGGGGGGTCCGAGGTCGCCGTGTGTTGGGGGTGGGGGAAGGGGGCCCCAACGCCTGCCTCTACGTCCTCCTCCGCTCTGCACCGTTACCATTACCAGTGTTGTCGCCCCCCCTCCATGATCCCGGCACCTCACCGCCATCACCGAAAACCATCAACCAATCACCGCTGCCGCAACCATCTTCATTGTTCAGATCTCCGTCAGTGTTGTTGACCTTCTTTCTGGCGCCATCGCCATGGTGTGTGTTTCCACCGACCTCCATCTTAATAGAGAAACCATGCTGTGTTGTTGATAGCGCTGCCTACCTGCGTCCTTCTTGTCTTTGAACACCACCACCACCTCACCACCACTTCCTCGCTTCATGTGGACCCGAACATACCTCATGCCACCTTCGTGATACACGCACTGTATACGTGTGCGCGTGTGCATGTATGTTTTGTGCTTAAATGTGTCCGTCCGGTGCAGATCTGCAGAGAGTTTGACCCGGTAGACGGCCCGGTGGACGGGCTTTGTTTGCACCTGTATATATGTGTGTGTGTTTTGGTGTTTTTGTCTCATGGAGGTTAAAAACTTAGCAGGTTGATGTCTAAACTCGGCTCAGGTTAAATATCGCCACCTTCAGATTCTCTCTCTCTCATTCTCTCCCTCCTCCTCCTCCATCCTCTCCTTGTGTTCCTCCTCGTTGCCCTCGTCTTTTGCTGCTGCCCTCCTTTTGACAAGCTCCCTGTTTCTGCTCCATCATTCTCCCCTTTCATGTCGGCTCGGCCTCGCTCCAGCAGCCGTGGGTTTTTTTTTTTTTTCTCCTTGCTGTCTCTTTTGGAGCGCACTCCCAACAGAGCATGAATATGAAAAGCTACCCCTTCCCTTTTGCTCCTCCTCAGCACCCCTTCCTCGCTCCTTCCATCTTCCCTCCTTCCTTCACGTTGTAACACTCGCTCCCGCCGCTTGCTTCCCATCCCCACTTCCTGCCTCCACCGAAGCCGGCGTGAATGCCCGTCTTCTCCTCTCGTCTCTCGTCTCGTCTCCATACTTTTCACCTTCTCTCTCTTATTCCGGCTTTTCTCTCTCTGTCTCTCTCTTGAATGTCAGTCCAACCTTGAATAGTACACACTCAGGGTTGAGCTGCTCGGTGTGAATGAGCGGCGCTATACTGCATGTGTCAATGAAGCTGAAAACGTCACGCCAGTTTGATAAATATAGACAGTTCTGCATGGAGACAGGCCAGTGTTTCTTTCTTTCTTTTGTTTTTTTTGTTTTGCACCATGTGCCGACATAACGCTCCTCCTTTATCGCACCATTTCTTAATATATTCAGCGGCAATCCTGCTTTGTTGGCATCGCTTTGATGAGATCAAGGGTAAATTAATAGATTAAATCTTTTTGGTTTTGAGCTTTTGTTGCACCATACTTTCCCACCATCTCACCAACCACCACCACCACCAGCCACCACCACCACTACTGATGTAGTAGCTCATGTATGGCACACATTTCACATCGGTGTGTGCGTTCCAGGTGTATGTGTGCGTGAGTTTGTGTCCGATGTGTGTTGTTGAAGTTTCGTGTGTTTTTTTGTTTTTTTTTGTGATTTTCAAACGAAGAAAGAACTCCAAAACGTTTCACGATTATAAACCGAAAAGATTTGCACGCCTAAAAAAAAAAAGAAATCTTCTGACTGTGCTCCTGCCTTTCTGTACATACATGTCTGCTTTTTTTTATTTTATTTTGTTCTTTCAATGCAATTACAGCATCGCCTTGAATGCAGCAATCCTCCAATTTACCTGCTTTTGTGAATCTCTCCTATCAGAACGAACCACACGGTTTTTAGATGTCTTTTCATCTCCATATAATCTTTTACATGCTGTTTTTGTACGTAGGGTCAAGGTGCCGCCACTTCTTTACATTAATTAAAGGTGCTACTTGTAATATATTAAGCATACGATCAAATCATTGCACTGAAAGAAATGTGATCACTGTGGAGAACATTGGTTGATATTCCTCTTGAACTCAAGCCTTTCTCTGTTCACACTGAGTCTACTTCCTCCCAGCGTTAGTCTTTATCATCAGAGAGAACAGCGACCAGCTCCTGCAAACCTCCCGACAAACCCTGACCAGAAACATCTAAGAAACTAGAAAATGTAACCTGTGTTAAGGCTGCAGCTTGATAAAACTTTAATAAAGCAATATTTAAATGTATTATTATGTATTTTACATATTTCCTTATTATAATTTATCCTGCTGCTGTATCTAAAGCAGAAATGCCATCAAATCACTCGATACATGCACTTTAAATCAATAAACAAAAGCTATATCAGGACACTTTTTCTACAGATCAGGTCTAGTATATATATAAAATATGTAGACTATGGCTGATATTATGCAGATCAGGGATCTTCAACCAGGGATCCACGACCCCTAGGGGGTCCACAGAGGTACTGCAGGGGTTTCACCAACTTCTGTCATAATAAGTGACAATTTTCACCAAAATAATGGTGAATGTGAGGGTGCAGATAATTGAGAAACTGCAAACATTTGCACTCCAATTGGATGTCCAAAGATGCACAGCTCTTGGCCTTTAATAACAAATAATAATAATTATGCATGAACTTAAATTAAGCATGAACTTGTCTCTCATCCATGGGGTCCTTGGGCTGAAAAAGAAGACCCCTGATGTAGATTATGGTCAAGCTTTCAACAGTTTAGAAACTGATTAAATGAATCAAATCTTGAAGCAATCTTTTTGGGATGATTCAACATAATTTGGTCAAGGTTGGATGCAATTTGACGGAGAAATTCAAGAAAACAGAATTTAGCTTCTACGTCTCACTAGCTGCAGTTTACATGGACGTTATTATTTATTCAACTCAAATGAAATCGTTAGAGATTCCAATGTAACTGTTTACACGGACGTTAAATGAACTGATAAGATGCATGCGTTTACATGCCCTGAAGCACTTACTCAGAATCTAAGTTTTCTGACATACGCGCGTGAAGCGTCGTTTAAACGTTTCTGCCTCGTTCGTGTCACTTCATGTTACTGCAACATGTTTTATTGAGTTGCCTTTACGGGAAATGCATGCGTGAATTTAAGTAGTTCGTTCTCTTATACGCAGTTCTCAAAGAAATTCCTCCCTATCCAGTCGGATCGGGCCGATCTCTTCTGATTGAGGTTGTCGCATGAGCCATTTTTTTTCTGATTATTCGAAATATTAGAGTCCATATAAACACAGCTGCTGTTTCAGAGTAAAGAGGACCATCTCCACCAAAAGTTACCCACTAATCACCTCCACTAAAGATTTTTTAAAGTTCGGGTAGCTTAAAAACAAACGAAACCTTCATAGAGGCAGTCAGTCTTCTCAGCAGTGGTTTCATTTATTTGCCGTTATAACATAAAAATGTCAAATTCACGACAATTTGCTGATGTTAAATTGTACAGGTAGCACCTTCTGTATAAACTCTATAAATGCCAGCCTGTGTGATGTCGCTTTTTTTTAATATGTATTTAATAAGGAAGCCTCTAAACGGAGACCTTGAGGTTTGTTAAATGCTTGTATAACAACTCTGTTCCTTTGTCTCCTATTCTCCCTCTTCACCTCCGCCCTTCTCCCTCCTCTCTCTTTTCTACTCCCTTCATCTTGTTCTCCTCCCCTCCCCCTCTCCTCTCCTCTCCTCCCCTCCCATCTCTCCCTCCCCCCTTGTTCTGCTCTTCCCGCAGCCGCGGGCACCACAGCCAGCTCCAACGCCGGTGCCATGAACTCTCTGACCTCTCTGGGCACCCTGCAGGGCCTGGCAGGCGCTACTGTGGGCCTGAACAACATAAATGCACTAGCAGGTAGCATCAACAGTGAGTATTCACCCTGTCATCAGCATCTCCACCTCCACCTCCACCCACCTTTCTGACCATCGACGCCTAACGGCAACATCACCTGTGAGTCGATGCAGAGAGACGCAGCGTTACGGGCTAACACGGCACATCATTAGAGTTTGACTGGAATGGGTTTTTAAAGGCTGATTCATGTGATATTTTTAATTAAAACTGACAATTTATCATATTTAATCTTTAGTTTTGAGAAATTTAAATAAAAGAAAATAGATTTATCACTAAAACTCCAAATTAAAGCCTAAAAAAGTGAGTTTGTTCAAGAATAACATGCAAAAATTTGTACTAAAAAGAAAAAGATAAACTTGCCAGTGTGCTCCAGTATATTTAATATAATTTAACAAAGGCTGACTTTATTAAAAAACCCATCCAACTGTTTAACTCTAATGTCAGTGGTTGTAGAGATATGTATCATAGTCTACATGGAAATAATCTTTAACTGCATAGTTTAACTCGTAGGATGAAATTGGACAAATTAATTTTGATTTTTTTGCGGATTTAAATCAATCATTTACTTTATTTAAGATATGAAAGTCTATATTTTACACAAATGAAAGACTGAATAAGAGAAAAGTAGATAAAGAATGATACAACAGATGAAACGTGGATCAGAATTTATATATCGTCTCTCTGTGTCTCAGTTTTACTGAATCTGTCTTCACTCTCTCAATGACGGCCACTTCATGAACTCATCCGGCCACAGATCTTTCATCCATTCATTCCTCCATCTCTCCATCCGCTTCCTGGTTGTGTCCTGGGTTATGCTTGCTGTAAGAGTGCTGCGGTGCCGTCCGGGCAGAGCTGACGTGCTGCTGTCGTCTCACATTGTCACGTTGTTTTGTTGTGTCTTATGTCTGTTTGAACATTAGAGGGTGGCAAAAGGCAAAACTGAGGCCAATTTTTAGACATGTATCCTCAAAGAAATCTGAATTTGATCATTTTCATTCCAAAATTGACCAAATTTGACAATTCTATGTAAAACTATATATATTATTAAATTATTTACATCTAAATGACAAGAAAATATAAAATTGGAAACATCTCCTACCAAATATATGCAAAATGTTTTATGGCAAAATTTATCCTATAAATTGCCAGATAAATATACAAAATTTCTAATGTTATAAAATAAATTAGAACTCATTTACATGCCAAAAGTACAAATTTTTGTATGTTGTATTTAGTTTCAAAAAATACAAAACATGTAGACCAAATGTTGCCATTTTGATGCAAAAAAATACAAATTTATCTGAGCCTGTCATGCTCTAATTTGTAAATTTTAACACTAAATCTTAATGTTAAAATGAACCAACATTGGTCAACATCTTTCAAGCCCCCAAAATACACAAATTGTCCATTTGCATGTTAACGGAAATACAAAATTTTCTTCCCAATAACTTCGTCATTGTTAGAAAGATATAAACAGACATCGTCGGCAAACTAGTGTTAGTTTTACGATAAAAGGTGTTTGCATGGCAGCTGGTTTAATATCAGATGAATTAGGATTTAAAGTCTGAACATGTCACTGAATGTTGTCAGGATTTACTTGAAAGTGTGGTTTGATCCAGACCAGACACACTCGTTTCTATCCATGTGTGAACTGAATCAACTCGGTGGCCTGTGTGGTCCACCAGCACCTGCCGAGCTGTGCGATGTGTGTCCTGCCTTTGACCTCTGGGGAGACGGGGCTGGGATCTTAATCAGCGCTGTTATTACAGCAGAGATCCTGTACTACCGGCCTCTTCCACCACATTATTCTCCTCTGACCTTTACCGCTCCTCGGCTGCAGTGGCTGTATCCGCTGTGTAAATCATATACGCGTCTACTCGAGCGCACACAGGTACAGAAACACAGGACATGTGGGCACACACGTCTTTCAAATGGAGGGGGACGCTTTGCATCACATTTTTGTCCTGGCTAACCCTCCTCGTGCCCCCACCTCATCCGTCTACCACCACCACCACCACCACCAACCACCCTCATTTAAACACATCTAGGCCTTAATTGAATTGCAAAGGTCACCGGTGCAATTATTCCTGAATAAATGAGTGACCTATAATCCAGAGCTCTGCGGTGATAATTTATTTCACTGTGTCTGACGGTGAGGCGACAGGACGCCGAGCCAATGTCAGACCCCCTCAGACAAGTTGCCCTCCGCCGTGATATTAAGCCGTTACAAGCAGCTAATGAGTGTTACTGCTGCGTCCCTTCACTTTTTAAACCCGACTGCCCCCCTCCGTCCTCCATCCTCCATCCTCCATCCTCGCTCCATGTGACTGTCTTCACCCCCCAAAAGTGAGACGTCACAGGCTGAAAAAGCACCTCCAGTCACACCTCACTGTTTATGCTCATAAAAATAGAGCTTTAAAGGATTTTACATATCAATACTAATGCAGATTATCTATCAATATCTCTTTTTCTTTGTAATTTTATTAGGGTGTCTCAAATACATCTACTTGCTACGTTTACATATGGGATTATTTTCTGGATGAATCACCATTATTGATTCATTTGTGGAAGGCAATTCAAAGAAACTCAAAGTGCTTTACATGAGACAGTAAAGCTGAATAAAACAAGCATTAAATTAATAAAATGGCAGACTAGACAAAGTGCAAAGTTTAGAAAATAGAACAGCATTAGATGTGAACGAATACAATATACACTGCAGATCTGAAGACAGGCACCCCGCTGATTTAAAGCAACAGTTAGAGGTTTTGGGAAATAGACGAGACGACTGATACCACTCTCAGATCTGTCCATCAAGCAAGAAACTAGAGCTGGGAGTTAATTAGCTTAGCTTAGCATAAAGGCTGGAAACAAAGGGAAGCTACTAGCATCCCTAAAGCTCATAAATAAATAAACAAATGTGTACGCAAACAGAATTGTAAACAATTATATTAGTTTCTCTGGAAACAGTACGCATAATGCTAATGGACTGTGTATTTTTCCTTTGATCCTTCCTGCTCTGCTTGGCTTTGTTGACCAATTTCATATTAAAAAGTCTTAAAAACTCTAATATATGTCCATCAAGTAGGAAGCTAGAGGCACATGTCACTTAGCTTAGCTTAGCATAAAGGCTGGAAACAGAGGGAAACTACTAGCACCCAGAAAGCTCACATTGTACCCTGTCTCTTACATGTTAAACAGAAATGTAAAAAAATATATAATAGTCCCTTCTAGTATGTTTCTTTCTCTGAAAACTCTTTGTTTTACCCATAATGCTAATGGATAGTGTGTTTTCCTTAAGCTGCTTGGTGTTGTTGACCAATTTAAAATTAACAAGTTGGGACCCTGGAAATCACTCATCAGTGTAAAAATGTAGAAAATAAACATTCTTCTGTAAGTTTTAGTAATAAGCAGTGCTGTCGCTAACCAACAAAACTTGTTTAATGACCAAATGGGGACCTTTCAATCATGCCACCTTATGGGGACCTTCATTACAAACCATGTCCCTGTTTGTCAGTTAAGTGTGTTTTGTTTTTTTCTTGGTGTTTTGTAGACATGACTGTTTTTGCTGTGTGTCTTAGTGTGTTTTTATGTGCGTGCATGCCTCGCTGCGTGCTTCTTTTTGAGTACACCTGTGTGCAGCTCTGGCTGTCATCAGCTACGCTCATACTGTACTTTAATATGTTTAAACTAATACTCTGTGTGTGTCCTGTGTTCTGACGTGGTAGCTGTTGTGTTTCGTTGTTAGAAACAGTATTGATGTGTCTTATATGTGTGTATGTGTGTCGTTGACATGTGTGTAACTTGTGTGAACGTCCGTGTGTGTCCGTGTAGGTCTTTGTGAGTGTGTGTATGTGTGGTAAAAACACAACCTTCAGTGGGAGCGCTAATGAGTAAGTGCACTCTTCTTTCTTTATTGTTGGGTTTTATGTAAAGTTGCTCAAATGCTCTCAGGTATGGCGGCTCTAAACGGAGGCCTGGGCGGCGCAGGGCTTACCAACGGGACGGCGGGCACCATGGACGCGCTGACGCAGGCTTACTCAGGGATCCAGCAGTACGCCGCCGCAGCGCTGCCCACCCTCTACAGCCAGTCCCTGCTGCAGCAGCAAGGGGCCGCTGGCAGCCAGAAAGAGGGTCAGTAGCCCGAGGCCTTCTGTCTGCACATCACTGCTGCTCAGTGGGAGTTCACATTCAGTCTTTCCTACTTATAGAATAGTAAATAGACAACACAAGACTTTTGAACTCTTAACTGAGTGTTAAATCGAGGTAAAATATCATGAATTAATCCCTTTAAGTCGAGTTTGTCAGCGTAATGCTGGATATTTGTACAATATGTGAACAAACACCTTCTTTAGATGGAGCAAAACACTCAGAAGTTGAGTTTGCGGCTGCAAAAAGACAGAAATGAGAAATTGGGGAGATTTTTGTATTAATAATTAACAAACTTAGCCTATTTTTTTGTTTGAATATTAGAAATAAACAGATTTGTCTTCCTGAAAAAAAACAAGCTCTACATATGTATATCTTTAACTTAAATCAGTGTAATTAATACCTGGACAAAGGACATTTTTATGCCATCTTTTTCAAGTATAGGATAAAACATTTACATAAATTCTCAATTACTTTGTATTTAGTGGTACAAAATAAGTGTTTATTCAGACTTCTCTATGAATATCATCAATACTTTTGTTGATGATTGTACACAAATCTGAATCGAATCTGATGTCAAGTTCAATTTTTCACAAAAAGCTTTCAACCACCGTGTTGAATAGCAGACACCAGATGATGAAATGTCTAGCAAAAAAGAAATAGAGCCACATACTGTTTGTTTGTCCACTTCACATCTCTGCTTCCAACAAAGATCCATTTGTAAAGACGCGTACTTTCTTTGACAATCCATCCAAGAGTTCAAAACCCTCCGAGGAAACAAAGAGGTGGCAAATACCGAGCTCCCTCACGGCTTCATTTAGCATTGGAGAACATATTTAATGAGCCTGAGAGATCTGACCTTTGTGTGGTAGAAGTGGGGACGACCTACGACCTCTCTTAAGAGAGACAACATACGGCTGAAAGAATGAATGAAAAGCGAGAGAACAGAGAACTACTTTTGTTTGTAGAGAGCCAAAATATAATTATTAAATGAAAACCAAAAGCTTTCATCTTTGTTTAATGTTCAATACAATTGTACAATGTTGTTTAAAAGCAATAACAAACTCAAGGTCATGCGATATTGTGCTAAGCGGTGTGCTTCAGCCGCGTTCCTATGACGACAGCACAACAGTGCCGGTCGTAACAATGCAACGCTCCCTCTCCTGCAGTTTTGCTTAATGAAAAACCACTCTGACCTTATACCCGCTCTGTATCTCGTCCCGCCAGGTCCCGAAGGTGCCAACCTGTTCATCTACCACCTGCCCCAGGAGTTTGGAGACCAGGACATACTCCAGATGTTCATGCCTTTCGGAAACGTGGTCTCTGCCAAAGTCTTCATCGACAAACAGACAAACCTTAGCAAGTGCTTCGGTAAGGGACACACACCTGCAGCTATCTGTCCTTTTTCTTTTCTAGCTGTGTCCAAGTTCAGAGGCTGGATCCTCTGAAAGATGCAGCCAACAAAGTCTTTCAGAGGAGATGAAGGCCAAGCTCAATTGCCATGTTCGTGTCGTAGTGGAATTCTTGTAATAACCGCTGTCTGAATAGTGTTCACCTGAAGTCATAATTACAGATTTTATCTCAGATATTGGTGCAAAATAATTCAGCAAACAGGTAGTCTGAGAATCTGGCCGACGTCCACCATCCATCCCCTACCATGTGAACATGAAAACGGATATGGCTGCCTAAAATATTCATGAATTCAGGCTCAGAAAAGTTCAAGTTTACCGGTAGGAAGTTGCCCACGGTAGACTAAACATCTCAAGACTGTTAACAAGAACAAAGTGCCCGTGGCATTTACGTGGCTTACTTTATTCATCCTTCAATGTCTTTTTCTATGGTTTACGAACAAGAACTTTAAGAACTAAATTCTTAAGAAAGTTCCTAAAAACGACCGTTATTTGGCATTAACTGCAAGAAAAACTGAGACAGTGTTCAACATCCAGCTTAGTTTACTGTAGAGCTACGAACATTTAAAATTTGTCCACAGGGAAGCATACAGTGATCAAATATGGAGATTCCAGTAATACATGAATAATTTCTTGGGTTTGGAATGAGTTTGTCAGCTTTTCCAGTTCTAATATTTTAGCAGGTCTTTCAAGGCAATTCTGGAAATCAATAACTGTCTCTATTTTCTCTACAATTAGTGCCAGCGTACATGATTCCTTCCAGGAAACTTTTTAAAGACCTGTCAAATAAAGCGTGACTCAAAATGTCCATGACAACATTTTCCCGCATCTACCCGTGATATTTCCAAACTTATACAAGCTGACCAGGAAATGGGTTGTAAGATATTCAGGGCTGCAAAGGACACACCGGTTGTGTCCTCCAAAATTCAGGCAAAGGAGTTTATATTACTGAGCCACATTTGGGACAGGACTTGTTTGGGATCCACCCCTGAACTGGCACCGCAAGAGACTCCTTTCCAACCTGTTTTTAACATTATACCTGATCGGCGTGTAGAAAAAAATCAGAGCTTCAAATCCAAGGTGAAATGCATTTAAGTGTGCTGTAGATTTTCATTTGCACAGCATTTGTCAATATTGACAACAAAAACCTAAATATAATGCGACTCCATTCCTCGTGTAGCAACTGAGGGAAACAGAAATAAATCAAGCATGGATCTGGGAAGGAACAGCACACAGACAGACGGCATTGATACTTGTCAGAGAATGGATTGTGAGGATGGATGCGAGACAAGCGAGACGAGGAGTTTACTGTCAGTTTTAGAGGTTGCAGACATTACGAGAAGGAGTCTGCACAAACATGACTTTGTGAGAGACAATACAACACAATATGATCTCACTGTCTGCCATGAAAACCTTTATTTTGACCAACAGTGATGTTTGACACATCATTGGTCAAAATGTTGGAGCAGATACAGTGGTTTTACTGCTTTCGTGGACGATGCTTCACAGTGGTGTCACCAACCCCCCCATTTGTTTTTACTATAGCTTCATTCTTTCATTATTTTGTTGATGCAACAGCCCAGTTCCCCTCCAGGAGTCATTAAAGTTTAATCTTTCCTTATTGTGTACCAGGGGTGTATTTTAATGTAGATGTAAATGTAATCCAGATAAATCAGATCTCAAGACACAGAAACATGGCGAGGGTGCCTTGTGTAGTACTTTAACGTCAGTTTATTATTACACTTTAATTTTGAGACAGTATTGTTGCTGTAAATAAACAAGTAGAAGCTTATTGCTCTCTGAGTCAGATTTGGAGGGAAATCTGCTGATTTACGGCGCAAAACAAGCAGAAAAGAGATGAAAACATTTGATTGCAGACATTTATTTATTATGGGAAATGTAATCTCCGTTTTAAGGGATGTTAACACAAACAGTGCAACTGGCAAAATAGAAGCGACCAATCATCTCTGCTATGGTCCGTCCATGGATGGTTTCCAGACCTCCAACCCAACCAAATGCACATTAAACATGTTCGTGTTTAGTCTTTTCTTAGAAAGGTGGAATTTATCATGGAGCGTTAGCTGACACATGCTAGTGAAGACAGCATATCTGCTTGCTAGCTACATTAGGGAGGACTGCCCATTGTTCCAACAGCCCATTATTTCGAAACCCCAACAGTCTGAAAACATCCCATTGGACCAAAAGCTCATTTGTCTGACAGCCGACAGTTATTCCAAAAACAAAAGCCCAATGCTCTGAAGGCCAGTTTTTTCCAAAAATACACATTTGTCCTGGAGTTTTTTGCTCTTAATGTCTTAGTGTAATTGGACGTGCAGCAAAGGAGGAGGTAAGGTGACCTTTGTTGGGTGACTTTCACCGTTAATAGTCAGGAGAGGGTTATTTAACAATGGTAACTCTCGTGGTCAGGGTACCAATAGTACACATTTTAGTCTTCAGGCATCAAAACTACTTGGGAATTGGGAAAAGATCATGGTTTGGGTTAAAATAAGTACCTTAGTTACATCAGTTAAATCACAAATAGTGTTGACGATACCAGAGAACAACAAGGCTTTGGAGCCATGGACTTTCAGTCCAAAGGGACATTTTTGTCGGACTTTAAGGGTTTTAGGAATAATTTGCCGTTGGAACAATGGCAGCCCATATTAGCTAACATGTTATAAATGCCAACTTTTACAATCCTGCTTGTGTCTCTATTTGGATTTTTTAGTTAAATACCTGGTCCATGAAGAAAACACTAACAAACGTAGCCAAGTTAAAGTTGTACATTATTCCGTGGTTTGAAATTGACTTTGTTTCCATTTGGCCACCGGTTTGTTGACACTCGAGAAGCCCTTTTTTGATAACATTGGCTAGCACTTACAACGTAAACAAATTTTAGCTAACATAGCTAAGTAGCCTGCTAACGTTAGTCAGCCATCCCGTAATGCTTGGTGTGCTCAAAGGATAACATACTATCTTTGTGTAGCTGTTATACCTTTACTTGTGTAACTCTAAAGCTTTTCTAGCTTTATTAATTTAGCAATAATTCATCTTTTCGTCTTCTCTGGTGTCGCCCCCCGCAGGCTTCGTCAGCTACGACAATCCAGTGTCGGCACAGGCAGCCATCCAGGCCATGAACGGCTTCCAGATCGGCATGAAGCGGCTGAAGGTGCAGCTGAAGCGCTCCAAGAACGACAGCAAACCGTACTGATCTTAGCACTAGGGTCTATCTGCTCCCCATGTTAGCACTGCTAGGGTAAGTCCCTCCCCCCCACAAAAAAAAAAAAAAAATGAAAATGACAAAAAAAAAAACAGCAAACCGAGCCAAGACCTCTACACAGGGACTGGGGGGTGGGTGGTGTTTGATGGGAGGGATGTGGGAGGGATGTGGGAGGGAGGGGGAGACGACCTACAACCACCCTGAGGGAGACACACACGCCTTGTTTTGTTAATTTTTTTGTTTTTTTTTTCTTGTTTTTCTTGCTTTTTTGAAGATTTTTATGTTAGCTTTCAAGTATTATTATTTATTACAATTAATTTTTTTTGACACACATGAACGCTTCCATTACCGCCATTACTTTGTGCAATTTTTCTTTTTTTATTTTTACAATGGAAGGAAGTAGCTATCTTGGGTAGCTTTTTTTTTTGTTTGTTAAAAAGATTTTTGCTTTCTCAGTGATTATTTATACATTTTTGAGGACTAGTTACAGTCAGAACCGAGGTAAAGACAAAGGAGCCATGATGATTTTTTAATCTTTATTTTTTCTTCTTCTCTCTCTCTCTCGTTGTGAACCTGAGGCCTGGCGATGGGTTCATTTTTTTTTTCTTCATTTTTTAAAAAAATTTTGACGCGCACGCAGATATGCACATTCGACCTTTGACCTCCGCGGTGTTGGTTGCAGGCCGCCGCTGCTTCTCCAAATAAAAAAAAATAAAAAAACCCTCTACGCCTGCTGGCAACCCGGGAGCAAAGGCTGCAAAAACGTTAGTGGCCTCTTTTACATTTATAGTCAATGGCGACGTCAGCCTGCCGTTACAGTTACAGTCCACCACCACAAGAAAAAAAAATAACACACACAAACACAAACACACACACAATCCAGCTACGTCTTATTATTTATGTGAAAATAAAAAAACAGTTTTTTATTTCTCAGAAGATAAAATAATTAGTAACTACTTTTCTGGGTCAGATCACATTGGTCTTTGTTGTGAAAGGGATATTACAGCATGTAGAACATTTTCAAAATAACATCCAGAATTTGATGAAGGCTATAATAATAATTCTAATAATGAAAAAAAAAAAAGAGTTTATGGGTTAAAGGTGGTAACTGAAAATACTTGATGTTTGTTGAAAGATTTAAAAAAAAAAGAATAATTCAAAGTACAGAAAGCCACAGGCCTGTAAATTTTATTTGTAAAAAAAGCAGTTCTATTTTTATACAACATTTTTACTGCCTCAGATGAAAAAAAAAAGGATTTTATTTATTGCCTATCGTTAAGTTATTGGACTCCTATAAAGTATTACAGCATCATTAAAGTAGACCCTTGTGGAGAAGTCTTGTGGAATTGGGTTCTCCGGTGTTTTTCATGTTTTTTCAGTGCAGAAACCACAATCACAACACACTCACGCCGCCATTCGAACCGCACTCCACCCTGTGTCATTTATCCATCCACCCACCCACACACATCTCTCTGTGCTGTTCATCCATTCATCCACCTCTCTCTCTTTTTTACCACTCTCCCCCTCTCTCCATCCGTAGTGGGACTACTTCTTCTTCACTTGTCGAATTTCTACCCTTTTTTTTCTCCCCCCTCGCGTTTGTTATTATAATTTTGTTAATTACTTTAATTTGTGTTTGTTTTTTGTTTTTTTTGTTTTTATTTGTCCGTAGCGCCCTCCCCCTTCCCCGTCCTTCCCCCTTACCTCCACCCTTTCAAAGTAAAAGCATATTAAAGACCCCAACCTCACTTCCCCCGCCTCCAAAAAATACAACTTATTATCTCCCAAATGACAACATCCATCCGGGATCTGATGGATTAAAGCTTTGGGTGTTCTGTTTTTTGTGTACGTATGTATGTATGCGTATGTGTGTGTGCGAATGTATAAATGTGTGTGTTCTTGCCTGTTAGTATATAAACCTATAACATTAATATCATTTTAAAAAAAAGCATAAAATCAAAGCTAAAAATTGCCAATGAAATCAGTGAGTGGTGTTGCTGTTCAGCCGGTTTGCATTGTTGTTGTTGCTTGTTTGTTGTTTGTTGTTGTTGTTGTTGTTGTTTCTCCTGATTTTACAACAAAAAAAAGAAGAATTGCTGTAGTGGTGTTCGGCTCTGGCTCTCTGTGTGTAACTCTCTCCTCTCCCGTTTTTTCTTTCCCCCTTTTAGAAACAAAACCATCTCCATGCCTGTTAGCTCATCGTTTGCCTAGCATGTCTCCGTGGCGTCCCTCCCTCCCCCCTTCGTCCCCGTACCACCCCGTCCAAAAACAAACAAACTTTTAAACGAAACAAAAATCCCCACCGAGCAAACAAACAAAAAAAAAAGTGTCATCGTCCTCCTCCCCGTCCCCCCGTCATTGTTTTTTCTGATGTCTTTTCCGAGCTCACCTGATCATAACCTGGTTCTCCTCCTCCTCCTCCACCGCCGCCTACTGACCTTTTGAACTTTGAACTTTTTGGACTTTATTTTTATTTTTATTTAATTTTTTTTCTTTTTAAATTTTTTTTTGCATGTGACCTCATTTGGATCTATTTTTTTCCGGGGAGGGGTTTTCAGGGAGGGAGCGAGGCGACGAAAGGGAGTGGAGGGTGGTGGGTGTTAAGAAAAATGAATCAATGTGAAAAAGATATATAAAAGCTGCATTCATATGAAAAACAGACAAAAAAAACACAAAGAGACTGAGATTTTTATGGAAATAAACAAATGTTTCTTTTTTTTTTTTTTGGAGATATAAAAAAAACAACAACCTGTGGCAAAGTGATTTCCATTCAAAATGTTTTCTTGCATTTTTTTGTTTTTATTCGGGTTTCTTCTTTCTTCTTCTTCTTTATGTCAGTTTTCTTTCCTTTTCTTCTTCATTTAAAGTAAACTTGAAAGTTCACCACAGGAATTGGCGCGTCACCTTGCTTCTGGCGCCGATAAAACACATTAAAAAAATATGAAACGCGGGCCAGAAGCAGTCCGAAGCGCCAGTTTCTCTGAAGAAATAAGACTACTTCCAAACAGTTTTGAGTAAAAACTGTCTGATCAATATTAGACTCTCTCAGAGCTCTCCAATGGTTTTTACATTTTTCAGGCAGTGTAAAGTTTTTTGATAAGGCCATTTTAAGTGGCTCTGTTTCTCATTCAAAGTCTATATATAGAACCACTTTTTTCTAGAGTAGTTTAAAGGTAAAAATAAAAAAGACATTTGCCCTGTTTGGGTGGGAGAAATGCTACCTACTTGTGTCACCTTTTGCTGAACTGACTCACAGATAGACAATCCGTGGTTTAAATGCACATGATGAAATGACCTATATTTTCTACTGTTTAAATGTATAGAGGAAAAAAAACAGAAAAAAAACGTACTAAGATTTACCTGTAACCTGCGTTAACGTCGGTGCTTCTCGTGAGTTTAGTTGTGGTTTCATCACAAAGTCTAACGGTCTTAAATGTTCTCATGTTTTTCAAGAGAAGACTAAAAAATCAGTTTACTTGAACAATAGACAAAGCCTTTCATATTACTATAATAGTTACTTTGTTGGGTTATTTTCTTTATTTTTCTTCTTTTTTTTTTAAGGAGTCCCTATTTGCTAAATTTCTTGTTGGTTAATTAGCTATATAAAATTCCTAAAAAATATATATAAATATAAATATATCTATATATATATAATGTCAGCTTGTGAAGCATCAATGTCATTATTATTTTATTTCTCTCGTGGGAAACAATATTTAGATGTGTTTTGTTGTTCAGCAAAATGTCTTATAACGAAAAAAAAGACAAGATCAGTGGAGTTTAGTGCCAAATTCTGAAGGTACTTCCTGCCTAGCGCGTCAGTGTATTTCTTGTGAAATTATTTGATAACATGGGTATTTTATTATAAGTGTTTTGTATGGATCCCTCATATTTAAAATATAGATTTAAAAAAGAGTTTGTTAACTTGCTATTCTGTGGTCTTGTTGCCTGAAAATGTCATGTTTGCTTTTTTTCTTTGTAAAGATGTAAAAAAACAAACAAAAAAAAACATACAAATGAACAAAAAAAAAAAAAGTGCCCATGTGTCATATATATATATATCTATATACACGCACACACGGACACGTAAACACACACATTCTCGTGCAGACCTCACAGTTTTACTTTTTCTTGTTGTGCAATGAGAGCCCCTGAGTGTGAAAGTCTCTACAGCGACCAGCTACGGCCCCCGCAACACGCAACGCGCAACACGCAACGCGCAAGAAATCACGCACTGATATTTTTAGCCATTGTACAGCAGCCGTTTTATCCATCAAAAGCCTTACCACAAATCTTTGCACTCCTCACACGGACACACACACAAGACGTCAGACTCCGGTGTGTATTGTTCTGATTGTTTTTCCTCGCACGCCGTCGAAAAATATATAGATATATATAAAAAAAATTGAGGTGAGAGTCATACACAAAGCCTTATTTTCCTCTAAATCCTTTTTTTTTTTTTTTTTTTTGTCTGGTTGTAGCCAGCGCCGTTCGTCTCATCATTACTTTCGTGTATCACCTCGGACGAGCCGCGCTTGCTTTCATGATGTAAGCACAAGGCAAGACTCTCGCTCATTCACAAACGAGCCTCGATCTTTTGAGGAAAAAGCACACGCCACCGCCGCCGCCACCGCTGCTGCTGCTGCCGTCGCCGTCGTCCTCCGGTAAGTCGGAAAAGAGAAAGGCGGGACGGTCCGGAGAAAGTTTTTAACTCGTTTGATTTAATTCTTTTATTTTAAGTGGTTGTAAGACTTCTCCATACGTGAGTCTTTGTGGTGTAATGGGCCAAAATCATGTTTAGATGCCAAAGTGTGTTATTGACACTCTCATAGTCAAGCCGTTTACATGGGCACAGTGTTGTCAAGTCTATTCAACTGCCCCCGATACCCCTCCCTGAAAGCCTAGTTTACGCTCTGCAAAAAAAAAACTACAAAAAAAAAACTACAAAAAAAGGCAGCATTATTTTCTACAGAAGCTCACCAGTCGCCTTAACCAGGGAGCGTCGTACCAGTATTATAAGAGTAGAAGATGTTGTCAAGTCAAGTCAGTGATGTGTGCCAAGTCTAGGTTCACCTTTGTGTGCAGTTAACCTCCCACTCGTCAAAGTCTGGGTTTCCGCCATTTCATCCGATCGGCCGGTGGAGCGGAGCGGTGAGGAGACGCTGAAATGGCCGTTAAGTCCTCGCGAGCCGCGAGCTGTTTGCCGCTCTCTCGGTTTGTTGTTGTCTCCCAGGCTAACCGGGGTTATTAGAAACAGGGCTATGTGGAGAGACGTCTTATTGGAATAGCGACAGGGGAAATAAAAAAACGCTCGTCGGGCTTGGAGAGAGGAAAGGGGGTCACGTCCGCAGGTCCGCGCAAGGCGTAAACAAACAGCTGCCGCCTGAGATGAAGCCAAGACAGCTTTCATTATCGTCTCAAAGACCAAACCCAGTACCAAACTTTTTATCTGATCTCATGGAGACGGAGGCGAGCAGACTTTTTTTCTTAAATGATGCAGTATATACACATGAGCAGTGCCACAAACAGCCATAACTACCTGTGTGAAAGCTGGACGAGAGGAGTCCGCCCCCCCCCATGGTCCAATCAGTGTTTAACGGACCAGTTTTTACTAAAACCAGCGCGTGCAGATGTTAACATCCGAGAGCTACGATTGCACATTTCAACATCGTCACCTCACTCTCGCACAATTATCCGTTAAGTGTGGAGGCTACGTAATTCTGTGCTGTTCTGAGTCGACGCTAACTTAAAAACCCAACAATCTCACGGTTTGCACAGTCCGGTGTCAAGCATCTCGTCTTTGTTTCAATGTCGAAGCACAAGAGGGTCGTGGAAACGTCGAGTTTCTGTCGAGCGGCTCGCCTCAGGGGCTGTCATTGCCGATGCTCGTTGTAATCTTTCTATCTTGTCACTGTTCACTTCTCTGTTCTCCTTCTTTCTTAATTATCTTAAGTGCTATTTATCAAACAACAATGAAATCTGAAAGGACAAAAAAAGAAAAAAAAAACTTTTGAACTTGTCGTTTCTTTGCATTTATGGCTTATGTCAAGTTTTTTGGAGGAAAAATGTTTTGTGTGTTCTCTTTCCGTGCCGTATAAAAAAAAAAAGAGCTTGTTGTCTGTAGAAATTATCCAAATTATTTTTGTTTCTTTTTGTTTTGTTTTCTTTAAATTCTCAAAAATTTTCAGTAGTTTTAAAGTTATTGTCTTGAGAGAAGCCAAAGTCAATGCATTTCAGTGGATCCTGTAAGCGTGATGTATGTTTGTTTGACAACACTTCGAAAAATCTGTCACTGGATGGGATTTAAAAAGTACAAAAAATGCAGGCTTTCCTATTTCTACAACTGATTGTACTTATGCATTTTGTACCAGTGGAATTTTTTATACTGGAGATTAAAGGATACAACAAAAAAAAAAAATCTTAGAAAAAAAAAGCTGTCTGGCCTGGTGGTGTGGCCCGACCGTGACTGGTCCCCGAGTATGATTTCTAGCTGGCATCAAGAAAGTTGGCTTTTGATATAAGATTTTTTAGAAGATCTTTGGCTTTATTTCTTTCACTTCTTTTTCCTCACTTGAGTGTTGTTCTTTCTTTCTACCTTTCTTTCTTTCGTTCTTTTTTTTTTTCTTTTGGTTTGTTTGTTTTCCGAAATCAGAGAGTAGGTGAGCGTCAGATTTTATTTTATTTTTGCTTTTTTAAAATAGTTCTAGCAAGTTTGTCTATACAACAGCGGTAAGTTTCATTTGACTTCTGTATTGTGCCGTCTACACGATAAGACAATTATAGAAAAAGAAGGAATAGAAATATTTAGTCACCTTCAGTGGATTAATGTATTAGTTTAATAAAGAGATCAACTAATTAGAAATTTTTTGCTTTTAGCTGTTTAGATTTTTCCGGTTTCTCTGTCCTTCTCTGTGAACTAACTGTGTAGCTGAAGCAGTCAGAATTATTTTTGTAAACGTATGTTCTTGTGTGATGCAGTTTTTTGCTTCTGTCTCCTATATTAAACCATTTTTCCTAATACTTGTCTCTCTCTGTGTTGTTATGTTCCAGTGCCTGTCTGATGTTGTACTGTTTCACAACCTCTCCCTGCCATTCTCTCGTCTTTTTCTCTCTTTTCTTTCATAGTCTCTCTCTCGTTCTATCTTTTCCCCTCCGTCGTGTTCACATTTTTGTTTTCTTTGTTTTAGTAAAGTTGACTCCATCCCCCCCAGTGACAACTCACTATGCTGTTCTCACTAGACATAGTAAATATACATCGACGTGTTTGTATGTATATTACTGTGTAGCCCAAGTCGAGGCGTGACAGTCGAGATCTCAACCAAAATTCAAGCGGTGATAAGAAGCACATTAGCCGGGTGTGGAAAAAGCTGATTGCATTTTATTCTTAGCCTAAAAGAATAGTTTGACATTTTGGGAAATATGTTTATTCGTGTACTTACGAGATTTAAGAGCTGGGCAAACAAGAATATGTATTATTAAATCCTGGTGATGTTGGAGCTACTTGTAGCTGGTGAGCTAACTAGCTAGGAGCATGCTAACACTAGTCAGTCACAGTAACTGGGCTGTTTAGCTCTCCGACTTAGCGTGCTTGCTAACCATTGAGCTTGGTTGTTAATGTGACAAGAAGTTTTACAGGGCCAGGCTAGCTGTTTCCCTTTGTTTCCAGCCTTTGTGCTAAGCAAAGCTAACAGGCTGCTGGTTTGGCTTCATATTTGTCCTTTCATTTAACTCTTGGCAAGAAAGCAAATTAACATATTTCCCCCCAAAAAAGACTCTTGCTTAAATCAGCTGAGAAATGCTAAACTGTGGCTTAATAGTGCCAACTTCTGGGCATAGCCTAAAAGAATAGTTTGACACTTTGGGAAATACGTTTACTCGCATTCTTACTGAGATTTAATAGCTGAGCATACAAGAATGTTGCACATCCTGCACACTTTCACCAAATATGTATTATTGTAGCTGGTGAGCTAACTACAAATAACAGGCGAGCCAGCCAGGAGCATGCTAGGACTAGTCAGTCACGATAGCTCTCCAAACTTCTTTCTATTTTTGCTGTGCTGGGCTGTTTAGCTTTCCCAGCTAGCTTGTTTGCTAACTATTGAGCTTGGTTGTTAATGTGACAATAAGTTTTACAGGGCCAGGCTAGCTGTTTCCCTTTGTTTCCAGCCTTTGTGCTAAGCTAAGCTAACTGGCTGCCAGCCGTGGCGTATTATATGTCGTACAGACATGAGAGTGGTATCGTTCTTCTCATCTAACTCTCGGCAAGAAAGCGAATTAGCGTATTTCCCAAAAAAAAAAAAAAAAAAATAGGTCACACTGAAATTGGCTGGTGCTTAAGAGGGCCGTCCTTCTTTCCTGTGCTGTCCGCTGTCCTGGGCGAGGCCTGTCCACTGTATGTCCACTTTGTGTCCGATCCACTCCCGTACTGTCTCACCGTCACAACTGCATCCCCAGTAGAGAGAAAGAGGAAAGAGAAGTCAAAGGTCAAAGTTTTCACCTTTTTTCATTCACAGATATAACAAAGAGGGTTTGTCGTGTGTTTGAATAAAAAGCTATACTTTTGTTTGACGCATTGAAGGTTACTTCAGAGAAACGATTGTAGTAGAAGAAAAGACGTCCGTCGGACAATGCTGGCTGCTTTTTTTTTCTTTTTTTTTTGAAAGAAAGAAAACATTCAATGTCGGTTTAATAAATCAGACAATCTGCAGATTCCTTCACTTAAAAACGAGTTCTTTAAGCCGAAGCTGTAACCTCGCAATGGTTTAAATCTTTATAACTTCATGCTACAAAATATCCACGTTGCTGTGCATTACGTGCTCTCTGGCACATTGTGGCATCTTCTCCTTTCATCACTGCACCAGTCCACCAAAGTCTGTTATTAAATATTGATTGTGAGGTTCAGGCAAGGCATACAATAAACTGCCCTCAGACTGTGGATCCAACCCATGGATAGATAATATTACACCTCTATTACTGTCGACGTGTGGCCTGTAATTCAAGAACATGTCTGCAGCTCAGGGTTTAATTTTTTTATTTTTCCAAGATGTTTTTCTCTCTTTTAGTTTTTGCTCTTTGGGTTTTTTTTTAATATTATAGAAACACTTTTAAAATGTTAAAGCAGCAGAAAGGGAAGGCTAAACGCCGACCTGTGTTTGCAAGAAAATTGAAATGATGGTTGCACACACACACACACACACACTCACACACACACACATTCAGTAGCCTTAAAATATTTGGTGGTCGTTCGAGTGTCTGAGGATGACCGCCGCATCAGCTGTCGCCCAGGATGTGTCGTGATCCAAGGTAAGGTCGAGACACAATATTCTAAATAAACTGAGATTTTTACAAGTGCGGGTATTTGAAGGCCACTAGCAACACTTTATTTCTTTCAATACGACCGATTATTTGAAGTCCAGGAGATTTTCAAGGATTCGTTTGACCATTGAAAAAAGCGTTCAGGCCCAATGCGACACCACAACCCTGCTTTTCATATGAAAACTCCAGTGAACAATACATGACAAAAGAAAATTAGACTTTCTGAAGGTTTAATAAGCAAGTTTAAGTTTAATAATAGTTAACTGTGTCCAGGCAGCCTTGATAAAGTTGTTCTTTTTGATGCTTCTGATGTCTCAGAGCTGAAAAAAACACCCATCGTTGAAGCCTCTCGGCTGCGTAGAATGAATAACACATGAATAAATCCCGCAATCAATACGAGCCTATTTATAGCGAGTAGACGGCAGTGATACCGGATCGATACCGCCGAACACAAAGACATTGTTTGCAGATGAAAATAGAGCAGTCACGCTCAATGAAACATCAGAACAATGGTGATGTTTTTTCGGAGCGCGGCGTGAGAGCACTGTAAGTAATTCGAGTCATATCGTGCACTTGTTTGGATGCAGGTAAAATATAGCAGATTAATGCATTATGCAGTGGAGATCAGCGGGCTATTTGTTACCACCCTGTGAAATGTTTTTGAAGATACAAGCAGCTCTTAAACCACCAAACCACACAGCTAGTCTATTATTCACGCCTTCACAAGAGGTAGAAACAAGATTTGCCGCGGGGGCCCGAGAACACACACACACATCAGTCTTCAATCCATCACGTTCCCGACGGAAAACCGACGGAAGCTTCCTTCCTGCGAGGGACTAGACGGGATGCTTAGCGCTCGCCGACGCCAAAGAGAAGCCGGTGGAGCGAGCTGGAGGACAGGAAATTGGTCGGATTGTAGAGAGAGAAAGAGAAAGAGAGGATGAGGGGAAGTGAACTGTTTGATTTGAGCTAATGAAGATTAACTGCCAGCCCAGCAGAGGCTGAAGCTCTGCCAGAGCGCCGAGCAGGAAACCAGAGCATCCCCCACCCCCCCCGCGCGATGGCGTCATCTTAGAGAAAGGGTCAAAGGTCAAAGAAGTTTTTCTGCACATATTAAAGAGTTTCAAAACAGCAGGATAACAGAGTTCAGGAAGAGGAGAAAGTAGTGCAGGAAAGGAGCAATTTCTTCTGGTCACAACAACCTCAAGGCCGTGACAACGTCTGAGGCCAGCGATGAACGTGTATTCCTTCATGTCTGATTCCACTATTTATACAACAAGGACACGTTTCATTCAGGGCGGGATAACATGGTGAAAGCATGTTCTTATATTTTCTATCAAATCTATAGAAATATACAGAGAAGCACAAATAAACAACAAAAATAAGCAAGTTGGGGTATGGTTGACATCTGAGCAGGTAAATATAAAAAGGATAAAGCAGGAAAATGTCAAATTTGAAGCAAATGTGTATTTATTTATGTCAGTTTCTATTGAATTTCTATGCTGTACCTTTGTATTAAATACAAAATTAGAGATAAAAAAATAAAACTATGAACCATCAAAACATTATAGCCACAATACAGTGAAGTGAATACAAAATGAAAAACAAGATGCACACTGTCCAAACTACAACATTTCCAAACGTTTACGTTTGACTTAATATTTACATTTAATTTGAAGCATTTTAGTTGAATGGAATTAATATAATTTTGTTAGATTTACACACACAGGTAAGCTGTTCGCCTTTGTTTCCAGCCTTTCTGCTAAGTTAAGCTAACCGGCTGCTGGAAATTGTTGTCAAATTTGAAGCAAATGCATGTTTATTTATGTCAGTTTATATAAAATCTTTATGCGGTACATTTGTATTAAATACAACATTAAAAAGAAAAATATAACTATGAATTGAACATTGAATAAAGCCATAATACTGTGAATTTAATGAAAAAAATGAGAAATCATTACGTTTTTAACAAGATGCATCCAAACTTTATTTCCTCTATTTATTCACAGTGAGCAAAATTTTACATCTTACTTAATATTTATATTTAATTTGCAACAGTTTAGTTGAATGAAATTAATATATTTACATTGTTTTAACAAGATACATTGTATCCAGACTGCTACAGATCCTCTATTTATTCATACTAAGAAAAAAGTTTAAATCTTACATAATATTTGCATTTAAGTTGAATGAAATTAATATAATTACATTATTTTAACAGCACTGACAGTCATAATGTGACCACAACATTTCACCCCTTCATTTTTTGAAAACAATGTCACAAATAAATGACACATCACGTGCACCATTTAAGATAAACAATTCAGTTAAACATTTGAATTAAGATGATTCAGTTCACTTTATTTGAGCGTGTTCGCCGTGCACTTTTGTTCTCTTTATGCTCGCGTGTTGTGTAGAGCGGATTACGTTATCATTAACATCTCTTTCAACTTTGAAGAAGTGAGAACAAAACATTTTTCACCGTTGAACCGTCTCTTTGAATCCGCGGCGCCGTGGAGCAAATAAGACGAGTGAGACTAAAAAATCCAAATAAAGGCTCTCTTTGGTATGCAGGTAATTAAATTATAGTGTTGATCAAAGGAAGGCCTGGGAGAGGTTTTGTCTTTTTTTGTGTCTCTTTTTTTTCTTCCACATTTTCCCACAATTTCTTATGCATTCCTTTGAAGAACTGAAGTGACTCATTCCCCTTTGTTAAGACAAAATATCCACTGAATTGTTATGCTTATGTAATGCATAAGCTCGTTGGCAGAACGCAGAAGAACCGGAGAAAGATCTAAAACACAGCTACCAGAGGGCTGTGTTGGTTCAGTGATACGATGCTGCCATCTTGTGCCAACAGAGGAGAGTTAACCGTGATGCTGTGACTTCAGAGTCAACATGTCCGCCTCATTACAGCCAAACTCTTCACACCAAAGCACTCGAGGAAGTCAACCATCTGAGGTTAAAGCCTGTGTGTGTTTTAAATAGCACGCTGTTTGATGATGAGATTAGCGGCGTACGCCGTGCCCGTCATTAGGCCGGTTATTCCTCACTGATGTTCGGGCGTGCCGGCTCTCAGATTAGTCTTTGGAGCTTTGATCTCGGTCAGGTGAGTGTTTGTGTGTTTTTGGTGGCGCTGTGCTCAAGACAACGCCCGAGTGACTTTTCAGTTCAGTCGCTGCCTTTGATTCAACAGTCTCCCAAAGTTACACAGTGTGAGAACAGACGTACGAATGACAGAGACACCATTCACCTGATTACAGGTCAGTGTGAGAAGTTACTTATTTCTAGTGAATGACAGCAACAAAGTACGTAAGGTTCATTCTGTGGTAACAAAAACATAATTATTCTTATTTTTGGGTGATTATACTCATAAATCTGACACATTGGACCTTTAATTAAAGGGTCTGAACACTTCTTCCACCCCTGGGTGTTCTCTGTAACATTAAATCTGTACGTACTTGTACATAACGCCCAGTGTCCGGCGTCTTTGACCTCATGGCTTCCTTCGAGGGGCATCTGTGATTACAGAGCACTCACCTTCCTCTTTGTGTGTTTCTCTAAGTGTCACCACGGTGTGCGGGTTGCGTTGAGCACTCGTAGGTGGAACTGATGTAGAATTTGTCGCAGACAGCGGCGCCACAATCACCGGCTTAATAGGCCGTGAAATCAACACTCGCATCGGGGCCGAAGACAGAACCGTGACCCTCTCGTTGCCCCCTTAACATGGTCACATGACGCATTAGGATAACAAATATGCTGTAGCGCCTGGCACTAACAAGGTAAGTGGTACAGGTCTGCAGCACTGTCAGACGCCAGACTATAAAACATAATGCATCACTGGCGCCTCATGTTGGCTGTGATGCGGCTTCCTGCCGCTGAGCTGTAAACCAACAACAACAGACTTATTGATTGATCAGACCACACGTCCATCCAGAGTGGTTGCTTGTTTGTTTGCTCTTCCTCACATTTACTTTGTGATTCACGGGAACGTGCGCCCTTGACAACTGACGGACGCGTCCAATAAATGAACGCAACATGCTGCAAATGAATAAATCAATCGCCTGACTCGGATCGACTCCGGCATCGTTGGAGGAAGTCGATACTCAGTCGCGGACACATCAGGTACGCCGATGTTGCTGAACCAAACTTAATTCAATTTATGAGCTGTTTCAGAGGTCTGTCTGACTTCTTTGTTCTCTGATACATCTTAATGAATATTTCCAGTTTTTTTAGGGCCAGAGACAAAAACTCCAGCAGGTGTGTGTGTGTGTGTGTTCTGTGTATTACCATGAATACCACCTTTTTAAGCTAACACAAATCACTGAAAGGTTCTTCACTTCACATGGGAAGCTTGCTTTACAGAGATCATTAAACATACAACAGTTTACATTGGTACTGGAGCATGGTGCGACTTTAAGGGTAGATATTTTAAGACTTCATATGTTAAATTTGACTATTTTTAGGCCAACGACAACACCAAAAATAATAATAAATACATTTTTACAAAGCTAAACTTTAAGAAAATGATTGCTGGCCGTGGAAAGATCTCTCAAGTTTCATGTTGGAAATGTAGGAGAGTAAATTGAACAGTTGAAGGACCCTTGTGTAGGATTTAGTAGCTTCTAAAGGTGTGGTGATTGAAAGTACAGTAGAAACATAGCGGTTCAACATGGTGGACTCCGTGGAAGAGAACCCGCGGTGTCTGTAGGCTTATTCTAAGCTAGCAAAAACATAATGGTTCTTATAAGCTCTCACCAACCACTAAAAGTCAGTCCCAGATTTACTCTTGTCCGGTGGCTTCTTGCTCGCTCACTCTCTTCTTTTCTTTTCTTAGCTTCGTCCGTAAACGTCCCCTTCGGCCCTTTTTGCCTCTGTCATTGCATTGCCCGCTCACCCAGCTCCTGTTCTTGCACGACATCGGCTCCGATCTCTGTCTTCATACGCCCACGTCAAAACAAGCAAGGAAGGAGGCTGTAAACTGGCAAACATGGATGTGAACAATGCAGGATTTCAAATGTTTTATGAGGCCTGAAGGATACACAGTGCATTCTGGTGAGTAACGCTGAATGTAAATATGACTTTGTCTGCATGAAACCTCCAGAGGACGCCTTTGAGTGCATAAAAAAGAGAGCTGGATGTCATCAGGCAGAAAGAGGAAGCCTGTACGTGTGAAAATATTTTCTCTGCTGCTTGTTTGATCCCAGACTGGAGGTCACAGTTGACCCTGCCCTCTTTTATTTACCTCCACACGTCTCCGTGTTGCATTTGAGAGCGTCAGGTGTAGTCCCAGTCACCAGTCAGCACACTCTGCAGTCAATAATGTGGCCTGCCAGAGGGGGGTTCAACAGTTCCTCTCTATAAACAGTATGCTCTCTAATGTAAATAGTGCAGCCCTATACCCAGCCCTCATTATACACTCTGGGTGTGTGTGTTTAAGGCTCCTCCAGGGCCTCCCCGGCCTGCTGTAACAGCAGTGAAAACACAAAACAGCAGAACCGGAGCCTGGCTGAACGTAGCTGCACTGCGCCGAGCAAATTCAACACGCCGCTCTGCAGCTTTGTGCCGCAGAGGAAAAGCTGGGGGAATCTGCAGGATGTGCAGAGACAGATTTAAGACCTTTTTAAACACAGACGGTCCTGTCGTGATGGTCCAAACTCTTCTTTCGCTTCACTGCTTTTCATGTTGCAGTTCCAAGAAAACTGCGGATAATGGAGGGTAAAAATTTAAGACTTTTCCAGGACTTTTTTTAAACAGAAGTTTGCAGCTGTCCTGGTCGCCCTGCCTTGTTTTCACACTCATGTCCACATGAAGTTGTCATCTTTCCAGTCTCTTCCTGTCACGTTCAAGTTGCATGACCTCTGCACATTGAAGAAAGACACATTTAAATCTTTTAAAGCATCTTTACAGAGAAAAACTGCAAGTAAAAGTCCTGTTATGACCACCCTGCCTTTCCTTTCCTCTACCATTATATCTGGGTTACACATAATCAGGGCTGGATAGCAGCGGATTATAAAAGATTACAAAAAATAAGTAACTATAATCACACCAGATTACATTAGAAAAAAAAGCCTCCTGTTCCAAAAAAATGTATTTTATTTACATTAAAAATGTTTTGAGGTTTTTAAAGAGAAAAAAAACAAACAAAAATCATTTTTTGTGGCTGAAATTATTTTCTTATTGCAAGGTGTAAAATTTTCTGTTTGACTTGAAGTAATCCAAAAGTGTTCAGATTAGGTGACATATTTTGTAATTTGTGTTCATAAGTGTGTTTATTTCAAAGTAATCTGCACATAATCCATTTTTAAGACACTTTTAAACAGAAATCTGACAAAAACATGAATAAAACCTGACATTAGACTTTATTAAAGATGATCAAAAAACAAAAACAAACACATTTCATCATCGCATCACATTTCATGTCCTTCACATCCGACTAAAACATCTGGAGGCTGTTGACGGCTAAATTTAGGAACTTGTTTGACCTTTTTCCTCATAGATTGCTTCAAATCTGGAGGCAGTAAGATTGATGATTGTGGTTGCCGCACACCTTCTTTCCTTTCATTTTCCCTTCCCTCTCAGGTCTACCTTGCATGAAGTTGTCAGACATTCGGTGAACAGACTCTGTATCTGTGTCTGCCCTCCCTCTTGTTTCTCCAGCAGCCACACTGTGAAGCTCCAGCTCACATTTCCCGCCTATAGAGGTCAGTATGAACTTAAAGAATCAGACTTACAGCTCGCAGCTCTCAGGTCAGCAGCCTTCGCTGACAGATGTACATGCTGCGGTGATGTAATGTGTCATTTACAAATGAAAGCTGAGGTCACATGACGCATTAGATTACATGTTTATGCTACTGGCGAGCGGATGTATTAAAAAGAGTAACTGAATCATGATATGATGTGTTTAGTTTATCAGTAACTCCCTCTGTGCTGTTGACATGTAAACAGATAACGGAGTCCTCTGTGAAGTTAACGTGTGAAGTGTGTGACGATGTGGAGGTAAGAATGCAAATGAAAGAGGAAGCCACATGAACAGGTTGATCACTCAGATCGTTGTTTGCACAGTTTCTATCAGTTTGACTGGATTATGTAGTTGTTTGTTTGTTATTTTCAAATTAGAAAATATGTATTCATCAGTTTTATCATGCATAAAATGTGTCGGCACACATCCCAAAACTATACCCTTAAAAAAAAAAAGGTGATTTAACTTTACTTGTATTTATCATCTATCATTTAAAATTTGTTTTCAGTTGTTATTCTTGCAGAAAAAATGTGATCTAATCTGGTTTGTGCATTTTTATCAAAGCTTACTGATATTAGCTCGCATGTTAGCCCTTTTAATGAGTTTTTCTTATTTATTTGTCTTTTAATAGAATATTTGAGAATTTATTCGTAACATTTGGGCCTTAGATGTGACTTTTCATGACATTTACTTTAACTGGTGTCACTGGGGTGCGAGTTATGTGGCTTTAGGAGTGGAAAAAAAACATAAAATATCTACATTTTTACATTTGTTGTGCGTCATTTCATGTTTTTATCATCATTATCTATGGAGATAAATCTGGGCGTTGCTTCCAGGTTACTTGACATTTATTTTAGCCCTTTTTATCCCTCTTCTGACTGGTTATTCATTTATTTAATCATTCATAGACAATCTCAAGGCTTACACGAACTCTTATTGGATACATGATACTATTATAAGTAGTTCTAAACTGATTCATATTCATATAATGCACTCTTGACCTGTTTAACCATGTTTTTATAGGTATTATTTAACATGTTATAGATAGATAGATGACTTTATTAATCCCCGAAGAGAAATTAGGTCGTCATAGCAGTCCGGTATATTTGAATACAATAAAAATACAATAGAATAAAATACTGAGGTAGAAAAAATAAAAAAATAAGAACACAGAATAGGACAAGGACACTTAAATACATATTATAACCTGTATGACTGCTGTAAAATATTTTTTGTGTATTTTCATATTAATTATTTAATTTAATTGGCAGGTCTCTCTCTTGTTAAACAAATACAGGCTACTTAAATAATTTGAGTTAATACAAATAAGTAAAATAAGGAGTTGTTCAAGTTGTTTCTAATGTTTTCTTTAATTATTATAATTATTAAAATGTATTTTACTGTTATGATGATGAATATGTTTAAATATTTATATTTATCATTATTTAATAGTAAAAAAAACAGACAAAAAACAAACACAAAATGTGGCTCATTTTTAAGTTTATTTAAATTTAAAGTGTGTGTGAGGAATGTCGCAGGCAGGACTGAGCTGCAGCAGCAGCATCCACCACCCGCTGTAAATGGTATTTTTTGTGTATTTTCATATTAATTTTTTAATTTCATTGGCAGGTCTCTCTCTTGTTAAACAAATGCAGGCTACTTAAATAATTTGAGTTAATACAAATAGGTAAAATAAGGAGTTTTTCAAGTTGTTTTCTTTAATGATTATAATTATTAAAATGTGTTACATGTTATGATGATGACTCTGGGACAGGACTCATGTTTGAATATTTATATTTATAATTGTTTATTGGTAAAAAACAAACACTAAATGTGGCTCGTTTTAAGTGTATTTAAATTGAAAGTGTGTGTGAGGAATGTCGCAGGCAGGACTGAGCTGCAGTAGCAGCAGCAGCAGCATCATCATCCACCACCACCACCCGGTGAGGTCAGATCAGCCCGGCGGGCGGCGCATTGCTACCTGGCTGAGATCCTGCTCGGCTTTTTCCAACAGTAGAGTTTGAGAAGTGTGTGTGTGTGTGTGTGTGTGTGTGTGTGTGTGTGTGTGCTCTGGACTTCCTGGTACGGGGGGGGACCATGGGGACGCTCTCCGCTCCAGTTTGACCGGAGAAATACCTGCAGCGATGTAAAAAGAAAAAAAAAAACAAAAAAAACGAGAGGAACCCCGTCGAGTTGAGAGCAAGGTGAGTTTGTTAGCTCCGGTGTTGTTGAGCGGGGAGGAACTTGTCGAGCTGCCCGGTGAAACGCATCTGTCAGCGGACACGGTAGCGTTTCACTAGCGGTGGCTTAAATGACGGTAGCCCATCAACGGTAGCTTTTCAAAGTGAAATGAAACATCACGTCGGAGGTTTTCGGACTTTATTGGACGCCCGTGATAAATTATTAATGTTGTTTTACGTTCATTAAAGGTGAACTATTGTGTTTTATTATTGTAAACTTTGTGCTTATTTGTATTCACCGAGGCCTACCTAGCCAAACCCACCAGTGTTGAGCTAGCATAGGAGGACAAGGCGGCTTCCGGTATCGTCATACAAAATAAAAGTCTTATTTACAAGGTAGTAACGGACGTCTTTAAGGAGGTGAAGTAGCTCGCTGTCGTGGTTATCTTCGATTTTTGATCGACTAACCACCGAAAATATGTTCTAATCATTGCTTATACGTATAAACTACAAGGACTGGCAGCACAAGTGTTAATATTTCAAAGAGGTGTTAGTTTGAAGTGTCTTACATTTAAAAAATGTGCATGTAAAGTTAAAAGGGACAAGAGGAAATGGCCGTTAAAATACGATAATACCAAAAAGCTGTTGTTTTTGTCGATGCTTGGTGATTTTGTAGCTACAGGCTTTTATTTTGAATGTCGAGCCGCTTTAGTTTCCGGTCTTATTGTGGCTCATTGTTTAAAACTTGAGCCCCCACGGCTGCCTCCCGCAACTGAATCAACGCGACCAGGGCAACAACCAATCACGGCCTCCCATTTAGCTGTAGTCGCGAGCAGCCGAGGCTCCTGATTGGCTGTGGCGGCCTGTCACTCACTCTGATGAGCTCGCGAGCTGCTGCGGCTGCATTAAGTAGCGTTTTAAATGAGTCGCGAGCTCAGTTTTTTTTTTAAAATATGCGGGTATGAAGCGGTACGCAGGTGTGCGGGGGTTTCACTGCTTGTGTTTAATGAAGTTGAGCATTGTGCGTTAGTTTCTGGCTCGCGAGAGAGGGGATAGAGTTACCTTGGTAGCAAGGTGCGTGAAGTAAAACAACGACGGTTAAACCGGATGTAAGGCGAATCATTTTCAAAATAAAAGCGTGAAACGTGTCAGTTTCACATGTATAGATGCTATAAGAATATGGAACAACTTTATTATTATATAAGCGTACATAAAGAAAAAAATATTAAACAAAGAGAAACTACACTGTAAAAACAAGTAAAAAAACATATTACACATAAACATCATGAAGCTTGTATGCCTCATAAGTGTGCCTTAAGGCTTGATTATAGTATTCAGTATATCTGAATTGATATAGTCACACTTATTTCACAAATTGACTGCTATGTTAAATACATAGACATCTGTATCGGTTCTTAGCAGGAGTTACGGAGAAGTCCATCTAAAGAAAATGGTGCTTTTATTTTGAAAACTGTGCTAGACAAACATATGTTATAATGTTGCAGACTTTACAATGGTGTGCCTTTCAATCCTTCCTATCCCGCTTCAGGATAATGCGGCTTATCTCAGCCCTGGGCTTTACACTTTGAAAACACAAGGCGTGTGTAGTAGTGTGTTGCACAGTGACTGTGAGGTGGTTTAAAGACGCCAAAAAACCTTTTAATATGTTGTCCACCTGCAGGACTGTGGTGTTAAATTAAGTGGAGGGTAACATTTGACTCCCACTATCAAACAAAACAACCACAAACTGAGAAACAATGTATTGTTTTCATCAGAGAAGTATTTTTTCCTCCCACAGTCCTCATAAAAAGTCTGACTGACTTTGGGTTGGTTCCTTCCTCCACAGAGCTGCACCTCTGGTCAGTGTCAGGCTGCGATGAAATGAGCAGCATGTCAGGATGTGTCAGGGTCAGACTATTCGCTTTATCAGCTTTTATTTGGAGCCATTGTGTCACTGCTGCTCTGCTGTGCTGAGCCGCTGTTCTGGGATCAGCTCTTTTCCCAGCTCTGATGTAAAATAGAGATAGAAAGCTAAGAAGCAGCATTCCTGGAAAAGGCAAGTCCTGTCGCACTACCACGCTTATTACTCAGAAAGAAAATGATATAAGCAGCAAACATAGACACTAGTGGCCATTTAGCTTTAAGCCTGAAACAAAGAGTTCAACAAAAAGCTTAGAAAGTTGCAGGATTTATTTGATAGTCCTTTAAAAACTTTTAATATTTCTTGATAAACAAAAGTGGTCTGATGCACGTGGACCTCGCTACAAACTTTATGTTGAACGTGAAGGTATAACTCCTCTAGTCTTTGGAGTCTTTGAAGGTTGTCAATCTTCCTGGTTGTCTGTCTTTGAGAAGAGTCCAATCTGGTGCAACTGGACCTGGTTGGAGATCCGTGAAGACATTTCATCCAAGAGGCTTCTTCACTTCAGACTGACTTGGTGGCATCATTAACCAGGCCATAGTTTCTTCTTGGTTCGTTAGTGCGCCTTGTAAAGGTCACTTGAACACCGGTGTGTGGACGCAGTGAAAGGACAGCAATGTTGGTGGAGTTTCTTCAAGAAGCGTTCAATCTGTGGCACGTGGGCTTGTTTGTAGGGACAAGGGACAGTCTTTTAGTGGCAATGATGTTCGAATTTTGGACAGGGAGCGGTTTAAGGCCATCTATGTAACCATTTCTTAACAGAAGAATAGGCCTCAGACATCTTCCACCTACAATTGATTGTTGGAGCTTCTCAGCTGTCCAGGTCATCTTTCTTCAAGAAGAGTTCAATCTTGTGCAACTGGACTTGCTTGTAGATCCGTGAAGACGCTTTTTAGCTCTCATCCAAGAGGCTTCTTGATGGAGAGATCCAAATATTTACAGAGGCAGGATGGAAGGACTGATCGAAACTATGGCCGGGTCTACGATCCCGCCTAGGCTAAACACTCGGATCTCCCCGCCAAGTCAGTCAGAACTGAAGAAGCCTTTATTGATGGGAGGTGAAACATCTTCACGGATCTACAACCAAGTCCAGTTGCCCCAGATTGAACCCTTCTTGAAGAAAGATGACCAGGATGACTGAGAACCCTCAAAGACCAATTGTTGGTGGAGGATAGGTGGTGTTTGAGGATGTCTTAGAGATGGTTTCTCTACTTTTACACCTTCACTCCTTAAATATTTTGTCCCTTGTCCCTAAGGTGTAAGAAAACCACAGAATCTAGTCCTGATCTCTTGAGCCATGCGTCTGTTTGGTTTAAACGTTGTGTAGGAGTACAGTCTTTGGCGTGTACTAGTTTCTGTCTTAATGTGTTGCTGAGTTTGAAGAACGTTGGGACTCCCTGCTTGTTTTTCAGATACTCTAATCTGTGTGTTTCTTGAAGTCTGTGAAGGTTCTCAGTCATCCAGGTCATCTTTCTTCAAAAAAGGTCAAGTCTGAGGCAACTGGACTCGTTTGTAGATCTGTTTGTGTTTCTTCTCCGTTAACTTGGATTTAAAGACATTTCTACAGCACTTGTAGTACAGAAAGTACATTTTAGATTGTGTCAAAAGTTTTGTTGTTTCAGTAGATGTAGTTGAAGCAACCGTCGGTTAAAAATTGTCAGTTTGGCATTGGAGAGTTCATATTTTTGGGGTAAAATATTGATTTCCTTTAAGCCTGAGCTGACTTCCTGCTGTACATTTTGTTCAGCTGAGATCTGACAAAGTTTGAGGTACTGATCAGTAATATCCTGTTCTAGCATCACTTTAGGATTGTTGCAGACCACAAAAAGTTTGTTCCTCCTTTAACACGAGTTGACCCTTAACTGTAAAAACTATCAGAGCATCACCTACAGGAGCAGGTCGGGCCTCGGCGCCTCGCTCATGAACACTGCAGCAGGACTAAAGTTCACCTCCAAAGTTAAAGGTCTGATTAGTCGTCATGCTACGCTGCTGCCGGTACACCACTGTCAATGCCTGACCTTTTTACACACAACCCCCCTGCTGACTTTCATACATAGTCCCTGCACAGTGTGGCATTTTAGAGGCCAGGAGAATGCGAGGCACATTTGCACCCTGCTGATAATAGTTAACCGCGGCTACTTACGGATTTCCCCACTGACATTTATTTGTCTTAGTTTCTGTGACGCAACATTTAGACATCACAAGCTTTTGCTGAAATTTAGGTGTCTACAGCTGCAACTAATGATTGTTTTTATTCACATAGTTTGTCTAAAAGTCAATTAAAACAACTATTAAAGAGAGAGAAGCAGCAAATATTCATATTTGACAAGCAGGAACTAGCAAATGTTTGGCATTTTTGCTCAAAAGTATGACTAATCAATGAATCCTTTAATTGTTTCAGCCAAAAGTGTCATTAGAATTGGTTTAGGTAAAGCATTTCTACATATAACTTGTCAAAAATAACCTTTATATGTATCTAGGAAGAAGCATCAAGTTAAACACACTGGATTATATCTCCTAAACTTTAATTTTAGCTAGAAGCAACAGGAAATATCCCATAAGTGAATCTGTCTTCTTGCGTCTGGCCTACAGGAAGTATAAAACTTCCCTTTTATTAATATATTAATCGAGTCATCATGACCAAATTGGGTAAAGAAGAACATAAAATGTCTGATGTCCCCCAGCGATGAGTCGGATGCTGCTGTTGGATTTGTGGCTCAGTGACAGAGAGGAAATGGAAAAACCCCGCCGCTGTCGTCAGGGTCAACAACCACAAATTAGTTCATCCTCCTCTCCTGTTCCCTTTCTATCTGCGTTACAGCGTCTGCAGAGCCTCTCCAGAAACAATTGAATGAATCAGTGTGTGTGAAAGAGAGGGACAAGGTGTGTGTGTGTGTGTGTGTGTGTGGGTGTGTGTGTGTTGTTGAAACGGCAGTTTATTTGCCAGGCTGCACAGCGTCAGGTGGCTTCCCAAACTCTCAAAAGCAGGTTTTGTCTGACTGGATGTTTGTAACGTAGCAACAGAGACTTAAAACGGGTCTCTGTGAGCTTCACGCAGTCGGTGTTCTTCCAGTTTTATACCTTAAACTCTGGAGGTGTGATCACACCTGCAGTCTTTGAAAAAGCTTTGACATTTTGAGGCTGGATTTTGCTTCATTACTTGGTTTAGTTTTCTTCACCTGTGTCTTCAGATATCTGCATATGAACGCAGACTCTGCAGGCCAAGGGACGAGATCCTGGTTTCTGTTTGGAGTTTAAGTTGTATTGACCAATCACGTTTGAGCGGGCTTTGGTTGCACGCAGGTAAACAGGAGAACAAAAGAGGTGGAGCGCATTGGCTGAAATGCTATCTTGGAACCTGTCGGCTCTTTATATGTGTCTGCATTCATGTGCGGCGATCTGTTTTAGAGATTAGATGTCCGTTATCCTGATAACTACTAGTTACACCCAAGATTAGTCTCTTTCTGTCTCTTAAACTCACCTGTTCAAATTATATTAAGGCTTAAAGTTATGCAGAATTAAGAGTGTGGATGCTTTGATTAGGGTTGCAGAAACTTTCCATGGGAAGTTAAGCTCAGGAATTTTGGGACTATTCCAAATCAGAAACTCCATGGGAATTATGGAAATTGGGGGTAAAAGCTCAAATGTGTTTCTTCAATAGTCTCTGTGTGCTCTGGGCTCTAAAGTGTGGTCCAGGTACAGAAATCACCTGTGCAGGTAGGGGGCGTGGCTTCAATAGCCCTGCAGTAAGCAGTGTGCTATGAGCATGTGATTGAGGAATAGCAGATATTTAGTCAAGATGATGCTAAAATATATTTTCCCCAACTATATGTTAAAGGGCCAACCTTCAGTTATTTCCAACTTTGAAAATTCCTGGAATTTTGCAACCCTGGATTTGATTGACAGGTGGGTGTCGTTACAGATGGCTTATTAGAGCACCAAGGCGTCATTCAGCCCGCCTCAGGTCCACTGATGATCCACGTCTTTGACGATATTTAGGGAGGCGGAAAAGAGGCAGGACTACAAAGATGGCGGCGGCCAGAGCCACAGATTTTGAGCCTCAAAGCGGCTCTCTGTTGTCCGTTCTTTATACTGTCAGTGGTTTAAACAAGTGTGTAGGACTTAGTGGCATCTAGCGGCGTAGTTGCAGATTGCAACCCTCTTGCCTCACCCTCTCATTCATAGCACGAAGGAGAAACTACAGTGGAAAAAAGACGTTATCTACGGTCTACACTGTTTGTCCTTTCTTGGCTACTGTAGAAACAGCATAAGAATCATGTTAGGAACTGAGAAGTAGCTGTAGTGTAGCAGTGGTTTCAATGGTTTGATTTTAAGTTTCAGCAAGAAAACTAATTATTGCAATTCTAAAAATGTTGAATTATTCCTTTAAAAAGCTGCAAACGTCTCACATGTTGCTCTGCAGGATCCTGCAGAAGGATTTCAGCACAGTGCAGCAGAATTCGGCTGACTTCTCAAGGCAGGCAGCCCACCCACATACCAGATGTAGTCTACCAACACACACACACACACACACACACTCACTCACACACAGGGCTTCCACATTCCCTCACTCCCGTCCAGGCCTTGGCACCGAGATGCTGCTGCTGCTGCTGCCTCCCGTCTTTATTGGCCGCTGATCCCCGCTGGCTCAGCGCACCGCTCTCTCTTTTAATGCCCGGCTTCAGAGCAGCAGCAGCAGCAGCAGCAGCACACCAACACACCAGCAGATGCCGAGCCGCCCTCTGGCCTGTCTGTGATTCTGTTTGTTAGAGAGAAATAGAGCCGCTTTGGCTCATGAACCCCCCCCCTGCATCAACATTTAACTTCACCTCACGGCCAACAAACACACACCGCCGCTTGGCCGGTACGTGCTTATGAAGGCCGATACAGAGGATTTTTGGATGAGCATGCCACCAGCTGCCTGTTTCCTGGTGTGTCAGTGGGTAGTTAACGCTCTTCAGAGAGACTCTGACCAGTCTGAGGTTACATGGTGACTCTTTAACACAACATAACAGCGGTTACACATCCCTCACAGCTGCCGGCCTGCTGAGGTTACAGCACAGAACAAAAGAGGTCTTGTTTGCTCGAGTAGCGATGTGGTTTGACAGATATGGAGACCGTTTTTTTTTTTCTTTTTAGGATTGAAGCTGCCAATGATGACATTTTATTCTGCCAATCAGCTGAAGCTGCTTTACGTTACCTGCTCAGCACCAAGAGAGCTAGATGGTGGAGCATCTAGCAGCTGGAGAGCCTGAAGTCCATGAGCGCTAACGTCGCTCTGTGTCTGCTGGTTCTCCATGTTCACATGGACAGTGTTGTGTTTAATATGGAGGTTTTAATAGATTTTGTGACCTTGCAAACATAAATTTATGAACAGGGTTCAAACTAAGTCTTTAAAAGTTTAGAAAAATCTTAATTTGAACCATTTCAAGGTTTGGAAAAGGCTGGATGGATGCTTGAATTTGAACTACTTTTTTTAACATAATCCAGTGTTTCATCCACACAATCACTCCTGTAAACCAAAATGCTTCTCATATTTCTCATATTTCTCATATTTGTCATGCAACAAGATGTGCAGAGGAACTACGACGATTGACTTAAAATGACGGCGGCCGTCTGCTCCCAGAATGCTCGCACGACATTTGCAAATATATTTTCTCATATGAATCTCATTAAAGCTTACATACTTAAATATGTAGATATTTTGTAATGTAAGTATACTAACAAAAAATAAAATAAAGTGACAGTATACACTGATTGTTGTGGGTATAAAGAAAGTTTAGATGTGATGAAAGCCTGCATTTTTGGTTTACGTACCTTGAAAGTGCTTGAAGTTTTAAAGGCTTTACAATGCTGAGATCTAATGAGAAACATAAACAAAAACTCTTCATTTTTTTATTGCTGTTATTTTTTAATGATCATTTAATCACTGAATTGTCAAAAATAGCTAATTAACCATCTTCAAACTGCTTTTTTTTGTCTTCTCAGCTGTTTAAAGCAGCATATCTTCACATCTGAGAAGCTTGAACCACAAAATGTTTGATAAAAGATTAATTAACAATCAAACTCTCCTGCAGATTGAAATTGTTTTAGCATTAGGCATCATAATGTCTAACAACTAAATGTCCTGTCCTGTCTGTCTGCAGACCTCATAGATAAATCTGTGTGTGTGTGTGCAGAGCAGCTCTGTTTAGTTTCAGGTTTGATAACTGGCCGGAGTCCCGGCTCGGGGCAGAAGTGGACATATGGTGGATCTAATCCCGGGTCACAGCCTCGGAGCTAATAGGGTTTTGTTTTTTCCGTGGGTGGACTTAAAAATTGAGACACTTGTTGGCTGTTTGAGGCTCTTTGTAAAAACACATGATGAAACCAAACACGATGCTGTTCTTACTCAATTAAAACCAAAACACAAAAATGAGAATCTGATGACAGTTGTTGGGTTGTTTGCTTCTATTTTTGCTTCGACTGCTCCCTCCAAACAGTCCTGATGAAGATTAGCTCATCTCCATATTTAAGGATGGTTTTGTTTTATCGACTTTAACGTTTAATTGTTGCTTTTTTAATTCACGGCTCTTTAATTTATAGAGAAATATTTGTAACTAAGTGCTTTAAAGACTGAACACCTTCCGCTCCCTATCAGCATTTCTCTGTACGGGACGTTGCTGACATTTTGATTAATTGTTGGTTTATTATCAAGCAAAAATTAAAAGTTTCCAGCTCCGGCTTTTTAAATGTGAGAATTTGTTTGATTGTAAATTGAATTTTTTCGACAGTCGGTCAGACAAAACGAGTAATTTGTGGATCGACTTTGTCTTTTTTAGAGTAAATAATAAACACATTATTCTGAAAGATGATAAAGAGACACATCGATGATCAGTAGCGACCCTGGACGCTCGTCTCTGTTTACGACTGTACTGATGTGTTAAACATCAGATGCCTGCGCCCACAATCGAACTCTAACTCTGCTAAATAGTTTTCAAACTGCACAAACATCGACTGTAAACTCGGTGTTGACGATAACGATGGAGATAACTACGCCTATGAGGCAGTATCAGCTCTCCCTCCACCTTCAGTGTGAATGAATCTCGCCACAGATCTCTCGCTCTGCTGCTTATTTGTCATTCCCTCGTGCCGCCGAAGCATTCTGCTGACCTGTGCTGCTTTTCTCCAGGATATCGGATCCTTCCAGCATCTGCAGTTGTCGTGCTCATGGCAACATAAATGAGGGTGCAGAGGGTGGAGGAGAGGGAGGGGGGTGCTTAATTTCTACATCACCTGCATCATTTCCCCCACCAGCACCACCACCACCCGTCCCTCTGCCTTCCTGCCAACCCCTCCTTCCATCTGCAGAGTGATCAAATTACCCGTTATTACCGCATACTATCATCAGATTACGGTTATTTAGTCCAATGACCGGGCTGATTTGAATGCTTTACACACATGCACGCACACACACACACACACACACACACACACCTCTATCTAACATCCTCAGTCAGCTGTGTGTTTTTGTCCATTTTAGTGACGTCTGAATACATCTGTGAAGAAATGAAGCCGATTTTCTCTCCTGATTAAAGTTATAATTTTGTCAACAACTCAAGACATAGCAGCCAGCTAATATTACTGACTAGTCCAACAGCAGTCAGCCCAGCTCGGCGTCTGTCTTTCAGCCTTTTATTTCACCAAGCTCTCACCAACCACTAAAAGTCAGTCCCAGATTTACTCTTGTCCGGCGGCTTCTTGCTCGCTCACTCTCTCCTTTTCTCTTCTTAGCTTCCTCCGTCAATGTCCTCTTCGCTCTCTTCTCCTCTGCCATTATGACCATAGAGGCTGCTGAGTCTGGTTACATTGCCTGCTTGCCCAGCTCCTGTTCTGGAACAACACTGAGCGGGCCAATGCTCCACTCCTGGTAGCATTCACCCACCTGAAAACCTTCCCGGTAGTCCTAAACACCTGCTAACATTAGCTAACAGCAGCTACAGTTGTCAGCAGTTTACTTCACTGTCCATCAGGAAACTCTGTAAATCACAGAGAGTTGAGGCGGAGCAGCCGGAGGACATCAGAGGGAAAACCAGAAAACATTTTCTCCACAAAATATGATCCAGTTTCACCAAAATCAGTGAAATACAGGACGCAGAGTGGTAGAAAAGTTACAGTGTTGCTTTAAACATGAGAAAAGCCCAAGATTATGACTTCAGCTGTCTTATTTTGTTCGATCAACGCCCTGAAATCCCAAACTTTTCAGTTTACAGTGATATAAAAGAGCAAAAAAGCAGCAAATCCACAAATTTTAGAAGCTGGAGTCACCGAATGTTTTTTCTTTGTTTGGTAAATTCTTGGTAGTCAGCCAACAGTGATTCATTCTCTGAAGTCGTTCCAAAACCTTCAAACGTCGATGTTCAGAAGTGATGTCATGTTTTTCTTTGTTTGGTTTCCAATTCAGGTCATGAGTGCCTCGAGGAAAGACCCAGTGGAGAATAACCTCACCTTTCCAAAGCCCCGCCCTACCTGGGCTTCGACCTGCCCCCCACCCCTGGACTCCCACCATGAGTAAGTTCCTGATCTGTTTTATATGTGCTGTGGCTGCAGGAAAAGGTGCGATTTAGTTGTCTTTATATGAGACATGCGATGCCGTCTGGAGGTTTCTGAAGTTTTTGTTGGGTTTGTGCAACCATGAAGATCGATATTTGTGCAAAGAAGATGGACTCTGGGTGGAGAAGAAGCCCCCAACATGTTTGTTTCACAACATTTCTTGAGGTTTGTATTTGCATTTGAACCTGACCTGTGCTAACCAATGTTGGATTGGTTACTGGGGTTGTGGCACATCGTTAGGCCTGATTGGGACCAAATCCGGTGCTGTCGAGAAAATTATTCCATTCATTTGAACGGCGGACTGCATTTTAGCTGTGGTCCGCAAGGTCTGCTGAGAATAAATACAGCAACCTGCAGCAGTGAAGTCAGGTTGGGTGTTGGAGAAACCCAACCTGACAATCTAAACCGCTTTAAGAAAGAATTTGTGTGTTTTTGGATTAATTAGAGGAACTATAGCTTTCTTCTTTCTTTTTACAGCGACTTCAACATGTAACTGTTGAAATAAACGGGGGTGTTTGACTTTTAAAATGCTGGATTGTTTTCTGGTGTTGGAGGTAACCCTAAATTTAACCCTAATCCAGGGATTTGCTGTTGCAAATTGAGTGCTGACGCCAGAACTTAGATTTTTCCATTGATTTGAATGGGGGTTATAATGTTTTGGCTGCGTTGGTGTGGTCCACAGGGTTTGTTGAGCTAGAAACGCAACCTGACGTCACACTGCGGTGACACAGTTAGCCTGAAATGTCACTGAAACCGACCATTATCCTGTCCTCATGTGTTTCTGTTGTGTTCTGACTTGGCTTATTTCGTTTACCTATCTCCTAAGTCTGTGTTTTTCTTCCAGTTTATGCTGCAAAATAGGAGTTTCCTTTAGTTTGTGTCTGATATTTTGAAAGAGAGCAGCGGTTAAGCAACATAGAGAGTGAATGAGAGTGCCAATATCGAGAAATCCGGTGAATCAGCAAGATTTCCCACCAGTCGTGGTTGGACACGAGTTATAGATTTTAGTCTGATCTTAGAGAAACCGTGCGTATTATCCCCATGAAGTATCATAAGTGTTTAAGCATGAATACGTCAGATCTTTGCACCTTCAACCTTCTTCCCCCCGATGGCAGGAACATATGGCACGGCGCAGCGAGTGCTGCAACCCTCACCACCTCATCACTCATCAATCACACCGCAAAGCATGATGGGAGGGCAAATGTAGCGGGATGTGCACTCCATCAGCTCCATCTACAGCACACACACACACGTGTGTGTGTGCTGCTATCTGCTCGTTGCACGGCTGTATGTCAGCGTGACTGTAATGGCACGGCCCTCACATGTCGGCTCAGCGTGAGTCATCCAGTCGAGGCCAGACTGCAGTATATTCTGTTAATGTCTCGTACGTTCATACATGTGTGTAACACACACACACACACTGCAGCAGAACAAGGGGTGTGTCCTGTGTCCTGCCGAACATGACACTGGGTGATGTGGAGGTACATCTGGAGTATTAAATATGTCCTGATACGTATACACGCAAGATCATCAGAGTTTTAATCACAATTTATAAACTTATTTCTGCAAAATAAACGATAATACTGAATTAATTTTAAGCTTTAGCTGAATTAGAGAGCTATATTGATAAAATGTTCTCCCGTGGGTCGATGCGAAGTCTATTCTTAAACATCAAACATTGATATTTTTGGCTTCACGTGTCCGTTAAATCGTTGTTTTTTTTCATTCAGACAAGCAGAAAGATCCACGCCGCTCACGTCACGTTTGACACGACATGAAAGAGTCGTCTGTTCTCTCGCAGGCCGCATTAAATATGGATTTTTGACTTATTTTCCCGTTGAAGCTTTAATTAATGAACATAAGATCGGGAGGCGAGTGGAGATAAATCGTTTTTATCAACTCATCTGATGTGAGAACAATCTGCTCGACGAACATTTGGCTCATTTGTGGTGTTTTGGTGGTTTAGACTTTATTTTCTTTGTGGGAAATAAATGATAATTGAGTGATGAGTGTGTTTAAATTCTTCTTTTGTGCTGCTGTGATGTGGAAATGTTACCAAACATGCATAAATCCAGCTGTTTCTCTTCCGATATCGTTTCCAGTTCTTCTCTTGTAGTTTGTGCTGAGTACCAGTTGGATACTTGCGTTGACTTTACCCTGATTTAAAACCTTGTTATGTTGAAGTTATTGGAAGAAGTCAAGGATTGTGACCTTATAGTGAAAACATTGAATGTTTGGTTGTGGATCCACCACATGGTGGCCAATACCTGATTGGTGTAATAAGATACCAATCAAACGTACCGGATCAGAACATCCCTAAAAGTTTAATCCAACCTTGTTGACGTCATGACTTTTCAGTAAAAGTGACTTTTGTGGGTTTCAGACATGCATTTAAAAACTGCACATTGACGTGTTTTATGAGGGTTCAACTTTTCACTTGCCCAACACAAGTGAAAGAAAAAACATTAACGGTTGGTCTATTAGGTTAGAAATCTTCAATTTAGAAGAATAGAATAGATATATACAGAGCCGAAATACAAGTAGCAGCGCCCTAGGAGCAGTTAGGGGTTCGGTACCTTGCTCAAGGGCACCTGGACAGTGCCCAGGAGGTGAACTGGCACCTCTCCAGCTATGAGTCCACCTTCCATACTTTGGTCCATGCTGGACTTGAACCGGCCACCATCCGGTTCCCAAGCCAAGGCCCGACAAACTGAGCTACCGCCGCCCCCAGAAAACACAAATCTCCCCATCAGGGAATTGAACACAGTGTAACAGGAGGACTGTCCACTATACTAACGAGGAAGGCACTGCATAGCCCATCTAGCCTGGAATGGAGCTGTTATCAGCTTATTAGCGGCTTTATTTATTTATTTGTGGCTATCAAATAACAGAAAAGACTCTTTACGGCAGCAAAGTTTTCATGAACTTGACGTGACTTTCCTACATCCTCTAACGCCAACCAACTAAACTCCTCTTTCCGGAATACTTTAAATGGCTGCTTGCTCTTCAACTCTTCAACTTTCTCTTTTCACACCGCCATCTTCTTTCAAGCGCCCGAGCATCTGCATGAAGTGAGACGGCTCACTCCTTCGCGACCTCCATCATCAGCTCTGGGGAAAAACATTTTCCAGATTTACTAGCCTGACGTGGCGTTTTACTTGCCCCGGGGCAATCGAAGGAAATCTTTATCGTCGAGCCCTGCAATATAAACCTGATGTGATAAATGTGAAAATCAATCGAGAAACCATTTATAGACGAGAATCACTAAAGAATCTAAAAAAACAGATATCCATGGTGCTTTCACTGCCTGCAGATGTTGCTTTAGAGTCGAGCAGGATGTTTTATGATCTTATCATTTTTGTTTTTTCGTGTGTTGTTTTGTTACGTCTCCTATGGAATCATTGGAATAACTGTTGGTGCTTTAGGAAACACTTTAACAACCATTTATAACGTGAATATGATGATAGAACAATCAAACAAGCTCAGAAAATTGTAAATCTCTGGAAAAAAAACAAAGATTTTATTGAATGTTTTATTAATTTATTGCCGTCCGTTAAGCTCAACATGTGTGAAACAGGAAGATTACTTTGCTCTTTGATATTTCACAGCCCTACCCTCTCAGATCCTCTTCGCCGTTTAGCTCACTTCACAGATAAGGATTGAACCGGAGCCAGCGTTTCCTCCTCCTGCCAAGCAGCGTTTAACTCACTCTGTGCCGCGAGCCTGTAGATCTTGTATACCAGAGGGCTTGGGACTGGGTTACCGGGGCAACCCAGCGCATGTGAGGCATTCACTGGAAGGCGATTGGATTAAGCCGGCGCTGCCGAAGGGGAGCGCTGAGAGGTTTAACCCGATTACTGCCTTTTCCTTTGCACACTCACGCCAGACGTACACACACACAAACAGGTGTGTGTTTGTGTGTGTGTGTGTGTGTGTGTGTGTGTTGGGGGAGGTTAGGTGGTGGTGGTTGATCTGATTGATTGCGGGTGATGAAAATGGAGGAAAGCGTGATTGATGAGCCGAGTCGTGTAACAGCGGGGAAAAGCCCACCGGCGAGCTCGGTGGTGGTTTATACGCTAGCTGACGCTCTCTTTCGAACTGTGTGTGTCCGCAAAGACCCCCGGTGCCTTTGATAAATAAAATTAATACACTGTTGTGTCAAAGAAACGGCAAAAAAAATGGTGCACATTTAAGAAAAATGACGACCTTGTGTCGTTTTTTGCAAAACCTGCAGATAAAATCAAACATCATCTGCATAGAATCAAACATAATGAGTAAAAGAGTCGCTAAAAAGTGTCCGCCTGCCTAATCTCCTCATAAACAGCTTCGGTGTGACCTTAAACTAACCAAGAGAAGAGAAAACACAACAGCTTAACGAACTTGTTGTTGTCTTAATGCGACCTAAACGTGCTTCGTAAGCAGGCGGCGCTCTGGGAGAAAAGGCGTTTCATTATTTATCTCAACCTTTGACAGACTCACTCTCACACGCCTGGAGATGGTTGACGATGTTGATATCCTGAGCTAATTACTTTAATTACCCACGACAGCACACACACACACAGCTGTCGGCCTGACCCAGCCCCTGGGCAGGGTGGGGTCAGCTTCCTCTAACGAGTCTCTTAACGAGGATGGATGACTTACTCCGGATGGTCTGAATTTAAGGCAGATAAAAGAATTGGGCTCATCTTTGTGCTGCTCAGAGTCACTTCATGTTGTCGTCATTTAAAGGAGCTCCACTGCTGGTTCTCTGCTGCTTAAAGGGGTTCTCAAAGTAAGGTTCGGGGTCTCTCAGGGGCCCTTTAGGACATTAATTTACTACTGGATTTAGGAGGGATTTATTCGACTTTATAGGTGAACTCTGGTGAGGTTTGTTGGTGAGTGAGCTAGCGTGAATTCAAATCACTGTCACTGACACCCACCTGTCAATCAAAGCGTCCACGCTCTTAATCCTGCATAACTTTAAGCCTTAATATAATCTGAACAGGTGAGTTCTATAAAAATTCACCCTCAGTACAGTTGTCATGAACGGGGAAATTAGCTATAGAGACCAAAACTGTTTTTTGTACCAGGCTGTAAACATGTTTATTTCTGCTGTGAAGTTGGACATTTTAACATGGGGACTTATGGAGACTGACTCACTTCTGGAGCCAGCCTCAAGTGGACGAGAAGAGGAACTGCAGTTTTTGGCACTTCCTTTGTTGGCTTCAGTACCATAAATAAATAAAACCTTTCATACGGGCGTCTTAGGCCAAACTTTATCCGACGCCTGTGATCTTCCGCTCCGTCCAATCCAAACATACCCCCGTCCCTTCAGGCTTGACGTGACAGATGATATTATCTGTGAACAGAAGCAGCGCGCAGTCGTCCTGTCGGCTAATAATACACTGTCTGTAAGCACAAGGACTCCCAGCTTGTTCCCTGCAGACCAGCAGTGTTATAGGAAATAGATTCAGAGCTGAGTGATAACAGCGGATGGAGAGGGGAGTGATGACAAATGAGGAAGACACACACACAAAGCTTAGCAACGTTTTATTGGTTAGTTAAAGGAGGATAATGGCTCTGTGTGTCTTCTGTGTGTCATCCTCACATAGTTTTACCTGTATAACAACAAATCAGCATGTGTCACAACGCAGCAAGTCACCAGTGATAGATAACAATAATAATATCACTGAAATAAACAAAATGTTTTCTTTTAAAGGGACAGTCGTGTGTTAAAGCTTTTCTTGCATAAATTGAAATGTTTTGACACTGCAAAAGTCAACTTCCTTTCATTGTTGTTTGAATCAAACACGGAAGATCGGCCCAAAAAAGTGGGAAATGTAGCTCGTCTACCTTGAAAATACAACCAAAGGTTTCAAGATAAAAGCAACATATAGTCACAAAATTTCCAAAAATGACCTTTTTATCGGCTCCATTTGTTATTATCCCCTCAAAAAAGTGTCAAACCGTGACGCAAGCCAGACTTCATGACCTCTGAACTCGCACTTTAGAGCAGCATGATGGTGCAAGCATGGACGGTTGGCTCCAATCTGTTCACCTGTCCTTCACACATGTGCACGAACACACACACACACACACACACACACACACACACACCTCCTTCATCTCATCTGTCAGAGGAAGACTGATGTCATTGGGTGGCCTGCTGGGCACAGTGTCTGGGTGTGGTGCAGGATAATTATATCCTCTTCAAAGCCTCATCTGGCCTCCATCTGCTGGACTCTTAGCATTAGTTAGCTTAGCCACAGAGCACACAACAAAGGTCTTCACACTTTATTATCCTGTAAGATCTGCAGTATCTATTAAAAGTCGGCTGAGCGTGCAGGTTCTTTATCCAGCTACAACCTGGTTTACAACCATACAGTCGCACACGTTCACACCTGGAGGCTGCTCAAAGCAAACACACTCTTTCTACAGTTAGCCGCAGTGGGCTTCTTTTGGGGAAGGGTTGTCTGAACATCCGAGACACCTCTGAAGAGTGTTATTAACTCAGCCACACTTTCCAAGCCTCGGATTCTTGCGGACGCGCCGTGTAAGCGAACGATCCCCACAATCACAGAGGGTGGATGACAGCTAATGGTTGCTAATGTCTCCCGGAGGTGCACGTCATTCTCCGCCCAAGACGTCGCTGTTCCTAAATAGCTCTTCGCGGGTGTTCGGACTGAAAATAGCACCGCGTTCAAGCGCCGCTTCGGTGGAAGTGCGTTTCTTCCAGTACCACCCAGTTGGTGAGGGAGGGTTGATGTGTGAGTCCAAGATAAATAAAACGCACTATATTCTGAGCTTACAGCAGTTTCACTGAAGGAGTACTTCATGTGGATTCTTTCTAGACTTCCCAACATGTTGAACTGTTCCTTTAAATTCACACTGAACAGCTTTGGTGAAGTTTCTCAGCTCTGTTACAGTTTGAAAGTCCGTACGTTACAGTTAATAACGTAACACAGTAATAAAAGTAAACTTGATTTCCTGCCGTTGTATTTTGGCACTAAAGCAGCACCGTTGTTGTCGTTATGGGAAGCCTCTGAACATCTGTGCTGTCACGGGACTTTCATATTTGCTGCGTTTGCTGCTGTTGTTGTTTTTTAAAACCCCGGAGCCCTGAAGTGATGATGACACATCTCCTGGTGTGAAATGTGTCTTCTTACTTCACACAGGCTGCAGACAGTTAAAGCCTCTCTGTGCCCACAGAATGACTCAGGGCTAATTACTAGAAAGATCAGTATTTGTTTGTTCAGAAAGCACCCGAGGGAAGAGGAACGTTTCGGTTTGTTGTCGTTCCACCGGTCGGACAGGTTTTTTTATCAGCCTCCTCCGCTTCAAGGGTCACACTGTGAATTTGAACTCGAATGGAGATTAAGGATTAACAATCAGTGCAGATTTTATGCCAGACGACGTGCTGTGTTCATAAAGGCCACAGCGGCGGATCCACATCTGAAGTCTCCCGCAGGAAGGAAGTGAAGCGGGCTTTGTGGTGGTGAAGGCTGCCTCCAGTGTGACATTAAAACCAGAGGCTTTATAAACACTGTGTTTTCACTGCTGCAGCAGAATGATCAAGTCTGTGATGTTTCCTCCCAGAACACTACTTAGTGGGATTTTTACTCCGACTTCTCCGTCTATGTTTGCTTTAAAGCTACACGACAGCTGAAATACTCCTTTATTTCACATGTTTTAGTCTGCTTACAAACTGGCTTCAGATTTCAACAGTCTTATCTTATCTTGTTGAGTGGAAACAAAAAGAAACAATGGCTGCTTGGAAAGGAAAATACATTTGACACTTTGCAGCATGTTGACAAAAACCAATCTCACTGCATGGTTCATTTAAACTTTATTTAAAACTTAAACTTTTCTTTAGACTTGTAATTTGTACAAAACCTTCTGTTTGGTCCTTTAGTCTCCTTAAGTCTTTGTACAAACACGAGAGGCAACGATCCGATGACTTCTTGGATCAAACTTTGTCTGTTCACTGTTTATCAGGTTTTCTGCAGCTCTTTTTGAGGACCACCTGGTTCGTGGTCCACATTTCAAAATAACAGGTCAACAGCACAAGAAACAATGACTTATGATGGACCCTTTACTGTCTTCAGTATCCAAAAGTTAGATTAGCTTTGGTCACTTATCTGTGTTATATCAAAGGCACGAATTTAAGTCTAAGAATCAGGTTTAGAGGTCTGTGATGAACGAGCAACTTGTCCAGGTTTTACCCAGCCTTTCACCCAATGTCAGCTGGGATAGACTCCGTCCCTCCATGACCCTGGTTGTGGAAGATGGATGCATGGAAATACTGTATAGAACAAAGAGTCAGCAGCCTTCCATCCTTTGTAAAACTTAGACACATCAGCATCAGTTTAGGAGTTTAAGGACGAGGCTCCTGAAACAGTTTTGGAGTTTTGATTCGTCACGTTTTTCTTGAGGACGAAGCGACCAACCAACGTCGGATCTGATTTGAAATCAGGACACATGACTCGTCCATGTTGAGCTTTGATCAACACATTTTTCACACCTACAATCAAACAGTTTCACGTTTAAAGAACTGAACTTAAAATCGGTTTTCTGCTCGTCTCTGAGTCCACACTCGTCCTTTTTCCTCCACGTTTCCACCTCCCTGTTTCGAATCTTGCTGGTGTGTGTTCCATGACGTTTGAAGGTTAGTAACTGTGTGTGTGTGTGTGTGTGTGTGTGTGTGTGTGTGTGTTTGAAGTGTGTGATGTGATGCCAGTTGTGTGTTGGAATGCGGTTCTTCCTCCCTCCCTCCCTCTCAGTGTTTTCTGTCCTTCCCTCGCGGTGGTGAATGATGCTCGGATGTCATGTTTGTGGGGACAGGGAGGCAGGAGGAGGTGGTGGTGGGGGAGGTGGTGCTGGTGGTGGGTGGTGGTGGTGGGGGGGCTTACAGGAAGGAAGTCTTGCTGGAATATGATTACATCTCTGGGTAAACAGGGCAGCAGTAGGAAATGGATCCTCAGCCCCCGTCCTCGGGGCATCAGCGTCGACACACTGAAACCACCACTGAGAGGTTTAATGAGTAACATAATGTTACACACACACTCCCTGAAGATCACATACCTGAACACATCCTCACCTGCACGCAACATACTTAACATAACACACGTATTTGTCAGGTTTTCCACAACTAGATGTGTCCAGTCAGTGTTCAGGTTTGATGGATTCGACCATGATTGGATCTTTTCTCAGCGTTTGTGCTGAATATTTAAGATTAAAGACACAAATCTGACCTAGTTTCTGTGTTTTAACATGTGGAATGTGGACTCTGCGACTTCCTGGAAAACTGCGAATCCTTGAATGGTGACCTCATCCTGCACGAGTAGGTGTGAACTCAGTGCAGGAATTCACCAACCTGTCGACCTGCAGCCTCCCATAACCCGAGCTGACACAAAGTTTGTCGTTATTTTAATTAACAGTTAATCTGTAGATTATTTTAGCGTTGACTGGTAGTTGGGAAGGTGCCAGTTCACCTCCTGGGCATTACCGAGGTCCTCTGGAGTAAGGTCGCATTCAAACCGGATAAGGTGCTGCAGCAGAAATGCAGGCTCAGATCGGTCAAACCTCCACAGTCAGCCATCATCTAAACTCTGATACTCGACCTGTTGTGTTCTGACTTTGTTTATTTCATGAAGCAGCTTCTAAATCTGAGTCTGACTGAAATTTACGCTGCAAAATAGAAACAAGAAGAAGTTTAATTTGATTTGTGGTTGAGCGACTTGGACAGTGAATGAGAGTGAGGGAGCGTCGGCCTTGATAAAGTCGGTTAATCAGAGAAATAAAAAGTTATTTCCTGATTGCTTCACAGTGGTTACAACACAAACAGACACACACCTGCTACCTCATGGTGCTACGTAGCTTCCATCACTCTTAAGTAAAAGCATAATTTTCTCATCAAGGGATTAATAAAGTAAATCTTCTTGTTCTTTGTGTTTTACCAATTAGCTGACGAGTCGTTTGGTCCATAAAATGTCAGAAAAGTTTCCCAGTTCTCATGGCAACGTCTCCAAATGTCTTATTTTGTCCGTCTAACAGCCCAACACCCCAAAATATTCAATATACTGTCATCAAGGACGAAGAAAACCAGCAAATATTCACACTTAAGAAGCAGGAACCAATAAACTTTTTGCTTAAAAAATAACTTAAAGATGATTAATCGATTATAAAACAGTTGCATAGTTGATCAAATAATGGATTAATTGGTCCACTCCAGTGTTTCCACTCTATTTTACATGTTTATGTGCTTCAGCTTTGAACATCTCCCATCTAAACCTTTTGATTCACCTTTCTTGTGTAAATCCGCAGACTCTGAACGACCTCTAACGGCATTATATTAATGAGCGCCGGGACATCTCGCCTTGTCCAACACTGACCTCCTTCTCAAAGTGCTCGGCCCGTCTGATACGGTCATAAAACTGTGTTTGTTGTAGTTACCCTCCATCGTGACGTGACCACACATCTGCTCGACCAAATCACGATTTACGACGCGTCTGGCAGCGCCTCATAGGACCTGGAACGTGGATTAGAAACAGCTACTTGAACACAGCCAGAGTTTACTTCCAGTAATTAGTCATAGCAGTGAACAAATCCTGTTTCAACAAGAAGTACAGCTCGTTAAGAAGGTAAAGACGCACCTCCTGGTTTTTAATAGTTCAGAATAATCCTTTCAAACAGACTCAATAATTGATTTTCTATGGGATGGATGGATTTCTCTGGATGAGTGCAGCACGGAGGAGCACTTTTGACACCTTTGCACTTCACTGCTGGCGTGCTGCTTCACTTTTATCAGGTTTTCCAGCCACATTATACAGCTCAGAGCGGACCTTGGGATTTATATCGGGCCGGCGTGGCGTATATATTTGCTCTTTCTTTCTGGAGTTCTTGACGAAATACCAGCCAGACCACCAGATATAAGTTTGTTTTCTTTGACTTGACAACACTGGCAGAGATAAGAGAAGGAGAGGAGAGTAAACGACATTATCAAGCCATAAAATAAAAATATTTGACTTTTATTTCGGGTTTATAGGATGCAGAGATCTGCGGCTCCCTGCAGCTTTGGGCCACTGCAGCTGGGTCTGAAATATTCTCTTGCATTTGATTTAAACTTTCTTCACCCAAGTCCAAAAACAGAAAGAGCCGAAGCTGCTCTGAGCTGATTTCAAACACACGAAGGAGAGAAGATGAACTCTTCAGATAAATGCTGTAAAAAATTATCTTAAGCGAGATAATTGCACCATGAAATGCTGATACCAGCCCACACAGATGTCTCCCTCTTTCTCTTTTGCTTTCTCTCTCTCTCACACAGATATTACGACATCGCCTCGTCACCAGCTTTTCAAGGCTGTATCTTGTATATCGCTGGCACGGTGAGCCGATACGAGCCGACGGTTCCTGCTCACAAAGTTTAGTCCATCAATACTTAACATCCAGACTTCAGACGGATCGGATCTTGTCCAGTGAAGAAAGCTTTGATGCTCTCTGCTTTGATCTGTCACAAAGATATCCAGACATATTTAATATTTACAACAACAACAAGAGCAAATAAGTTGAAGTTATTGTTGCATGTTCGCTAGAAGAGCACATTATGCAAAATCATACAAATCACTGGATAGATAAAACAGTTTCAGGGTCACAGGTTGGTTTGTTTAAAGTAAAGCAATGAAAAGTAATGGTACAATACTGAATAATGGGTCATGGACCACAATTATGGCTGCAACTAATGATTATTTTCATTTAAAATGTCTGTAGATTTTACGGTGAAAAACGGCCAAACCATGACAGTAAAAGAGCGTAAAATATGCCATGAAATATGACTTACTTAAACAGCATTTTAAAGGGAATTTATACGGAATAAAGTAGTATTTTAAATGACAGACATTTTACAGTTAAACAGTTATATTTCATGGCAAACCTTTATTTTATTTTCATGTCAATTATACGGCAAAACAGCGTTTCTTTTTATAAAAAAAAACTTGTATTTATACAGTAAAATATGGAATAAAACAGCAACCTTAACCATGAAATCAACATCTTTTTACCGTAATATTAGAAAAAGTTATTCCATGTTTATTAGCTGACAGTTTTTTACCGTAAAAGCAAGTTGTTTTTTTAGTGGTCGTAGCTCACTGGGGAAAAAGTCTCAGGTGTGTTTTGCTTGTTTTTAAACCTGTTATGTCAGGACGTACATACACTGTAATTATAATATTTGGTTCACGGGGCGTACTGATGGTTCAAACCAAATATCGTGCACGAATAACAACACACACACACGTATGACAGAAAACAGGTCGTCCAATAAAAACATGACGCATCGTGTCAGCTTCTGTCAGGTGTTAATGACTAACAATTTCTTCCTCCCAATCCTCCCAACGCCACCATCTTACTGTAAACTAGTGACTAAAGAGAAACCACACACACACACACACACACACACACACACTGAGCAGCCAGTGACAAACATCTCGCCGCCCGTCAACCCGTGATAAACGGCACACACCTTATCGACCAATGTCAAGCGGGATACACCTGATCGACTGTGTGATGTATGAATGCACGCGTTTGTCTATGTGTGTGTGTGCGTGCGTGTGTGTGTGTGTGTGAGAGATTGAGACAGTCAGGGCGAGCACGGAGCATTGTGGGTAATATTTGTCGACTCCCACACTGGTGCCGCAGTCACTGGGGCTTTGTCGTCGTAGATCTTCGGCTGTCTGCGTCTCCGTACATCAAACCCTCCTCCCACCGCCGGTCGGTCCTCTGCTGCTTTACCAGCTGTTTATTTTACCGTCGCCTTGTAAACAATACTGCACACACACACACACACACACACACTCTCTCTCTCTCTCTCTCTCTCTCTCTCTCTCTCTCTAGGAGCTATTGAATCTCCCACCTTTGTGATAAACATCATGGCTGTTTACTGCGAGGCTGGGTCACGTAGGCCTGGGAGAGGTTAGCTCTGAGGGAGGCCTGCTCCTTAATGTGGAGTCACAGTCGCAGTTAGACTGATTTATTGGTCAGATGATATATCAGCTTTCGGTTCAGGCTATGTTTGGAGTGTTTTACTTTTACTCCTTTATTTATTTTATGTTTATCTAGCCGTTCACAGCAGCCAGCTAATATTACTGACTAGTCCAACAGCAGTCAGCCCAGCTCGGCGTCTGTCTTTCAGCCTTTTATTTCACCAAGCTCTCACCAACCACTAAAAGTCAGTCCCAGATTTACTCTTGTCCGGCGGCAACTTGCTCGCTCGCTCTCTCCTTTTCTCTTCTTAGCTTCCTCCGTCAACGTCCTCTTCTGTCCCTTCTCCTCTGTCATTATGTCCATAGAGGCTGCTGAGTCTGGTTGCGTTGCCTGCTTGCCCATCTCTTGTTCTGGCATGACACTGGCTCCACGCCCTGTCTTCATTAGCCTGGGCCTGAAAACCTCCTCTTCTTCCCAGTGGTCCAAATCATCTTTGGTACAAACACGAACACTCCCCTGCTATGTGGAGCCCTGCTACCAAACTGAGCTAACTTTAGCCTAACACTAGCCACAAGTCATCCTCTGGAGCTGTTTGTATCGTGCAGGGAAACGTGATACACGTCACTGCTCTCGCCTAAGACTAAAAGTCAGTCCCAGATTTACTCTTTGTCCGACGGCTTCTTGTTTACTTCCTCCATCAACGTCCTCTTCACTCTCTTCTCCTCTGCCATTATGTCCGTAGTCTATAGTCTTTATTCAGCCAATGTGTTTTTAACTGGTAGGACGAGACAAGTTGTCGGTTTTGGGGTCATTTTAGGACTTCGTTCGAAAGTCAACAGTAGAGACATGACAGGAAATGAGGGGCGATAGATAATGGGAATGACATGCAAAGATCCTCAGGCTGACTTGAACTTGAATCGAATCGCTCGGCCACAGCAGCGCTCCGGGTCGAGTCAGTTTTATTTACACAACCTAAAATCACAAATTTGTCTCAGAGGCTTTTACAGTCTGTCCTCAAAGCCAAGATTCAGAAGGAAAAGCTCCAAGAGGGGGACAAAGCTCAGGGGAATGGACGGACGTGTAATAAATGTGTACGGAACAGACAGAACGAACAACATCAGGTCAAAGTAAAGTACAAATGGTGAGCTATGACAAAGAGCTCAAACAACTCCATTATAGCTGTGGTTTGTCTCTAACCTCATGGAAGCACCACTTCTGAGTCATCGACTCGTGTTTGCAAATCCTGGTTTGTGTTTTACGGAGCGCTGCAAACCAAAAACAAACTAAAAAAAACCACTTACAAAAATGCAACAAATTAAACTGAAACCATCAAAACACACGACGGTCAGCTGAACTGTTCAGCAGCGCTCTGATGGATGAGTTCAACGTTAATGGGATGCGTCCACTTCACCAGTTGGACGAGTTGCTCAGGAATGGACCTGCCCAAAGTAAATGTTTACTTCTCTTTATACAAATTGTTTTATTTATTATCAGTTTGTCTATTAGTGGTTATAGACTTTTAGTTGCCATGTAAACGAGATGCTGTCAGCTCTTATTTTGGCACACTTTACATCTCTTTGAAAAAAACGACCCAGTTTTATCGGCCTCGCTCTCAAACTTGACAAAAACCTACGTAGCGTTACATAGTTGGAGTTTCGTTCACGTCCTCGAACGGCTGCAACGTGATTGGCGTTGTTGATCACCCTTTGTTGTAGACAACGTTTGCGATTCCACCAGAAGCGTCATGGCGGTCTAATTCTGACAGACATACAGACACCAACAACATAGATAATTTGGTCAATTTTCAAAATAAAACACCCTGTGCAGACTCCTTTTGTAAATATGTAGCCTAGTGACTCATGGTAGGAGCCCATAAGCCATAGAAAAATGACCAAAGTTTGGTGGGCAGCGCTCCTGGTGTGGTAGGAAGCCATGTGGCGAAAGGACCAAAACAACCGTGACTTCACATAGGCATGCCCAGGGGGAATCGGGGTTAATGACACCCAACTAAACTCTTGTTTTCCAGCGTGAGTCACGTCTAGGTCTCTCGTCCTTCAGCTCATAAACTTTGTCTTAACCCACCACCGTTTTCTCATGATGGCCCGATACTAAGAGTACTGAAAATGTGCAACTCTCAGGTGAGATGGCTCACCCTTTAGCTACTATATATTTAACTAAGTGCCAAATAATAATAAAACAGCAGTTATCTCATGACTCTTTCCACAATAAGCAGGTCTACTCTTTAAAATATTATTTACAGAGACTCAACAATTCCCACCATGAGCAAACACTTGGCGACAGTGGCAGGGAAAACCTTCCTTTAAGAGGCAGAACCCGGCTCATGGTGGACGGACATCGACTGCAACCGGCTGTTTGATGTTTTTGTCGCCATTTGCCTGATCTGACGAGTGAGTTGCTACATTTACTAGCCCAGCGTGGCGTTTAACTTGCCCTGCGCAGTCGTCGTTGTCGTTACCAGGGCTTTTACCTGGAATAAAGGTTTGGGAATTCAAAGTTCTGTTTTGATTTCATGTGCAGAATTAAAAGATTATTAAAAAGAAAGATGGTGTGTGAAAGGAGGAGGTAGTTTGTTTATATTTGGTGTAAAGTCTTGAGTGAGATTGGAGCCAATGACGTGAATAAAGCGGTGACAGGTGTTGCTGGAACATTTCATAACAAGCCATGAAACTAACCATGAAGGACACTGGAACTCTGGCTTAAGTCTGATTGGTCAAAAAGAGCTGCACACTTCAAACAGGAAGTGACACGGGGAGGGCAAACAGGAAGTGAGAGGCAGAGCGGCGCTGTTGTTGCAGCATGTTTTCTTTCCCGTCCCCGTTCCCATTCCCTCGCTCGGCGTGGCACGACGCCAGGCCGAGAGAGGAAGGAGAGAGGAAAAGGGAGTGAGGGAGTCAGAGAGAGGAGGAGGAGGAGGGCATTCTGGGGAATCCCCCCCTCCCGTCACCCCTCCTCACCCCTCCTCACCCCCGTTACATTAAACTGAACCTCTCAAAGTGCTGACTCAAAACTCTGAGGAGTGTTGGAGGGTTTGAATTCAGACACTTGGGTTTCTCAGGCTGCCAATTGTTGACAGATGTTCAGTGCTTCATTGTCATGAGTGGATTTTCAAACAGCATGTGACACTTTCAGCTCTCTGCGACTGGACCTCTTTCAGCCGGGGGACAGAAACATGCTTCCAATGGGATAATGTTGCTGCATATCTGTTGGTGTGAGTAGGAAACTCTCTGTTATACACTTTATAATATGCTAATACGTCTGTACTGTGAGTCTGTTGTTTTGTTTTGGAGCCAATCAGCTTTCTAGTGACCAAACAGGCCACAAGATTTAATCAGCTTTAATTATTTAACCTTTGTTAATTGGACAAACACCAAAAAACAAGCAGGAAAGTCAGTTGAACATGCTTGTGAGGTTGTAAAATAAGTTGCTTGATGGACTTCCCAAGCCAACTCTCTATGGACTTTGCCCCAAATGGGCAAAGACGTGCAGCGTTGGTGGAGCTAAAGCTGGCCGAATGAAGCCTGGTTGCTCAAACAAGTCACCTGTAACGACACCCACCTGTCAATCAAAGCGTGCACGCTCTTAATCCTGCATAACTTTAAGCCTTAATATAATCTGAACAGGTGAGTTGTATAAAAATTCACCCTCAGTACAGTTGTCATGAACGGGGAAATTAGCTATAGAGACCAAAACTGTTTTTTTGTACCAGGCTGTAAACATGTTTATTTCTGCTGTGAAGTTGGACATTTTAACATGGGGACTTATGGAGACTGACTCACTTCTGGAGCCATCCTCAAGTGGACGAGAAGAGGAACTGCAGTTTTTGGCACTTGCTACATTAGCATTAATCTAACAATACAGCTGGGGTTGATGCTAATTTGTGGTTAGTTTTTAAGGAGCAGTGTGTGGTATCTGATTGAAACCACCTCGCCTCACCCTCTCCTTCCTAGCATACAGGAAAAATCTGACACAATTCACATTTTTAAAGATAATCTGTTATAAAATGAAGATAAAGAGTTGGACAGGTGGAAAAGTTGACCTGTTGTTGGTGCTAGATAAAGCCAGGGTCTCTCTAAAGCTGTCAGGGTTCATCCTCTGGGGATCATGACTGTCATCATCAGTATTAGCTCCATAAGAGACTGTTGGTCTCCTCCTACATGCAACTTTGCCCAGATCTAAATCACGAGCTGATATGCATCCACTTCAGCGTGTCGAGTTGTTCACATTGTTCCCGTGCACGGCGTCTCATTGGCATTCAGCGGCGAGACTCTCGAGTGCCACGACGCACTGAAGCGCAGCAGGCGGCATTAATCAATGTGCCGAGCAATCAGCGGCCGGCCTAATTCAATCACCCCTCCAACAGAACGCTGCCATTAGGACAACAGAGGAGTGTGTGTTCACACCGCTGTTGCGTGATCTGTGCGAGTCCTTTCCGCCGCCGCCGCCCAAACAAAGCGGGAAGAGGCAGCAGATAAAGAGCATCATGGAGAGGAGCGCTGTGTAAAATTAGTGTTGCCACTTTTCCCGAGGTTAGAGAGATGACAGCGGGGTCGGTGTTGTCGTTTTCTGTGGAGGGAGTTGAAGTGGAGACAAAGAAGCGGCAGAAAAAAAAGCCTTCACAGTGTGTTTCCTGGCAGCCAGCAGAGACGTTCATTCATTCATGTTGTGATAAGTGGAGACAGTTCGTGACTAATTCTGAGCGGTGGTGACAAAAAGGGTTTAAAAGCGTCTCCGTTTCCTATCGGAGTCTTTATTTCTGACACTTTTCTTCTTCCACGCGACCTGACAAAACTCTGACTTACTTCCTGAACCATTATCATCCATTTAAAAACAGCTAGGCTCATCATCAGAGTTCGACTACTCTCTGTTGTTTCACAGGCTCGCTCCGCAAAATAATATCATTTTGGACAAAAGACTGAACGCTTGTTGAGCAGACATCTTTACAGATTTGGAATGTAAGCACAAAAACTTAAATCCAAAAAAGACTGAAGACTGAAGCGGCCCTGTAGGAGTCTGCAAAATGGAGTTGGACAAGTGAAATTTCCCAGAAAGTCAATGCAAGTCATGCAAGGATTAGTCGATTAGCCTCTATTTTAACTTGGCTTTTTAATTTTAACTTCGTTTCAGCCGTTTTTAAAGCAAGAAAATGCAAAATATTCTCTGTTTTCTGGTTCTCAGATTTGAGGATTTGCTGCTATTCTTTGTCATATTTGACTGCATATTAAAAAATATTTAGCTTTTGGACTGTTCGTCAGGCTAAACACAGAAATCGAAGACATCACACGGAGCGCTGAGAAACTGTGAATGCCGTTTCAGCACAACATTTTATAGAAGAAACAATCCAAGCAATCGGCAGATGAAAACAGTCGTGAGCTCTAATTAACAGCACAACAATAGCTGAATCGACCTACATCGTCCCTCGCTGTGTTGTTTCAACCTGTGTGCAGAGCGTTAACGGAGAGGCGTCTCCTCTCTCCGACACCCATGCGATCGAACGCCTGGCCGCAGCATCGACGGCGTCTCGGGTTGCCAGTTTGAGTGAAGCGGGCTGCCACCGGGGACCGAGCTCTTATCGGTGCTGTAGATTAAAGAGACGACAGACTTACAGTATCTGTCTCTTCTCCATCAAGTGGCCGAACTCGTGGAGGGGCCTATTGATCTGCTGTTTGTGAGAGGAGACCCTCTATGACAGGACCGGGAGACGGAGGGCTCCGTCGATATCTTCAGGTCAATCCATATCTCACAGCTCCGCTCACCTTACTTACTCTTTCCCTCACATGTGCAACTCCTTTGGTAATCCCTCTTGAAATTCACAATGGGAAAGTTTTCAAAGGTAACGTATTGATCTCTGGGGAAGGTTTGAAGGTGAGGAAAAGGAAATTCAAGAGTTTGCTGTTGTAGTTGTTTAAAGCCCCCAGATTGAATCTTGATGCTTGCTAACGCTATCTCTAGCAAAACGCTGTGAGTGGATGTGTTATCTATAGCTTTCCAAATTAGTTTAGCAGCTAACGTGATCTGTGATACTAACTTACGTGTTGCCCGGCTCCAGTTCTGGCACGACACTAGCCCTGCTCCCTGTCAGCATTCCCCCACATTCCCCTGGCATGTAAACCACCTCTTCTTCTTCCCAGTGGTCCAAACGCCTGTGGTATGAACACTAACACTCCCCTGGTGCTCTGAGCTCACAGTCCGAGCAGCTCGGCTAACAAAATGAGCTAACATTAGCTAACAGCTGCTAACATTAGCTAACAGCAGCTAACAAACTGAACTAACATTAGGTAACAGCTGCTAACAAACCGAACTAACATTAGCTAACAGCAGCTAATAAACTAATCTAACATTAGCTAAAAGCAGCTACAGTTGGCAGCAGTTTACTTCACTGTCCATCAGGAAACTCTGCTAAATAAAATATGATCCGGTTTCACCAAAAATCAGTGACATAGTTGGTGTGTTTTTGATCCTTTAGCTGCTTTAGTCGTCTAGTTTTTGTCATGAGCGGTGACACACAGAAAAGAGTACAAAAGGGTCGGAGCGTGTCATCGCCAACCAGCAGCAACAATGACAAATATGTGGCTTTAACTGCACACTGGTTGTTTTGAAGCATGTCAGGCGCCGCCGCCCTGTTTGGAGTGTTTTTATCAGAGGTGCGTGTTGTAGTCACTGAAAGCCGACCACCATTGTGTTCGTAAAAGGCCACACTTTCACCTCGTGTAGTGGGGTCACAGCCTAGCAACAGCCGGTCTGAGGCATAGCAACAGCGGTCCAGCAGCAACGCGGTAATTGGACCTTAAGAGTCAGCGCCGGAGGATCGACACGCTAACAACTCCAGGCACATTTCATCACAAGGACACGTGTGTGGCACAGAAGCATGTGGTTTATCTGAGCAGAGTGTTTTATAGTGACTCCATTAGTGTAAAAAATGAAGCTGGCTGCTGGTTTTACTGCTGCTGCTCTCCGCATGCTGCACTGTCCTTGGATTGGTTCAATGTGTGTGTGTGTGTGTGTGTGTGTGTGTGTACATGTATGCGCGATCACACTATGCTTGTGTGTTCATATGTCCCCGTTCAACACGGCAGCCAGCACATGATGTGTTCATGTGCCTTGAAGGTGTGTGAAATGTCGCTGCTCAAGGTCACTTCATCTTCCAGGTGCCGTCTTCTGACCGGCTCACGTACAGATAGAGGAGAACATTACTCACAGCAGGGGCTGATGGGAAATCCAGTTTGGGTTTGAGAAGTATAAATACTCATTTATACTCAGTTACAGCAGCTATATTTATATAATAAGTACATATATGTATATACTTCAATCTTTAAAATATTTCTTCTCATAAATTTTGATTTTTTTTTTCTCTCAAAATATAACAATTTCTCATATTGTCACTTTTCTTTGTAATATTTTGGCTTTATTTCCAAAATATTACAACTTTAAACTCAAAATATTGATATTCATTGTTTTTCTAGACAATCTTTGAGATTAATCACAAAATATTTTGAATTTAATCGCAAAATTTTACCTTTTCTCATATTTTTAATTAATATTGTGACTTTATTTGCAAAATAACTTTTTCTTTTCATATTTGTTCTCAAAATTATGCCTTCTCTCTATAACATTACAACTTTCTTCTCAAAATGTTTTGACTTAACTCAGAATTTCAAAAGTGGCACTGATAATTCACCACACAACAGTTATAATTTAAAAAAACATCCTTCAACATACGACTGAAACATGCAAATATCTGTGACGGAGAACATTAAAAGTCTCCGTTATTCTCATATTCAGAGTCGTATTTTCCGTTGAACACCCGTCCTCGTCCTCGTCACCAGCTGGATGTCGTCTTAACTTAAAGGTCAGCATCCGCGTGATGAATCTGGAAAGCTGACGCTGAAATTGCAGCTCGGAGGATGGATCACCAATCGGAGACATAAATGGACTGATTATAGCCGGATGATGCAGTTAGAGGAGAGGCTGGATGTGGACCGATTAGAGACGGAGTAATGGACGAGGGCGGAGAGCGAACAAAAGAAATGAAGGAAAGAAAGATAAACATACAGCTAATGAGAGAGAGTTATCAAACATTATGATGTGTGTGCTGTACGATGTATGAAAGGATGAAGTAACTCTAAGATGGTGAGCTGGCGGTGCGTTAAACATAGGATGATAGAACATACATAGGATTTTTATTTATTTAAAAGGTTACGTGTCCGCGTCATCCAGCTTTATCTGATGGCTGTGGTTGCTACGGGTGACCTCCGACTGCTGTGATGAGTCAGACTCTGCTATTGGCAATTAATGCCATCGCCGTGACCTTGATATTGTGAATTAATTATGAGATCTAGGTCATGGATTTACATTGTCATTCTACCTATTTATTAATGGTATTATATTAGAATTACATGTTTGATTTGGAAGAACGGAAACATTTAATCAGTACCTGGTTGAACTTGTTTGAGTATCACTGCACTAAAATCAAGAAAAATGAGTGAAATTAACAAATGATTTTAGAAATATGATTCTTATTATGAACAGGTCAGAAACTTTTGGACTTTTGAATCACTTTTTAAGGCTGAAAAATCCTGAATTAAGCTGGGGAATTCTGGAAATATTCCAAATCGGAGACAAGATAGCCTCATAAATGGTCAATGAAATTATGCTAGATATAGCTTATATAGCATCTAACTCATCAGCTAGATATCTACTGTATGAATATATTTGCATGTGCCATGTGCAAGTTAAACATTAATACCATACATTTACCCCATAATATCATCAAAACTCAAGTTGCATCACATCTGGTTGCTTTAGTTGAGATTATGCTAAAATATCTTTGCCCAACCAAGTTCCTTGTCAAGGGCCATCCTTCACTTTTGTAAATTCCCAGTTTATTCCCATTTATTCCTTTTAAATTCCCCATTAATTCCCATGGAAAGTTTCCAACTTTGAAAATTCCGAGAATTTTGCAATCCTACTCCTGCGTGAACCGCCTGTAGCTGCTGCATTTTAACATCTGTCACGATGGTGGTACGAGGAGAGATGAATATTTCCTGCTGTAGTGTATAGAGAAAAGTTAGCAGGACCCAGGATGGATCCCTGAGGAACTCCACAGGAGTTAGCAGCTGTAGACGATGATAAATTACCTAAAGTAAAACCTTTAAATGTTAAATCGGTGTAAAGCTGTAGCATTAATACTAACCACAATGTGAAGGCAATTAATTCAGACAGTATGAAAGGCCACAAGGTCCAGAAGAAGAAGTATGATCGTGCCTTTATCAAGAGGAAATCTTTTAATTACATCCGAGCGTTTTCTGTCTTGAAGAGTAATTTAAAAACATCTTCATCGTTGTGACAAAGATGTGAGAGGGCGTAACCCGAGGATGACAGCGATGCTGCTGGATACAAATCATCCTGCTGTAAACGTTACCCCCTTTACATTCAGCTCATGTTCTCAGCCTCGCCTGTAAATGTACATGAGAGGGAGGAAAAAAAAAAAAAAGGCAGTGGGTGACCGAGACAGCAAACAACACAATGAGAGGGAGGAGAGAAAGAGGAGAGAGAGAGGAGAGGGAGAGGAGAGGGAGGAAGGGAGGAGATGCTGTGGGTGAGTGAGTGGAAGCGATCATTAATACGAATTTAAAGGATGTGAGGAGAGGACGGCGAGCAGAGCAGCCAGCGTTCGGAGGAGAGGGTGGGTGGGAAGAGGAGAGGAGTTCACCGGTCAACTGTGAGTGCATTGATCCACAACAACCAGGTGGTGTTTTTGTCCGTTTGAACCAAAGAAGAAGAAAAGGAAAGAAGAGCTCTGTGACGAATGCAGAGTGTGTGAAAGCACCTCCAGCTGAGAGACACAACACACACATCTCTCACGCGAGATGAACACATTCAGTTTGCGGAGTGTCGGCGCTGCCGGCGAGCATCCTCTGCTACTTTCAGCACCTGCCGGTTGTTGAGTTGTCGAGATTCATGCGGACCGGAGGCGAACAATCGAAGCAGGTGAAGCGCTTATCAGGTGGCGTGTGAACGGCAAAGAGCATCTGAGGACGTTTGAGCTCCCAGAAACAAGCACCAGGTTCTCGGTTCGGGATGCTAAAAAAATCAAAACCGGAGGAGTCGCGATGTGGATTAAGGGGATGAATCCCGAGGAGGAGCCGGGGAGGGATGAGGTTGTTGTGGTGGGCGAGAGGGCAAGAGAGGGCTGCCCCTGCTGCCCTGTGGCGCGTCCGGATGCCTCCACCTCCAACGCTGCCTCCCCGTGAGCATGCAGGTCCTACAGATTGTCAAGGAGCTGGTGTCGCCGTCCAGACGCAGGGCAGCGGCCAGATTTGGAGGTGTGTGCATGCATCGCATTTGATTATTAAGCTGCAAGATACACCAAACATCTGCTGTATCGTGATCAGGCTCAAAATTTTGAGGCGAGGGCAGCAGTCCAAAGGATTTATGAGCCCTGTGAATGTTTGCTGTAGGGTTAAAGCCGGTTATTAAAACTGGTTATTGGTCCTCTCCTGACACAACGGAGCTCTGCTGCTGTTCATGAGCGTCAAGTCTGTTAAATCAAGAATGAAAGCTGCTTCAGCTCGCTGTCAGGAGCTGTTAATCGACAACATCTTCATTAGTTTAATGTGGATTTCAGTGGAGAGGGTTAGCATCCCGCGAGGGTCTAAAATTCTGCATCCGAGGGTTTTCCCGACTGATCTGTAGAATTAGGAAAGTCTGAGTTTGCTCTTATAACGTACAAAGTGCCGAAAAGTCGTACCCAAAGGAGTATGGGTCAAAAACCTGCTGCTGTAGACCAAAGGCTTGTAGAGAGTTTCATTTCACCTTGACACACTCGGCCATTTGCTGCTGGAAGTTTGTGATCTTGCTGGATCGTCCAAGGGACGGGAACTGATGAGATTTTATTGATACCGCTGTCATTGATTGATGCTGCTCATCAGTCTGATTCTTCATTGATTGTCTTATTGATTCCTGATCAATTTTCTGTGTGCAAAAACAGTTTTTTAGCGTCAGTGCGACTGTTTTTCTATCTCTGAGTCTAGAAACTGACTAGAAGAAAAGCCTGAAGCACCACTGTTTAACTGCTAACCTTTAAAATAGATGAAATGAGAGAATATTTGTACCGCATTCCTCTTTATTTAGGTTTTCTTAAAGTTCTGTGAAGCCTGTCTGCGTGGTACTAATGTTATCCTAAAACAGGCGGTAACAGATCGGCGCTCTGTGGCACACGTGAGTAGAAATACGTGGCAATCCTTGAATTTAAGCCCGCGTTCTGTCGAACGATGCTTCAACATGTTGCGGGTGTTTCCCCCGTTACATTAAACAGTCTTTTTTACAGACGCTTTGGACCGCTTGGACTCCTTCTTGTTGCCAGTTTCCAGCAGCGTAAACACGAGTTTGACATGCAGGCATTGATAGAATGGCTGCACATTCGATACGACAGGTTTTATGTTGCAATTAAACAACGTCTGCAGAAGTATGTGGAGCGTAGTAAATCCGCGGACGACGGACAATCAGTGTCATTGCACGCAAGAGGGATACAACCTGTAGCTCATTCAAGAGTTTGAAGTTTGCAGCAACAACCAACACTCCACGACAGATATTTTATTTGACGCTTCACATGTCAACAAATCTTCCAGTTCCAGCTGGAGCCTCGATATTTCTAAAGTCAAAGGACACGAGAACTTTTTCAAGAGTCTCTCAGTCCGTCAACGTTGCAAGCAACATGTACGATTCCTGAAGATCTTTTTTTGGCTCTCTGTTTTAATAATGAAGCTAATTATTCAGTTCTCAAAGTCATTGTGGACGAGGTTAAACTTCTCGCCGTGCCCGTATGGCGTTCTTATCTGAACGGGTGGGGCGGTCCCCTCGAGTCACCACTGTAATAGCTCTGTTGCTGTGGGACACGAGTGTATAAAGTGTGTGTGTGTGTGTGTCCTGCAGCTGCATTTCTCTGGTGTGCAATGAATAATGAAGCACGGTGCCCGGGGTAATGGAAAACTCTGTGACCATTGACCGGCTGGTCCTGTCTCCTGATTGGATCAGCTTGTATAGAGATAGCCTCGATCCTCGTCCTCGCTGTCGTTGTTTTTATTGTCGCGCACGCGAGTTTATCCAGACTTTTTTTTTTTTTTTTTTTAGCCCCTGCAGGAGGAAGTAAGCCGGAGCTTGTTGACTTCTTGCTTCAGTGCTCTGTGTTTCCAGAGGGTCGGTTTGCATGAATTTAACGAGGGGTTGATGGGCAGGTAGATTGGTGCTTCTTGCAGATTTCTCCTAAAATATGTCGTAATTAGGACATCGATGATAATTTATGTAAAGTAGCGTCGTTCTCGGTCATATTACAGAGTCTGGATGTGCCTAGATTTGCACAGGATGTGTATGGTTGATTGGCTTTACAGAACATGAACAAAAAATATATTTTTCTTCAGTTTTTAAGTGTCCACAAAAAGTCCAGGTCAAGTCAGGAAACTTTGTGAATCACATCTGTACTGTATGTCCAGTCGTTAAACTGGTGTTCAGTCTTAGTCTCTGTTCATTGGCAGGCTGCTGCCTCTGTGACGCTAACAGCAGCTACAGTAGCAGTTAGCGGTTAGCTACTGTAGCAACGAGTCCAGGTCATGTCAGGAAACTTTGTGAATCACCTCGGTACTGTATCACATTGAAATGGTGTTCAGTCCCAGTCTGGCCCTGTTCACTGGGAGGCTGCTGACCCTGGTTCCATGACCAGCTAACAGCAGCTACAGTAGCAGTTAGCGGTTAGCTACTTTAGCAACAAAGCTAAGAAGGGCTATCCAACCATCAGGAAACTGTCATGATATTATTGAAAAAAATATAATACTGCATTTGTATAACCTGGTAACAGTTATGCAAATTCGTTTCTCGCTGCCAGTTTGTTCCTGATTTGTGCCGTAAAGCAGTTCTGTTATCGTAATAAATCAATCTCAGCCCTCGGTGCTCTAAAAGCCGAGAAGGATCCACGTCTGAAGGCTCTAATCCAGGTAGGAAATGCTTGTCTCCTGCCAGCTGGCTTTGATAACAGCTTTAATTTATCAGCCACCAGTGCGCTCATGGAGGGCCAGTTCAACCACACAGAAATCAGTTTTTGTCCTGAATAAGTTCATGTGAATGATCGATGGAGGCAGACGTTACATTCATGCGGGTTTTATTTCAGGGGACAGTGAAGTGACCATTATTTGAAGAAGTGAACCAGGTCAGATGTTTTTATCTCACGCCGGGGGGCGGCGATCTAAGTATCTCCATGTTATAACTCAACCTCTGAACTGACGCGCAGACGACTCGGCGGTCATGTTAATGGATTCACCGACACTCCGGCCTGAGACGCTGGGTTTTTAATAGGAGTCGGGAAAATTGAATTATCAGCTGTGTGATGTGACCGAGTTGGAATAAATTGGGTTTTTTTCAGTTGCATTGTTTGCTTTGTGAATGAATTCAGTGCAGTGAAACGTTGTAGGAAAACCTCATTTTGGAGTCATTAGTTATTTTTGAATGTTCAGGACTTCTTCTTCTGCCTGCCGTCTCAGAGCATCAGGATGTTTCTTTTTTGTTTCCCTGACCTCGGACTGTGGCAACAGGTTTGACCCATGATCCACTGCCAAGATGCCAAGATGGTGGCGCATATTTTGAGCTTCAAAACGACTCGACGACGCATACGGCGTCCATTCTTTAAACTCATTGCAGTCATTGCTTCTGTCTCATCGTCCCAACTTTTCAGGGTTGTAGAATTTTTGCATTAATTTATACAGAAGAATATTTAAATTAATGAATGTTACGCACAATATAAGTTCTGACCTGCTGCCCTTAGAATTATTGTCCATGTGCAACAATTTAGGGAGAAATGCTTGAATCACATTTTATATCAGCACGAGATGAAATATTTATATTAAACATGCTTGAAACTCAGGTTGTCAACTAAAGTTTGGAATTGTTCAAACACATATCAACGCTGACATCCCGCCTCTGAACACATCTCTTGGTGTTAAACTCTATAAATAAGACAGTGTCTACTGTAATGCCATTAAATTCATGCTGTAATGATTTATGTGTTAATAAATGTGACGCCTTTAACGTGACTAACCTCCAGCTACTCTCAGCGCTGTCAGACGCCGTTCTGAGTGTGTTAGACTTGATGACAAGTGCATGAAGTTATTGTTAGGCAGGTAAGTGTGTGTAATCAACTCTAAAGGCGCAGACACTTAAACAGAGAGTGTTTCAGAGATTTCAGCTGCTTTATCGACTGCCCGGGAACAATTCGCACTTTCCATTTGGCTGTCGTCTTTATCTCTGTCCATCAGCCCTGCAGAGGGATTCACCTTGGCTTCTTCTTTCAGCTCGGATCAATGCAGGCAGATTTAGAGATGGCCTCCAACTGATACAGCACACACACACACACACACACACACATAGGCATACATAAATTCACACACTCACTGCAGTGCTGTGCAGGTTTGAAGATGCTGTGCTGAGGTGTGATGACTTGAGTGTGATGTGCTAGCACATGTTGTTGAGTCCCAGGATGAAGGGTGGAGATGAGAATGAGTAATATGGCGGCGTGAAAGAAAAAGAGGAAGAAGCCGACACGTCAGGAGTCAAACAGAGGATAGTTATTATCAGCAGCAATGAATTGATCTCATTAACAACACTGTAAAACAGTCAAATGACTGTCAGACAAAACCCATAACATTAAAGATAAATATCAAGATTCAAATAAATGTCAAAAAACTATAAATTTACTGAAAATTTCAGTCACGTTTGCAGAGAAATACTGTTATTACGATCAAACACCTTCTGTGTAGTTATGATACTAATCGTTCTACAGAGAAACAGTTATTTTACAGATAATGTCAAACGTCATTTTACAGAGTTTGGTATGCAAGTTTAAAAAAACAGAAAACTACCATAGTGTGAAGTTATTTTTCAAAAATGTATGATTATTCTTCCCGTGACGTCTGTCGTCACGTTTACATACAACAGTATGGCTGTTTTATGTTCCGCAGTGATGCCTGTGGGAGTCCTTCCCGACCCTTTTTCTCTTGTCAGCTCTTAAAATGAAGCAATTAAGGCTGCAAATGGTTTCCATTATCGATTCATCTGCTGATTATCTTCTTGAATAACTGTTTGCAATGGACACTGCGATTTCTTTCTCGAGCACAGCAAATTGATTGTATTGTTTGACCAAAACTCCAAAAGATGGAAGTTTACTTCCACGTAGGACAAAAGAAAAGACCGATCAGGTGTTAAACTAATCGTTTCAGCTGAGTGTTCCAGAATGTCCAAAAGAACATTTTTTATTCTGTTATTTGTCTCGTGACTCATCAGATTTACTATTTTGGAGGAGTCCGGACCTCCAGGTTGACAGTGTCTCTTCAATGACATGGAGGTTTAAGGTGGTGTTAGGAGCCCCTGTGGTCACTATAATGTCACGGTTGGTGGTCTGATCATCTCCTGTCAAACTTGGGTCTTTTTACGGGACTTTTATTATACATTTTGTCTCTTTCATGACTCGTCAGCAGAAGGTTGGTGGTTCAAATCCATAGAAAACATATGAGAAGACCTTTTGAGCAAGACTCTGGTCCGTACCTGCAGTGGTGACCAGAGAAAACAAGTCACGGTGTGAACGTGATTTTTGGAAAACGTGCATCATCCTTTTGTTAGTTAAAGAAACATCCGACAGCTTATTGACTCGTGGCTCAGCTCCACCAGCCTGCAGGAGCCCCGAGGCCTTGACCTCGGCTCTCATTTAAAGCTCAGTTCACGCCACAGTTGAATTACCTCGGGACCTCATTACGATTTAGGAAATCGCCCCGTGTGTCCGTGTTTTGTGTGAGTCACCCGTAGAGGACAAACAAAATCAGAGTTTCACAACGATCTGGGGATTACAGCCGAAACACAGCGGGGCATGACGAGCCTCCTCAATTTGTAGAAGCACTCATTAATAATTTCAGCTGCAGCTTCTATAAAACTCAAACCTGAAGGAGAAGGAAGTAACTCAGAAAAAAAAACGAGAAATCCACCTCAAACCACCTCAATCTGACTCAATGGCACGGCTCATATTGACAAACTTAACATTGATTTTGGATCATAAATGTTAACATTAGACTCGTCTTTCTTCTGTGAGGACGCAGTTTGGATTTTCTAACGAAGTCTGAAGTGAAACACTGCAGACTTCTCCTGGTCAGCACCGTCGGCAGCTCGGTATCTCACTGCATTATTCAGCAGCCCTGATACTTCTCCCTGTGCCTCCTGTGGCTTCTTAACGCTCACAAAGAGGCTCGCATATTCACATCCTGCGCCAGCAGCTTCAAACAAAAACACCTTTTTGTGTTTTGCATACCGACTCGTGAACCAACTGTCGATGTTACGTGTGTGTGTGTGTGTGTGTGTTTAATGTTTATTTATGCGTGGAAGGGAAAACCGCATGGCCGGGTCGGTTGTCGGTTGAGGAGGGACCGGCCCGGCGGGTGTTGGTCTGGAGCCACCTGCTGACATCCACACTGTAGCAGACGTGCTAATTGCCTGTGTGTCCTCCCTAAAGGGCAAAGCTGCGGTACTCTTCGTACCGCTGCTGTCGGCCTTCGTGGCAGAAATGTTTGAGTTTCACCTCCGAACGCTGCAGCTTTTTGTTTTTCCTCTCTCTCTCCTGCAGCTTTATTTCAACACCTGGCCTCGTTTTATATTTTTCACTCGCTTGTGTCGGATTTAGCAGAATGTATTGATCCCTGCTCGCTGCTTCACACCTAGTCTTTTAAATTATGTATCAAACGACTCAAACATTATTACTGAGTTTAGGCTGCTGTATGAACTGTGTGCCAATGAGGACTGAAGCTCCAGAAATGCCTAACACTGTTACTGACACGCTTTAACGTTAGTCAGTTTGTTTATAAAATAATAAACGTCATAAAAACATCAAATCTGAGGAGAAACCTGCTGAATCCTGACAAATCAAATAGTTTTGAGTCTTCTTGGGTTACTCCTCGTCGGTGAGTTAGTGTGAGACACGGTTCACCTGATTACAAGTCAGCGTAGCATCAACATGATTTAACAGACGTTAGTTTATGAAAGTAAAGTTCAGTCAGCTGAGCTGACTCTGCGCTCTGCTGTGTTTCAGTCGTCAGGTCTGATCTGAAAGAAGTTAACGCGCCCGCTTGTTTTTCCAGTGCCACCCGCCTCGACTTGTCCCGTCTTGTTAATGACAGAGCGGTGACGTTGGCGGGTTGTCAGGGCGATCCGCTGCCTTTCTTTTTGATCAAACTTGTTCACTCTGGACTGAAGTCACCGTTTGGAGCTTCGTCAGATTAATCGTGCTGCCTGTGCATGAGTGTGTTTTATGTTGCACGTTGTTCATTAAAGTTGTCTCGCCCTAAAGTTTGAATCATCTGAACGTTCAGGTGTCTTTTTATTTTGACATTTTTTCATACAGTAGCAGAAAAACAAGGAAATGACTTGAAACCGCAACCAGAGAGGAAGTTTGACTTTTGAGGAACAGCGACTTTTTTTTGTTTTTCACTTTCTGTGAACGTCTGTCAGAGCCGAACCATCCTCCAACCATCTGCTGGAGATAATAACAGCAGATTTTACAAAGCGAGGGACTGATGTGATGTTACGTCTCTCCTGGGATGAATCGATGTACCTGAATCTTTGAACGACACCGCTGCATCTAATTATCTTCCAGCCCGCCGACAGACACTTTGATATTGATTAATATTTGTCTTGTGGGAATGTGTACGCTCATCTCTCCTCTAATATTACATCCGTCTGTCCTCGGTTTGCTTCTTGGGAGATGTTTCACCGCCTAAAGAAGCTTTAGGGTTGATGAACAGACACGAAGAAAGACAACACACTCCTACAGGAGAACATTTTGAGACATTTAGGGTGCTAATCAGCTCTAATTTGATCAGCTTCTATCCAAACGAGTTTATTTGGATGATTATTTGACGTGATTTACTCAGAAAACATCTTCCGCCGCAGATTCACGTATAAATCGTGTTATCTCACAGACCTGTTGACCGTTCTCAGCGTTTGGCCTTCAGCTTTCGTTTGTTTAATTTATTCACAGAAACATTCAGGTCAGAGGTGTTTCTTTCTTTGCTCTTCTCTTCTTTGTTGGTAGGTTTTTTTTTTGTTTTTCATGCCCGCCCACTCACCAAACAGAGATACAGAACTGAAGACAGGAAACAGACTGGAGAGTAAAAGTTACTGTCAGAATGTTTAAACCTTTACAGGTGGAACGTTACAGTTTTCTGCTGATCCTCTTCTGATTCATCCGACGTTTTATCTGATTGATTTGATTCTTCTTTCTGTATCTGACGGTCTGAATCTTCTTTCAGAGGCTTTTTCTGCCCAACATAGAGCTGAAGTTTAAAGCACAGTTCAATTTTCAACATTTGTATGAAACTAAAGTGAAATAACTCTCAAATTAAATTAAATAAAACCTAAAGATTCAATAGACTTGGATATTTTGAAGTCGAGTTGAAGTGTCAGTGTCCCAGGTCTTTGTTCAAGATGACGGGGTCAGCCACAATCTTACTCAGCCAGTATCAACATCCAAAAAACTTGCAGTTCCTCTTGTCGTCCACTTGAGGCTGGCTCCAGAAGTGAGTCAGTCTCCATAAGTCCCCATGTTAAAATGTCCAACTTCACAGCAGAAATAAACATGTTTACAGCCTGGTACAAAAAACAGTTTTGGTCTCTATAGCTAATTTCCCCGTTCATGACAACTGTACTGAGGGTGAATTTTTATACAACTGACCTGTTCAGATTATATTAAGGCTTAAAGTTATGCAGGATTAAGAGCGTGGATGTGCTTGCGACCAATTAAAAACACAACCCAGGCAGCTTTAAAAGAGTTTGACAGTGATGTAAATATGACTTATATTCAGGATTGTTAGCTGAATGTGGACACTTTCTGTCAAGTTTCTCATTAATTAGCTGCAGCCAGTGAAAAAGATTAATCTCCAGGAATGTTTGATTCACGATTCAGTGAATGTTGGTGCTGAATCAGAGTCTCTAATATAGACACGGGTTAAACAGACTTCCAGAAAGTGGAGATGACGTCTAAAACCAGTAAACCACCTCCTCCTCTTCCTCCTCCTCCTCGTCGCTCCGACCCTGGAGCATTCAGAAGTGATAACAGCACTTAAGTCCCATCCGCTGACTCTCTCCCCTCGCAAACACACAGATACTTCCTGTACCGATGGAGCTGGCAGATAGAGCCCCGAGATGACAAGCCGCCCTCACCCTCCCTCTTGTCTCTGATACGCCACATCACAAAGACCCTTCATGGTACATCACGTCCACTTCGTAATGAAGTTTTAATGGAAACTGTTTATCATCTAACTGTCATTGTTGAGTTTCCCAACTTTCTCTCTCGTACATATTCGTCACTTGAAAGACCGGACGGTTGTGAAACGGTTTAATTGCTTAAGTGGTTACATAAATAATCACATTTCTGCGGCTCGACTAGAGTTTGCGAAACAAACTCTGGTTTTTAATTTTGTGACATTTGGAAAAGTTTCCTCTCGACGGTTGGCTGAAAACAGTCGACCTCTCTGTGCCGCGTCGCTCTGCCTCTCTCCGAGCCGTTGAATAGAGCTTGTTGTTGTGTTGTTGTTGCGTTTGGGAGGAGAATGTTGTGAGTGGGACTGACTCGTCGTGAAGTCCGTCTGTCTGTAGTTAACAGTGACAAACGGCAGCTTTGTGAACTCTCTGATCTCACTTCTCTTCTTGCCTCTCGCTCATATTTCCTCCCTGTGTGTGTGTCAGTGTGTGTCAGTGCGTAGTGACAGCGATGGGATGAGGTAGTTCAGGTTGTCTCATGGTTTGTTGGACCCGGGTGAAGTGTGACCGATGCGGACTAAAGCTCTGACTCGCTTGGACGTTCCACCGGACCGCTTTAAAAGAGGTAAAAGATGAAAAGACGCAGTTTGTTTGTGTTTCTTCATGTCTCAAACTATAGCTTCTTGGGTCCTTGAATTTGACAGAATTGGGCCTGGAAAAGTCCTTGAATTTGATGTTTTTTGTGTTAACTGGTTTATATGATTAGATTTAAATGTTTAAGTGAAAATTTATTGGGACAATAGTTTGTAGTTTGTCAACGTATATAGCTCCTAATATGCATAAAAATGGTTACCATGAGTCCTTGAAATCCGTGAAAAAAATCAAGGCCTTGAAAAGTCCTTGAAATGTGCTTGAATTTGATGTTTAAGAAGGTCTGGAATGTGTTAACTGGTTTATATGATTAGATTTAAATGTGTTCAAGTGACAATGTACTGGGACAATAGTTTGTAGTTTGCCAGTGTTCATTACACATGAGAATGGTTAGAATGAGACCTTGAAATCCTTGAAAGAAATCAAGCATTGCAGCCCTTGAAAGTTTTTAAACATAGACATGGATCATTGAAAGTGCTTGTTGGTCGAGTTCAGATTTTTTTGTTCGCTTTAATAAAAACTCTACGTTCCACTAGAGCTGCAACATTAAATTATCTTGATCCGTATCTCAAACAATGCTATGCTAGGTCCTTCAATTTGAGGAAAGTGGGCCTGGAAAGTCCTTAAAACGCCCTTGAATTTGTTGTTCAAGAAGGTCTGGTATGTGATATGTTTTTTTGTTTTAACTGGTTTATATGATTAAAGTTCAACAAGGTGAGAAAGTCCTTAAAAAGTCCTTGAATTTGACGTTCAAGGAGAAATCCTGGTAACATATATGTGGGTAAACACACGTTGAGAAGTGACTGTGATGTATCGTTGCACAGGCCGGTGATGTCAGTCAGCAGTAAACTATGATGACGCTCTAACACTCCAAATATAATGACCTTATATTAGAATGCTAATGTTAGATGCTAACACGGGCACAGTGTGAAATGTTTACAGGGCCTGGTTGCAGGTTTAAACACGTCGTCGTTGTTGTTGCTGCACAGACGCCGCGGAGGTTCATTTGTGTGCGGGCCACATTCATGGATGAGGAACTGAGGCTGAAGTCTCGGCTGGTCGTCGCTCGGTCGGCGTCGCGTCACGTTCACGTGCGGTCGAGTTCAGGTTGGAAACGCAGACGGGCGGAGACAGATGATTGTTTTGGGAGCGCGGGATAATAACACATGATGGCGCGGTGTAAAGTGTGTGCAGCTGCCTCATCAGCTGTTTGCTGCTGAAGTGGGTGACATCATTCGGCCTTTGTCACGTGTTGCTTTTCTTGATTTTTGGTGTATTTACGGTGGTTTAATTGTGCGTGTGTGGCCGTGCAGCTGAAGCCTTCGCCCTCCACTCTTATTATTATCTTTACGTGCATGAAAAATGGTTGCAGGGGAGCAAAGAGCTGTAACAAGCGTGGACTCTTTAACATGCAGAACAAAGAAGGCTCATTACAGCAGCCAGAGAGGTTTTCAGAGGAAGGCTGTGATTACGCCTGTCATGTTGCTCATTGTCAGCGGCCGGTCGTTAACAGCAGTGATAATGAGGAACAAACACACAAATACACTCCGCAGAGCTTCCTGTCACGTGACCCCGCGCCGTGCTGCCAGCAGAATTAGATTTTCCTGTGAAGCGCCTCGTGTGGAGTTTAACCGGAGGCTTTGGTCAAAGTGGGAAGACGAGGATGAAAGACTTAGCTGGTGTTTGATTCGGAAGGACGCCGCTGAAGTGTTTGAGACTCAAGGACGAGGCGTGTCAGAAAAAAGAATTAAAGAGGTTTTAAAGATGTTTTAAGGACGTGTGTGTAACCTCTGGAGATCATAGAAATGCAACAAGGGAATCTGGATTTATTAGGTGGTCTAGCTCTGTGGTTTCACGGTTGTTATGTGCATATTTGTGTGAGCACAGAAGACAAAATCTGCCTCAAGCCTCAGCTCTGAACACTGAAATGTTATCAAGAGTTTGTTCTCATGGCAGACTGTAAAATCTTTGTTAAAGTGCTGTCTCTCTAACTTTGAAACACTCTGAGCTGAGATGAATTCATCTCTATCTCTCTGCTCAGGGTGGCCTCAGCGTGTCATCGAGCCACCCTTTAAGGACCGCCCACAAAATCCTGGACTGAAAACATTTGAACCGACAGAACTGGACCAGGGCCAACATGTCATGTAATAAACTGATGGTAACTCACTTGAAAAACGTCTTCAGCAGTTCAGTTTTTTGCTTCCAGAGTACACAGTTTTATCCTTATTATTAGTGGTGATATTGACGATCTGTTGCGTCCACTGGTGTGTAACCCTGCAGGCTGCACTCTCTCCTTTTAAAATATCTAAAAACCAGCACGAGCTTTATAATTACAAACCCTGAATCTGGAAAGTTTTCTATTATTTTTTCCATTCGTGACGTCAGAGTTTTCAGGGACGTTTAAAATTAAACTGGTCGAGTGACGCACGTCAAGATACCAGCTTCAATTAAACAGCATCCACAACCATAACACACACTCTTTATACGATACTTTAACATAATGTTCAACAGCATCCACATCACCTGTTTGAGCGGTAAACCCCGTCAGAGGAAGTTGCTCCTAACTTCCTGTATTGTTGACTTATCACGATGGATTCACATGAGTTGTCATGCGGCGGCGCTTCTTCCCACGTGACCTGAACGCAGCAGGAGATGAAGGGCAGAGTTTGGAGGGGGGCGGGGTAACGTCCAGCGGTGACTGGCAGGGACATTTTAATCACAGCAGGACGGGGACAGTTAGCCTCACCGCTGGGGACTGATGGCAGCTCCGAGCGGAGGAGGTGGAAGGTCAGCTCGGTGGTGGTGGAGGTGGTGGAGGTGGTGGAGGGTTTCCAGCCAGTAATGAAGGTTAAACAGGAGGAAGAGACAGCTGAGATCCAGTTTAGATGACTACTGCAGTTTTATTGGTTAATCCATGTTTGTTCAGACGGTTTAATCTACTTAAAGTGTTTCACTTCATTCTGCTTTTTTATTTTGAGGTTCTAGTTGGAAATAATTTGTCATTCAGCTCATCAATCAGGAACAAACGTCGACAGGACTTCCTCCTGAATCCTAACAATGAAAAAAAAAAAAAACCTTTTTTCCAAGAACTTGATTTAAAGTAAATTTTTTAAAAGACGACAAATTATTTAAATGTTAAATGTGACCTAAATGCAAGCATCTAAATAAGAGACATTTACCTGAATGAAATGTGTCCAAATTTAGATTTAAATCAGAGTTTGGTTGAATAAATGAAACATCGCCGACTTTAAAATACGTCCTAGGTTTGATCACGCCGAATTTTGCTACGCTGTTATTTCTTTGAGCAACTTTGTGAGGCCACAAATGACAAGAGATCGCCAAAGTAAATGGGGTTCATCCTCTGGGTACCATGAATGAACAAGAAGCTGATATCGGCAGTGCTAGGATGGGTAAAAAAGTGAAGAATTGATTTACTTTCAACAACAAAAACAAAGAACGGATGTGAGGCAGTCTCTTCTCAAAGTCTATTACTAGTTCACGTTTGATTCCCCTAAATTTACTGGAAAGTTTTCCCTTTATGGAGAAATTAGTCTTCTGTTTTTTTTTAAAGTTTCCACTGCTGTTAACCTCTCGTGTCCGGTACAGACGAGTCCTCTTTGGGTTCACATGATGCTGTAAACTTCAAGTCACAAGGCGTCTTCTACCGTCTGCTATAAACTCCTGAACTCTCCACAAGTCCTGCGAGAGCTCCTCGGGCCACAAATAAAAACATATACACACACACACAAACACACCCCGCAATCTCCGTTACGGATGCCAGTGTGATCCTCGAAGCATGAAAAGGGGAGTCTAATTGCATTTAGCTTAAGTCAGGCCACTGTGGAATACTAATATGGCTGTAAGGGGTTCGGCATTAAGGCAAAGATTCCTCTCGCTCTCACTATGGGAACCACGGGGCCTCCTGGGGTGGAACTCCCAGCAGAAAAAAGGCTTTACTGTATTTGTTTGTTTGCCCCCCAGACGGTTCGCCTTGTTGTGTGTACGGACCCCCCTCTGTGTGCTCTGGGCAGCCCACAGCGACATGCCTTTCACTGACACACACCATCCTGTCATAAAAATGCCAGCCGGCTCAATAAGGAGTGTGTTTGTTTCGGAGCGTTTTGGAATTCCAGTCAAGCCTTTTTTTTTTTTTCCCTCCCGTCGAACCCCCAGAGACCCGGAGAGGAAGTCGGAGAATGACTGGAGTCAAATACTTCCTCTGAAAGGCTGAAAAACTGTCAGAAAGAAACAAATTCTAAGTGTTACATAACGGCAGGAATTCAAATCATGAGAGAGACCGAGACGAGACGAAGTTAATTTTTAAATCGATACATTCGTCCTGAATTGTTACTGAAATTCTTCCAGTCAGGACAGTTTCTGTAGTTTTTGAACTACTTTCAAGAGAAGCCATGTTCTTTATCATACTTAGTTCGTAGTACAGTATGTTTAAAACCACATTTGTAGTAGTAGGAACACGTCTTGCCAGTGAGGAATAAGTTTCAGTTAGTGGTCGGTCGGTCCATCACTTTGTTCCAGACTAAAACTGATGAAATTTGGTCATCATGTTCCCCTGAGGATGAACCGTGATAAGTTGGATCATTATTTCTTTGCTTAAAGCTCAGAGTTTTCTTATTTGTCCAATAGCAGATGTTAAATAATATACCTGCTCATCATTATCTTCGGGTTGGGTCGGGTTGAAGTGGCAGTGGATGGTACCATCCATCCACGCAGCAACACATTCCAGCTTCTCCTGGAGGATCCTGAGGCGTTCTGGGTCTCCTCCCAGTTGGCTGTACCTGTAACACCTCCAAAGAAAGGTGCTCAGGAGGCATCCCGATCAGATGTTGAACCATCTCAGCTGGTTTCTTCTTCAGATCATTTCAGCTACTTCGACCACTCCGCAATCTCATTTTTTTGGTCCCTACCCAAAGCTCATGACCGTCGACTGGGAGCTTTGCCTTCCTGTAGACTCTCGTTTGACACATTTAATCACAATTTATGTCTGGAAGCGTTCCATAAAGGGATAATTGCGGTTTATTACAACCTGTTTTTGTAGTTTTTTGCTGTATTTGTATTGATTACGGTACGATTGTTCACACCAAAGTAATCACAGGAACATTACGGTGAAGTCTAACAGTGCAGAAACAGAAACAAACTAAATTGACTGTTTTACATGTTTAAACATGCACAGAGGGAAATTAAAAACACGTCCTGTGTCGTGCTGTAATGAATGTTTCATCTCTGATGCACAAAACCAAATGAGAGTTCATTTTTAAGGCGGCAGTGAAGTTAAAAACGTCTGATGGAGCCTAAAATAAGATCTAAATGTTAGAAAGTCTCATTAAAGTTTGATTATTAAGGTGTTAAAATGAGGCAGGACGTCAACAAACTTCCTCTCTCGAGCGTTTATTGCGATGTTGTAGTGTCTCTTCAGGTTTTCCTCTCGGCGCTCGTAGGTATGATTCATTACACGCCTCAGTTACTACGTGCCGCACACGATATTCAACATAAACACAACATGACCCCTTTTAATGGAGTGTGTGCCAGCTTTGTTAACACACACATCCGATGTCTGGAGCCTCTCATGGTTGGCTGAATCAGAAAGTGTGTGTGTGTTAGCGGTGTGACAGATCTTATCGGCTAATAAACACAAGATGGAAACTGTTGTGGTGAATACTGATTCTACAGCACACACTGAGGTGTGTGTGTGTGTGTGTGTGTGTGTGTGTTATCACATTCACACTCACGCCGTGACGCCTCTCAGCTGTCCGCTAAAGGCTTCATATAGACTCACATTATTCTCGAAGGCTGAGGTCAGGCTGACACGCCGAGCCGAGCCCAGCCGAGCTGCAGTGAAGTGTTCCTGTTGGCCTCGCCAAACTCCACGTCAGCTCTTGGCTCTGACACTGAGGGCAGAGAGTAACACAAAGCATGTCTGTGATGACAGAATAATCTGACGTGAAGCAACAAGTTTTAACACCTCAGGATGATTTTTACCAGAAAAGTTCAGATTTTCTGACAAAGTTGTTTTATCAGATACTTTAAATCATGCCTTAACGTTAGCACGATGGCTCAAAATGTCCAACAGCAGCTCAAAGTGTTCAGTTGATTTCACTACAGGACGCTTTAAAAGCAGCGACTGAGACGAACGAACGAGATTTCGACGTCGCGTTACTCACTCGAGTTTACTCACAGGATAAACTGTGTTTCTTCACGCGGGTAACGCTGAAAATATTCAACATTAATCTGGTTTACTACAGCAGTTGTTGCTGTCTTTTTATTGAAATAAAGTTTGTAGAAAAGTTTGAGTTCAGACTTTGTCTGTTTTGTCCACAAGACGACGAGCAAACGACTTTAAGATTTGTGTTTCTGAATGGAGTTCTGATCGGTCAGGGCAGCGAGCAGTTTGTTTTTTTTGTCCGGCTACAAGTGAAGGTCGGCACCCGAAGATAAATCCAAATTTTAAACCCTGAAAGTTTCAAAAAATAAACTCAAAGTTGAATATTTTCAACTCACACGACTAACGAGTTATGCAAAAACACGATGCCAGTCACGTTTCTCGGCGTGATTGGACACGAATTTGCATCTATTTGCATCTTTACATTGACTTCTAGTCATGGAAAATTGAATGTTTTTATCTACTGTGTTAAATTTTGAGCTTCTTGATTGAAGCTCTCAAACCTTTTATCACACGCTGCTTGTTTGTTGTCTCTCCTGTGAGCACAGAACATTTTTATTTTTAGTTTCTTGACTGAAACTGCTGATTAAAATAAAAATCACTGAAGGACGAGGCATCAGCATGATGTGCAGCTCACCTGTAATTCAAGTGGAACCAAAATAATCAACAAAAATATTATTTTTGATTGAATCTGTGCCACACACACACACACACACACACACACACACTGTGTTGACAGGAGCTTTCAGGGATCACACACCTCGTTGTTCTCTTTGTGCAGTGTGAGTCCTGTTAGCGACACAGCTGTTAAAGTTTGCATTGTCATTCATGTTTCATCTCGTCTCTCTCTGTTTGCTCTGCAGCGTCTGATACCGAGCAGGATGCGGCGGTGAAACTTGACCAGGAGCGGGCTGAGATCGTCGCCAAATATGACAAGGTATGTGGAGAACAGTGAGAGCCGTGAACGAGCTCTTTCTCTTGTGGTCATCCACAGTTAAATTACAGTCGCTCGCTCGCGCTGAGACGCCACCAAACTTCATAACACGGCGGTGAAATCCGTCTGTAAATCACCGCCAACAACAACAGCAGCAATCTGACACTCTGTATTTTAAACCAACCAATTAAACTGAACATGTAAATTAAGTATAAATGGTCAGTTCTGACCCGGTTCTGCAAGTAAAGTTCCATTTTTTGACTTTTCTGAAGAAGCTTAGCTCGATATGAACGTGGACAGAGCTGTTTGACCACGAGGTTAAGTGATAAAAACACTCTAAATTTAGCATAAACCGTGACTGATATTGATTCTTTTATGTGGCCTTTAATTTATGTGGTTAAAATACGTGTTGTATTTTTTTAGTCTTTGTATTAGCCTGAGCTCGGCACACCCCAAGTTTGGAGAATCAGACCAGGACAGAAGCAAAGCAGCAACAAAATATATTTTAGCCACATAAACAAAACGGGAAAACCTCAAAGTTGACGATATATTTAGAGTTTCAGTATCACTGAACCTTGTTGGCAGACAACAAGACGGGAAACTGAAGCGTTTAAATCGAGACCCAACTGTCAATCAAAGCGTCCACGCTCTTAATCCTGCATAACTTTAAGCCTTAATATAATCTGAACAGGTGAGTTGTATAAAAATTCACCCTCAGTACAGTTGTCATGAACGGGGAAATTAGCTATAGAGACCAAAACTGTTTTTTGTACCAGGCTGTAAACATGTTTATTTCTGCTGTGAAGTTGGACATTTTAACATGGGGACTTATGGAGACTGACTCACTTCTGGAGCCAGCCTCAAGTGGACGTTTGAGGAAATGCAGTTTTTGGCTTGAGGTTGCTGCTTGGTCTAAACATTATACAGTAACAGAAACTGAGATATTCAGCCCTGAGGTTCCTGAACGTGAATTTAAATTTGTTGCGTCGCTCACAGCCTCAACAGCAACTTCTCTTTCCAGAGTCAGTATCCTGGTTACTCTCAGTCGTGTAAAGACTTTTTTTGAGGTTCTGAGTCGAATCTTAAAGGATCATGACGAGAGATGAAAAGAACGAAGAAATCCTTCTTCAAACTGCAGCTCGTGTTTGCATCACTTTGAGAACTTCACTGACATTTTTCATCGTAACAAGTTACTGAAAGAGATTTATCGACTTCTTCTTCTTTAACTTTCTGTCCTCTGTTCTCTCTCTCTCACTTTGATATTCTCTCCTGGCGCTCTCCTCTCTACATAATCCGTCCTCACACTCTCTCTCTCTCTTTTCATTGTGGGTTTTCTCTTTCATTGGTCCACGACGGTGAATTAACTAGAACCAGTTTTTTTTCGGAGGCCTGGAGTCAGACGGTGACGCAGGTGGGCGTCTGGCTGTTCATTTCACACCTGTTAATCGCTTCACACACACACACACACACACACACAGTGTCTCATAAACACACACTCACATCGACACACTTTCCCCAAGGGCGCCGTCCTCATGGCCGTCCTCGTAATCTAGCAGCCAATCAAAACATGATTCTCTGCCCTCGAGGAACGTGGGTGGCATGAAATCTGGAGCTCGATCAGAAGTCGATGTTGAGTTTGTTTCAGAAGAAGAGATGTCAGACGAACCGCAGAGCTGCAGATGATAATTATAAGCCACTTTTCTGATCAGCTGATTCGTCGTTTTGTCCATAAAACACCTGTAAACGCGTCGAGTTTGACACACCGCGGCACGCGCTCCATGCCCGTCAGCTCCGTCTGGTTATTTTTATTCGCCGTGAGGTCACTGCCTAATTAGACGGCGCTTCACGCCTCATTGTGCTGAACAATTAGCCGTTACAGACGGAGGGCATCGCCGCTGTTTGTTTATTCCGTTAATCAAATTATGAACTCATCGTTGAGCAAACGAACCAAAGGAAACGCCAAACGGTGAAAAGACGTTTGAGATCACGAGTCTGTGTTTTGTTTGGCACTGAAAAATGAATGTTTGTTCACAAATAACAGACATGACATGATGTAGAGCAGATAACAAAGATTTTTATGAACATGATGATACTTTATTATCGAGAGCAGACTGCAAACAAACTGTTTTAAACATTTCATTTGGTTATTATTCAGACTTTGTTAACTTGCTCAGAAGTTTGGTGTTTTATTTTGAAAATCGACTGGATTCTCTGTGCTGTTTCTGTGTCTGACTTCCTGTCAGCTCGAGCTGCTCTGTGCAGATAGAAATTAAATGTATTCTTGTCGGTGTCGAGCGTGAGGCCTCTTCTGAACCGGACCGAAACATCGACTAGAAGAGCCGCGGTTAGCTTCAGCGGCTGCGACGAACACGGAACATGTCGCATCCGTGCCCGGTGGAGTTCAGCCTTTAAGACAGTCTGTCAAGTTTTACGACAAACTTACACCAAAAGATTGAGACGACGGGAGCAACTCGAGCAAAACCTTCAGAACTTTATACAGAAACCAAAACAAAGATGACTAAAATATGTGAGGAAATCTTCACTGACTTCATCTGAGCTCTTTGAACACACCACAGAAACAATCAATAAACCTCTAACCCGTCTGCTGCCCGACCTTCCTGTCGCTCTCAAAACGTCCTAAAAATACTCAGACAGACAGACAGCAGGCCTGTCTGTGGTTTCACAGGTCGCTCTGACGTTCAGATGTAATATTTCTAAATTCATCTCACACACCGTTCATGTGTGTGTGTTGGTGAACACTGCATCATCATCGCTGACACCTTCGTCATCTCTCTCGCTGCTTAAAATTAATTTCGAGGTAAAGTTAAAGCCGGACTCTGACTGCTCAGTGCTTCTGTGATCGTCCGTCACCGCAGCTCCGATCGACTGCAGCGCTCGGTCACGTGAGCTTTGTTTTATTTCAGAGCCACCGCTCAGGATTTCTACAGTTTATTAACAGATTCATAACAATAAATCAGCGAGGCCGGCCTTCTGACCGCGTCATACGAAGCAGCACGTCTTTGTGACTCCTCAGACATTACGTGTCTTAAACTAAGATGTCTCTGAGGAGATTTGAACTTCAGATGTGACATTTGTGATGAAGATGTCGTGTCTAAATTTCTACAATCAGCGGCGTCGATCCACAAATATCAGCTTCAGTCAGACCTTCAGTGGAAACTCTAAATTTCTGCAAAAACAAGAAATAATTTGAACATCCTGCGAACGAACAGCAGCTGATGAGAAACGACGAGCTGTGACCGTGTGTGGCCGCCGTGATAACCGACTCCATTAAACTCCTCCCATCCCCAACAGCGCCGATGACATTGATTTAGCTCTGATTGTGTCTCATTCTGCTTGGCCACACACACACACACACACATACACACACAGCCGCCTCCATCATCTCCTCTCTCCATGGTCTCTTCGCTCTTAATGAGGCAGCTTGATTATGCAGCCTGCTGGACTAAATTAAAAAGACTAATTTACAAACCGAGCGTGTTGGGCTGGTCTGACTGATAGCGCCGGGCTGTGAAATAGAGGTGTCATTCAGGAAGCATCCACATGAATACAGTACACACACACACACAGCAGAGAAACTATGGAGAGACTTTACTGTACAGGAGTTCACATAAACGTACAGATAGTTCAGGATATCTGAAGTATTTGACAGCATCTACAGTTTGGAGAGGCAAATGGGCGCAAACGTAATTTCACCTCGCAGAACACGGGAGTTGCCGATCTTTCTCCGCCTTCAATCGCAGCAGCTAACCTTAGTTTGAATTTGAACTGCAGTTCCTCAAACGTCCACTTGAGGCTGGCTCCAGAAGTGAGTCAGTCTCCATAAGTCCCCATGTTAAAATGTCCAACTTCACAGCAGAAATAAACATGTTTACAGCCTGGTACAAAAAACAGTTTTGGTCTCTATAGCTAATTTCCCCGTTCATGACAACTGTACTGAGGGTGAATTTTTATACAACTCACCTGTTCAGATTATATTAAGGCTTAAAGTTATGCAGGATTAAGAGCGCGGACGCTTTGATTGACAGGTGGGTGCGGTTGCAGGTGGCTTGTTTGAGCAACCAGGCGTCCATTAGCCTAGATGGCTGCGGATAGAGTTGCATATTTTGGTTTTCATAGACTCTGAAAACTCTCTGAAACCAACCAAGAGTTGTTGTCCGTGTTTATTTGATATTTACAGGTCATTTCTCAAAGTGCACATGTGTTTTCAGTCTTCATGGTGTCTCCATCTGTCTTCTTCTTGATTCCAGGGTAAAGAGGCCACCGTGGAGCCGTGGGAGGACACCAACTTCCACCTGTACAAAGTCATCGACCGCTTTGGCTTTGTCCAGTAAGAAAAACATCAAATCTGTTTAATTATTCTTCATAACTAAATTAATTACCTCCACAGAGTTTGAACTGCAGTACCACAATGAAGGGACGAGAGAGAAAATGAGAGGCTGCAGAGGCTGCAGTGCTGCTGAAGGCAGAGAGTGTGTCTGTGGGTTCGCTCGGGCCGGTCGGGAGGCTGCGAGGCTCTTAAACAGCGCCGTGCTGCAGCGTTATATATAGGCTGGCACATGGAGGCAGGAAACAGGCTGGTTAGCCACAATCACAGGGCATCAGTGTTAGCATAGAGTGGTACAATCCAGACCATAGGCGGTGTGAGGTGGAGGCAGAGATTGTAAGGTCGTGGGAGGAGGAGGAGAAAAAAACAAACATCTGGGATACGTGATTGTTTAAGACAGGGACAGAAGTAGCCTGAGGTGAAGGTCAGCGACTAGGCTGAAGAAGAAGAATATGAAGCCCAGGAATGATGCTGTAGACTGGGGCAGACTGACGGCAGACATCCAGTGATCTCCGTGTTGTTTTTAAGCTTGAAGAACAAAGAACAGACGTGAAGTTAAAGAGTTTATTCAAGCGTGTCAGCCACAAAATGGTGGTCATGTACAGTACTTCACATGTTGATCTATTTATATAACATCAGGATGTTTCCTCTGACAGAACATCATTTATTTCCTGAAAGGAACTGATTCCAAAACAGTTGGCGCACTTTGTAAAACGTAAATAAAACCAGGATGCAATGATCTGCAAACCCTTTTCAACCAATAATCCAGCACAAAGACGAGATATTTAACGTTCAAACTGATAAACTTTATTGTTTTTTGTAAATATTCACTCAACAAAAGTGTTTGGGAGTTTCTCACGATCGGGTATGAAAGGTTCGTCCTCGAAAGGCTCAATCGCTCCCATCAAGGCTGAGGCGAGGTTCAACACTTCAGTTGAAGATTGTTTGTCGACACACAGTTTGAATGAATTTCTGGATTTCACCGTCTACAATCCAGAATATCATTCGAAGATTCAGGGAATCACGCAAGGGACAAGGCCCAAGACCAACACTGACCGTGTCCGTGACCTTCGACCCCTCGGGCAGCCACATGCTGCATTGAAAACCAACATGATTGTATGAAGCTGACAAATCGGTTCATCTCTGCGTCTACAAATGAAGTTTTGATACCAAAAACATCCAGAAATACTGCAGGCTTCTCTGAGCTCATCTGACTGATGGAAAATGGGAAAAGTTCTGTGGCGTGAGATTTCAGGTCCTAAATTTGTTTCACAGTGTATCAACTTTGTTTGGAATCAAAGTTGTTTTTTATATTTTGTACTAACAGAGCTGCTCAGTTTAAACCCACCTGAATATTTCATCGTATTTAAAAGCCTCATATGGGAATATTTTTTTCTTTTTCATGTTGTTTTTTATTGCAGTCATCCTAAAATACTAAAAGATCTTTCACGTTGGATCGATAAAAGATGAAAATCGACGTTTCAACTTTGACTTTTTTCAGGTTGATTTCAGGTCGTGTTGATGCGTTAAAGCCGAGAAGGAAGTGAAGATTTTCAGTTGTGGGTTCTCTGTTTGCTGTTTGTTCTGCTAAATGTCGATGAGCGTCGAGTGAACTCAGAACATTCACAGATTTTGTCTCAAAGAAAATAAAAAATAAAAAACCCTGCAGGGACTCTGAAAGTCAGATAAGCGGAGCTGAAATTGAGGAATGTCTAATCTGTTATTTCCCGTTTGTGTGACCGCTGACATGTTTGATGTTCCTGTCAGGGAGACTGAGGCGAGCGCTGACCCCGGATATCGCTCTCGCTGTTTCATCGGGGTTGACTAAACTATGATTCTTCCACTGCATGTATGACAGCGAGGCCAAAAATAAACTGGAGGTTAAGAGATCAGTCATCTTCATTCTTCTGTTTCTTCTTCTCTCCTCAGTGAGAATGAACTTCCATCCTACGACTCGGTGGAGGAGAAGGTGAGTTAATTACTTCTCTTTAACGTCTGTATTCTTTGAGGTTTATGGCCTTTTTTTAATCAAACACAGTTCCATGAACTGAGCTTGTCTTTTTGGCACATTTCCTGTTTGCATTTCTCCTGTGAAGATTAAATCAATTAGACTGTGAACAGAATTAAAAATAGACGGCCTCGACAGAAGCACGTATTGTGATCTGTAACACGACTCTGAAGCTTGAACGGATGTTTGAAAGAAGACCTCCAGAGCCTCAACGATCTGGATAGTTCCCCAACGGATCAAACAATATGGATCCATGGATCTATCATACACTCTGTGGCCACTTTAATAGGTACACACATAGAGTTTAATGGAATCCAATACAACAGACCTGCCAAAAATAAACTATTACAGAGGTCGATGATAAAGTTCAACACCACTACAACCTCAGTAATCCAGTTAATTTATTTAAAACTGAACATTATCTTTGTAAAGGTGGAATTCATGGCCGAGCTGTTGTATTGGACTGCGTTAGATTTTACAGTTGTACCTAATAAAGTGGCCATTGAGTGTACATTGTGATATATAGTAGTAGATTTTATGGAAAACCATTTTTTTTAGGGATTTCTGCCTTTAACTAGTCAAATTAAATCATCACATCGTACGAACAAATATAAAAGCCTTAAAAGTTCGTACATCTGTTTTACGAACTCTACATTAATGTTGTTATTGCCTTGTGATCACCTTTCTGTGTACACTGTTTTTAGCATTTTTTAAAATCACCTCAGCGTCGTTTCAGAAAAGCACCGTCAAGTTTACGGGGACGGTAAGAAGGAATGTAAAAAAGTTACTTAACATTGTGCAAGTAGAAAACTGGATTAACCAAAGTGACAGTAACCCTTTTTAACGTCTTCACATTCAAACTGTCGTATCGCCCAACCCTTTAAAAAACTCTCAGAGCAGAGATATTCTGGGCACAGAAACTTAATTTAGACGAACTTTAAATTTAATTTAGAAAATAAAGAAAAAAGTTCCTGTGGTTAGAAAGAAAAACTGATTTAAGCACACGACCATTACTGACAGAAATATAACTGTTACTGCTCAGTGTGTCCAAGTTTCTCCTCCCAAAGATCTCAGAGGCTTTCCAGGATAAACTAATTGAAGGTGTTCTAAGATTAGTTTTTATTCCGAGAACTCAACGTGATTACAACTTTAAAAATAGTTCTCACGCATGTTCAGGAACTCTTTGGATTCTTGTTTCAGCTGATGACTAAAAATAGTCGCAGCTTTTGTTGTTGAACTTTTATTCAGTCTTTTCAAAATGTCTGATGTTTTTGACAGGTTGTAAAATGATGTGTCAAAACCAATCAAATGTTGCATTTATGTACCATAGGAAATACGAGCTTTTACACTCCCATACCTGCTATTTAAATACTTTAAAATTTATTATGTACAATTTAATGAAAATGAAATTAGTTTGTTAATTTGTATGTTAATAAAAGCTGATAAACATCTACAGACGGTTTTATCTAGAGCAGCTTGACGGCTCCAAACGTCTTTGAACGTACGGTACGATAACTCGTTCTTTTTAACTGTCAACCCGTGACTGCAATTCCCATCGGACGTGAATGCAGCCACAGAGAGACAGGAAGTTATTCATGTGTCGCTTCTCGTTTTTTTTCCTCCACGCAGCAAAAACACACGGAGGTGGAGAGGACCAGCAAGTGGCTGAAGATGCTGAAGAGCTGGGACAAATACAAGAACAGTGAGAAGGTGAGTATTTTTGAGTATTTAAAGCAGCATTTTAAAAAAAATCTTTTTGGCCACTTGGTGTAAGCAAAACAACGTAATGAAACCGTTTTTGTGACATGTGTTGGGCTTCAACCAACGATTATTTTCATTACCGATTAATCTGCTGGATTAATTAAACAAAATGTCTAATAATTGTGGAAAAACGGTCTGTAATTTACCACAACCCAAGATGACGTCTTCAGATCTCCAGTTTTCTGTCACGTAAGACAAAAAAAACTCACATTTAAGAAGCTGGAACCAACAAATGTTTGGCATCTTTGATAGAAATACGATAAACAATTCTTTTATATGAAGAATGCCAACTGTTTTGGCCATAGAGCTTTATGCCTGTAATATCTTTTAGTTTGGTGTCTTCAGTTACAATCTTAGACACTTGCGCTCCCATAATTAAGACTACAGGAATAAATATCCATCGTAAAACTGGGATGGTGCAAACGAAAATGGTCTTAACCCAACCAAATATTAATGGTCCAACCCAACATATCAGTCTTACAGAGTTCATCTCGGTGTTCTTGTGCCCTCTGCTGCAGTCTGACAGCAGCAGATGTAGTGGACTGTCGCTCTCTCCCATAAGCACCATTAGAGGAGGGCGGGTATCAGTTATGGCGGCCTTCATTAGTGCCTTCTTTGGTCCAGGTTGAGTTGTGGTGTTGCCTGAAGCGCTTCCCCGTGTCCTTCATTTGTACGTTTGGTTCCAGCGAGGATTTGCTGTGTTGGTTTGTGTCTGGGCTTTTGAAATGTGAAATCCACTCACGGCTGGCACTGAGACTCACAGAGGCGTCGCCTCACCTTTTTGTTTTCAAAGAAACGCTCACGGTGAGTAACCGCCAAGGACACCGAGGAGTTCTTCGAGCTTCCCTCCATCACATCACTCTCTATCTCGTCCTCCTCCCTCTTCTTCTTTCAAGCTTCAGGGATATTTCTTTTCCTCTTTGTCAGTCAGCGGCATGCTTTCAGCTCAGCGAGGAAACAGGTCACGCTTGATACGTCTCTCATTTTGTTTCCTCTCCTGCCAGCTGCAGAACATTTAGCCCGCAGTAGGAAAGTACAAGAGAGCCGAGCAGATGTGAAGCCGCCATCAGCGCCTTCCTCTCGCCACACACAACGAATTCAGCTCGAGGTTGTAGTGTTTAGCATGGCGGTGATGATATAGTATCATCTGAAACCTTGAAGGGGGTTGTGGAGTAAAACTACAGCTGTGTCCCGGTGCCATTCTTCATAGTAACTGCCAGGTCACGGCAGAAAGTGGCACAGCAAAAGTAATTGTGTTCTTGTGGCGCTGGAAGCTTGTTGATGAGGTGACGCTTCACAAACAGGGTTCAAAGTCAATTTTACTCGCCCCTTTACAAAGTGTTTTATTTATTAGCGGTTTATATAGTAGGGGTTACCTAATCTCTGGAAACGGACACATGCATAAAAATGCACAATCTGTAGACAAAGGACCAAGATTTTTGTTGTCCAAGTAGTACTGACCAGTCAGGTTTGATCAGGCTTTGGTTGCCACAGAAGAGGCATTGAACAAAATGCAATCTTGGAATCCATCGGCTATCATCTGATAATTTTGCTTTTTAGTCGCTGTTTTATGCAGATATCTGTTCATAGAGATGAGCAGAAATGTATCTTTCTCTTCATTCTTGCGCGTCAAGTTGCTAATTCGAAAGTAGAGGAAGTTGGGTACCTGTTATCTGTTTTCTGGATGCCCACTGAAGCCCCAAAAAACGTTGATCCCAGAGGCTAAATCATCATCAAGCGATTGCCAGTGGGTTCCGAGATTAGCGGTTATCAATTGCAGCAAAGCTGTCGTGCAAGGAAGATTCCTGTCACGGCATATCGGTGACAGTTTATCGGAAACTTCACACACCTTTGAAAAACTACTCTGTTGTATCCACCTTACTCAAACTTGCCTCAAACTGCCCGACACATAGTTGGAGTTTCACCCACATCCTTTAACGCCACCTGACTAAACTCCTGTTTCCAGGTTAACAGAAATGTTCTCTTGAAAATTGTCGTTACTCATTGGCATCTTCTCACAAATGTCCGATGTGCAACTCTCAACAGAGATGACTCACTCCTTAGCTACTTCCACCATCAACTCCAGACCAAAACTATGTTTGTAATTATTATTTTTTTTTTTTTAACACTTCCCTAATCGGGAATTTTACTTGCCCCCGGGGCAATGCTTGTTGTTGAGTCCTGACGAGATTTTTTTCAGCGGTTGATGTTGGTTGTGGTTAATTTTGTTTGTGGTAACATTGATATGAATAGAAAAGCTCCATGGATGTTGCTTCTTATTCAACAGAGCTGCCAGCTTTTCTTTAAAATGTTTGAAATTTGCGACTCCTGTGGAAGACGTTAAGTTAGCTTTCAAGCTAACCAGTCCTCCTCCTCTCCATCAACCAAACTCTGAGCTTTTTTTTCCTCCTTTTCGGCACAAACGTCGCTGCATATAAACAGTGCGAGCTGCTGGTTGTTGTCCATGTTGGCGTTGGTACAGGAACATGCAACAGTTGGCATTCTGGCAGGATTTGCGGTGTCATCTGCCACACCAGAGCTGCAGTGGTTCAGTGTGTTGTCTGATGTATTTACTCAGTTGTCACGGTTATGCTTTTCCTGACTGTTAAAAGACTAAAAAAAATCTGCAAGTTGGTGGAAACCATCTTAAAAAGTGGTTTGTCCAGATTTCAGGTTTCAACTTCAAGGTTTTCTAAGCCCCGCTAGGTAAACTAAGTTCTTGCAGCAGGAGACTCTCTTTTTATATTCGAGGTGAAAACTAGTTTCATCTGCACGTTTAAAAAAAATCACCTTTTAGTTCGACTAAACAAACAAAGAGCTGTTCGTTTGTGTACAGCAAATACAACGAAGGACTCGGACTGCAGAGATTCACACAAATGTAAATGTTGACACGCGTGTTTAAGTGTACACACACAGAAACACTCAAACACTCAAAGGATGATTAGTCTAACAGATGCTCTCATTGACTCGCTCATCAGACCCTAATTACAAGGCTGTTGCACTAGAAACTAGTGAGTCCCGAGTGTGGTGGTAGAGGCTGATGGAGTGCAGGCTTTGGATACTTCACACAGTGTCATTAATTTTGAGATGACACACACACAAACACTCGCTCTGCCTTTTAATAGAGGAAACGCGCCGACCATGCGCATACATCATGCAGCCGAGTTTACAGACGAGAGGAGGTGACTTATGACTCTTCATCACCTCTATGAACCGTTTTGTGTTTTCCACGAGATAAAGCAACAAAACGTTACAAAAGGACGTGTTATGAATGATGACGTGACAAGTTTGTGACAGATTACATGAAGTTATAGAACATATACGGCTCTGTGTCGGTACTCGAAGCCTTTAAAGTATCGATTGGTTCTAATTGAGTCTATTGGTATCTGATTTAAGGCGACTGATATTAATTAATCTGGTAATTTAATGTTTTCAAAACATACAAAAAATTGTAATCAATTACATAAATATCAACTCATAGGCTAGAGTTGACTCATAACTGATAACTCTGTTGTATAATTCATAAAATCTTTGGATCATTTCCAATGTGACGTCTTCAAATATCCTGTTTTGTCCGACAGTCCACATACAACAAAGAGAATATTTAAACACATACGATCAAATAAAAGGTGTTGATACAATCCTTGAATGATCTGTGAGTGAGGGAGCGTTGCGAGTTTGAGTCCATGAAGACAATAAAACGTTCTTTTTTCTATCGTCCATTAAGAGCTTTAACTTTTTAGAAAAAGACGAAAACTTTTCAAACCTTTCTGCAGCAATAACAAAAATACGTTGATGGAAACGGTGACTGTTGTAACTGTAAGAAAGTTCTCCTTCTTCTTCTGGTGTCTTTGGCAGTTACTTCAGGTACCACCTCCTTCAGGACTGAAGAGGGCTGACCCTGAGTGTAAATGAAAGTGTCTTAAATCCCATCTGGATTCAAAACACTTGAAATATAAACGGTGACTCTGGACTTCCTCTGACTTCCTCGCAGGCGTTGGAGGCAGGTGGATGACTGAAATATGAATTTCTGAGAGTCCTGAAGTTCGCACCGACACACCTCCACCAGCCGCAGGATGTTTTATGAACACGGCCCCGACGAGTCGAGGAAGGACTCTCCTTTTTTCTTTTGTGCCCTCCCGTCAGTCACCTGTACACATTTACAGTCACAACACCTCCAACATATCCGCTGTACAACTGTTCCGCCTGGTTGGGTTTTAATAGCCGTAGACGGAGAATTCACTGCTCCGATTAGCTTTGCTGTTCCAGCAGTTTGAGGTTTTAAGACTTAATCTTCCTCGCCCGGAGTCCAACTGATTTTCCATCTCTTTGTGGACACTGAATTAATTTGGACTGTTCTGCATGCAAAGCAGTCTCTCTCTAACACTCTCTCTCTGCCCACAATCTCTCCTGGAGCTCGTCCAGCCAGATGGTCGCGGTTCACCTTCCAAAGCCCTTTGCTTTAGCTCAAGGAGAGTGCAGAGTACATTCATGCATACACTGTTTGTATCTTTGACAGGACGAGCGCTCTTTGCTTGACGGGTTTCTCTCTTCTGAATCATTTTCGGTAACTCGCCGGAGGCTCCGATTGGATCTCTGACAACCTCTGAACGCATCAAATTTTTTCACTTCGCTTGTTTCATCATATCATTGAAAATAAAAAGGTCAACGAGTCCTACATCGTTAACACGGCAGCAATCATAATCGGAAAACTGATAAACAAACAACTGTAGAGAAACAATATCAAACCCAGTATGTTGAATTAAACAGTACTTTTCATGTTGTTTCTGTCTTGCTTTGCACTAAAAACAAAAAATACTTTGTTTTATTCATTTTAATTAAATTAATTTAATTACTAAGCTGTATTCTTGTAGCACTGTTCAAAATATACGTGACAAAGGGCTGTCACGATTCTCCAAATCCACGATGAGATTTGACTTTCGATGTAAACTTTTATTTTGCCATCATAGACGACCCAGTCTTCATTTGTAAAGATCAACAGCTCGTTGGTTTTATGACTCGACACGTCATTTACATCTTCAAATTCTTTTTTTTAGAAAGATTGAATTTTAAACAGCAGCAACAACAGAAATATTTCTATACCGAGTCTTTAAACAAATGTGCGTTCATCTTACGGTGAAGATCTTTCACTGCAGGCTTCAGTTGTTGAATGTAGTTTGCAGATTCTGGCTGCAGCCGATGATTATTCTCATTGATTGTGTTTTTTTCCAATTAATCCATCGACTGTTTAGTCGATAAATGTCAGGAAATATTGGAAAAACTCCCTTCACAGCTTTCTAGAGTCAAATGTTGGTCACAACGATTCTCGTGAGATTTTCACGATACAATAACTGTATGAGAAAACGTCATGATTGCACGGTATCACGCAGTTATTATTAATATTAAAGTAATGAAAACACAGTGAGGTTTTGGGGTTAAATCAGGTGAAGCTTTGTCGGGTCTGCTCTGAATGTGGACGGTGTTTCTGAGGTGAACAAAGCTTGCTCCTCTTTGAAGGCCTTTTTCTAACAGACCTCCTGCTGTTTGTTTCCTTCCAGCTGGCCAGGAGGATCTATAAGGGAATTCCCCTCCAGCTCCGAGGGGAGGTGTGGTGTCTGCTGCTCGACGTTCCCAAAATAAAGGAGGAGAAGAAAGACTTTTACGAGGTACGAAACCGCACTGGTTTATAAACTCAGCGCAGCACGGCGGCTTTTATTACAGCAGAAGAAGCTTTGCACAGATTCATAAGCGAGCCACCTTGGCTTCATTTGATTTCAATAAGCTGCAGAATTATTGTGGGCAAGATGTGGCTTTGGAGGATTAATCGTGTTTGTGTAAAGCTGCACAGCTTGTTTTGTGTTTTTCTGTTCTGCAGCGAGGCAAACTTTGGATCTCATTAGAAAGTTTAGCTGGCAGGATCAATACATCGCTGTGGAAAGTATTCTAATTATGAGTCGGGGGCACAGACAGTGAAGCAAACAAAGTGAGGAGGAGACATTTTCTCTCCGAGCAGGAAGTCCATAAAAATCCATTTCATCTTTTGTGACTGAAGTTTTATTTTAATCTGGATGAAAGCCTCAAATTCACATCACACGAGCACGACGGGGTCATGTAAGGTTCATGGAAACGTGCGAGGGTACATTCGAATTTACAAAACAAAATAAAACTGAATCCTCCTTCAACCAGTTTGGATAAATCTTCAACAATTTTGCATTTTTCAAACTAATTTCATCTAAACTTTTCGCTGAAATACATTCTGAATAAAAAGTAGTTGTTCATGAACCAAAGATCCAATCAGTCTGAAGAAGTCTTCATCATGTAAACAATAAATTTAGTTCCAGACTCAGCCAAGTGTTTCCAGACTAATATTTGGTTGTAAAAGTGTTTTTCATGGCACACATTTTAGTTTTATCTCTGAGGAGTACTGAGTTTGTGTTTGAGGGTCTTCTTTGTCCAGGATCTGTTTTTATTCTTCGTCTCTTCTGGTCCGTCTACAGAAACTAAAAGCCAGAGCCCGAGGACTCTCGCCCGACATCCGGCAGATCGACTTGGATGTGAACCGGACCTACAGGGACCACATCATGTTCATGCATCGCTACGATGTCAAGTGAGTATCTCCAGAAAACGCTCGATAGGAAGGAACTGCTCCTTATTCAGAAGTGTAGATCCACAAACAGCCAGTGCAAACTGTTCAAACCCCTGACAGGTCCAACATGTGTTCTGTACACACTGAATGTTTTCTGTTTAAGAGATAGTGTGACTGTGTTCTGGTGTATTCTGGACACAGACCTCATTTTTTTATCACGACTTCCCTAAAACAAAACATTCAGCCTCGCTGTGAAAAACCCCGGGACGAAAAGAGAAAGTAAAAATAGTGGAAGTACAAACACACATGGAGACAAGTTTACTCCACATAAATACATCAGCAGCACATTACGTGCCTTCAAAATAAAAGTTTGCACTCAATCCACATAAAATTCTGCAGGAATTTATGCTAATGTAGCAACAATTAACAACCTTCATTTAGTTAAATTAGTCCCTTCATAGGACGTGAAGCAATAGATGAATGAAGCTGATTGCTAATGTCTAATTTTACTGGTTATTTAAAGAGTTTTCTGTTGTATTGATTCTGCGTTCAAACGTGATCAAACTGCAGCAGACACAGAATCTGCAGCATATATGAATGTATTAATGAGTGCTTAGCATCACACTTTTCTAACTCAACTGCAGACCCCGGGGAGCTTTAACGAGATGTTGTTGCTAGGCAGGATTAATCACATTAACGAGTCGGTTCTATGCACGTGGCTGAAGAGGCAAAGAAAAGATAAATAATGAAAAGGAGATAAAACGATAAGGTGTGGAGCCGATTCTTAAAATGTGAAGCCACAAATCGTCCAAACATGAAGTGAGAGGACTCACGTCCTTTTTCTGTTTGGACTTCTGCTTTGTTACGTGAATTTGTCAAGAAGTTTCTGATGAATCTGAAGCCAGCTGCAGCTCTCGTACGCTCCAAACATCAACTCCACCTGATGTAACATCACTAAAGATTCTTCTTCAGCTCTTCAAACGTTCATTGTTCATCACGTTTGACGTGCAGCTTCTCCGTAAACAGAACAAAAACTCTGAGTGATGCTCCGGCCTCTGACTGTGGTTTTGTGTTTTCAGGCAGCAGGCTCTGTTCCACGTCCTCACAGCTTACTCCATGTACAACACGGTGAGTCATTCACAGCTCAAAGGTCACTCTGCGTTCACTCTTTGTGGGCTGCAGCGTTTGTCTGAGTGGATTTCTGTTTGTTCACTGTTTGATTTACAAGCTTTACAACTTTTTTTCATTCATCAACAGGGAAATAAATAATTTCCTAACTTTTAAATGCAGAATATAAATCACCTGAGGTGTGACGTGTAAGACGAGCTGCACATTAATCAGATTTACAAACACAGGAGAAGAATGAGCAGCTACATTTTAGAGTTTGTTCACGTTTCTTACATAAAATAGACACACAGCTCATCCTCATCATTACCCTGTGTGTGTGTGTGTGTGTGTGTGTGTGTGTGTGCAGGAGGTGGGTTACTGCCAGGGCATGAGTCAGATCACTGCTCTGCTGCTGATCTACATGAATGAAGAGGACGCCTTCTGGGCTCTGGTCAGACTGCTGTCTGGGCAGAAGCACTCCATGCACGGTAACACGACAAATGTTCAACATAATACAGAGAGCAAAGATATTTAATGTTCATTCTGAATTTGATGCGTTATGTTTTTATTGAACTTCTTTGTAATCGGGTCGTACCAACGCAGCCTTCCTGATCTCGTCAAGCACGCGATGAAATTATCAGAAAGGCCTCAGTGACGAGGACAAACTGTCAATGAGCTCGTAAATCTCCAGCAGCTGACGCTAAAACCTCCGTAAGATCACGAGCAGCTCACTCAGGAATATGACTTATGGAGTAAACACACACACACGTGTACGTGTTGTAAGAGATTATCACCGAACGGCCCTGAGAGCCACAAATATGTACGGAGACGTGAAGCTCTTAACAGCTGCTGCCGTCATGAAGCTCAACAGTTTAACGTCATAACGTGACGGCTGAATACTTCCCGTAAAGACGTACGTCAGCCCCGTTAACCTGTCCGTCCTCTCTGTCCTCACCTTTTAGGGTTTTTTGTCCCCGGCTTCCCGAAGCTGATGCGTTTCCAGGAGCACCACGACCGCATCCTCAAGAAGATGATGCCCAAACTGAAACAGCACCTGGTGAGACACCAAACGCCGCCGTGGATTAATAATGCAGCAGCAAGTGCTGAATAATGCAGCAGAGATAAAACATCCATCCAGATAAACTGCTGGATCATTCTGAACACATCATACCACCTTAAAGGAGTTTAAACTCATGTTTTTCTCATAGCAGTTATTACTGTAAACAGCCCTCCATATCTGAGCGTCATCATCAGCAGTAACTTCCCGCTCTCATTAGATTTTGTTTGTTTGTTGCTGCAGGACAACCAGGAGGTGTTTACCAGCCTCTACACCATGAAGTGGTTCTTCCAGTGCTTCCTGGACAGAGTGAGTACATCAACATTAACCCACACCACAACATTTATTTATTTATTCAAACTTTCCAGAGCCAGACACGTAAAAATGTTTCTCATTTCACAGTTTTACAGTGTTTCATTTGAAGTTTTGATATCCAGAAGAAGATATATTAGTCTTAAGTTTAGATTTACGTCTTCTCTCTCCTGATTGGCTGACAGCCATGACTTGTAGTCTAGCCTCCAGTTTAAATCACAAACACAAGGTGTTCCAATTATTCAATTATTTCCATCTTTGACTCAAAATTATTAAACTAACTTAAACTGAATGACGAACTTTGACGGCAGCTGCACTACCTGGTTGAAGGGTCCAGGTATGTGACTGTATAGTGGTGACATCACAACCTTACGGACGTCCTGGCAGCTCGTTTAAAGGCAGTTTGTTTGACAGTATTAAACAGCACATAGACCTTCTACAATCAAAAAACACTGAGACCTTTAATGTTTAATGTAGTACAATATTCTCTGGTCAGCTACTTTGCATGAAAATAAAAGCATACTGCACACTACAAATTTAATATTTCCTCCTGTTTGCCTCGCCTAAAAATAAATCTACCGACCAATCAGCTCGAGGCTGAGAGCCAAAGTATTGACAGACGGAAAAAACAGATTTACAGCCAGCGTTGTTGTTCTTTATATCCAAACTAACTCATCACCGTACACGGTAAACGGTAAGATGACCTTCTGTTCTGTTTGTGTGCAGACGCCCTTCACGCTCACCCTGAGGATCTGGGACATCTACATCTTAGAGGGGGAAAGACTGCTGCCCGCCATGTCCTACACCATCCTCAAACTGCACAAGAGTAAGACGGCTCAGTCCACACGGTGCTAACAGCCGGCGTCCGCCTCTCAAACAGAGGACACTCATATGTGTGTGTGTGTGTGTGTGTGTGTGTGTGTGATTCAACAGAGCACCTGCTGAAGTTGTCCATGGAGGAGCTGGTGGAGTTTCTTCAGGCGACGTTGTCCAAAAATTTCTACTTCGAGGACGACTTTGTGATCGAGCAGCTGCAGGCGTCCATGACGGAGCTCAGGAGGGCGAAGCTGGACCTGCCCGCACCAGGTACTGCTACGACACCGAGCACACACACACACACACACACACACACAGTATGATCAGCTATAATACAGGAAGGGACATTTTTGACAGAACGGCAACTACAAATCTGATCGCAAGTACTTTTTTGCAAGTAGTCCTTATTTTCAAGTTTTTAATACCCCTGATTATATCGACATCAAGTAAAAAGATACAAATTTACAGTTTTTTTCCTGTATTATATCATCGTAAACTGACTTTCTGACTGTTAATCAGACAAAAAAACATTTAAAGTCGTCACCTTCAGTTTTATGAAGGTCTGATGGGTATTTCACGAACTTCCTGATATTTTATAAACTCAAATATTAGTCTTTAAATCCAGAAAATAAGAAGTAATCATAAAATCTTGGGTTTTTTTTTAACGTTCACGCTGATGTGGCTTCTCAAAAAGACACCAAACACTCAGTGACGGTGAAACTAAATGTCCCTTCAGGTGTTGCAGCTTCCACACTGTGTCTTCCTGCTGTCCCATTAGCTCGTAGCCGCGTTAGCAGCAGCAGTAAACGTTGTGTCACTTTGAGATCTTGCTCTGTTCTCATTAATCTGCCTCTAATCTCTCCCTCTTTCTTTCGAACCACGTTAGCCAACAACAAATCTGTGGCCGTGAGCGGGGGCCACATCCCCTCCTACAACAGTAACCGGTGGGCTATCCTGACTGGTCTTCCCTCTCTCCATGTCTCTGTCCCCCATCCGTCCGTCCTGTCTGTCTTACCCGTCTGTCCAAACAGCACTCCGGTTTATTCACAGTTTTTATCCCTCGTATTTATTTAAGAGATTGAACTAAGTTGAGGTGCATTGCTTCAGTGGAGTCTTCCTCTTGTCTTTGTATCTTCTTCTCTTTTTTTTTTTTTTTTACCTTTTACTCGTCTTTCAGGTGACATAATGCGCCCTCTGGTGGCTGACTGAAGTCACTGTACGATGCTGTTTTTAAGTCTTTAAAGTTGTAAGTTTGTTTGATAGTTAAGAGTTTTTTTAGTTTTTAATCGACTTTTCTCAGAGTTCAGCTCGTGACAAACTTTAAAGACTTTTACATTTATAAGAGACATTACGGCGTCACTTTAACGTCTAAATCTACAGACTGGATCGTCACCTGTCCTCAGTCTTCTCGTGTGTCGTCCTCTTTTCTGTGTTTAGTCTGTTTTTTAAGTATTTTTCAGTTTACTGCTGTAACCAGAACCCACACAAACTCCAACAGTAGCTGTCTGTTCGTTTCTCTGCCCGCTGACAAGATAATGAGCCACTTTTTTCCAACACTGGAGGCTTTTGTTTAACTTCTTTTTTAACAACCATCTGCTGCTGCTGCTGTGCAGAGAGGCCGAGTATTTCTTCATCTGCAATTTTTTTTTTTTTTTTGTATCCGAGCTGAGCTGTGAGAAATGTCAGTGGTTTTATGGTTCTGTGGGTTTTTAACTTCACTTCAGGCCGAGTTAAGAGACGGTCTCCTCTTTTTCTAACCACCGTCACCGCTGTAGTGTAATTTACTCTGCCGGAGCTCTGATCTTTTTCTCTACGTAAGCAGCCGCTTCTTTTGTGTCACTGAAGAACTGCAGAGTTTCATTCAAGGCCGCAGAGAGCTGATTATTCCTGCTGATGTTTAGTTTATTATCTAAGTCAAGTAAAGGTAGTGCACGCTGTCTAAAGTGTCAAACTACAACCTTGTACTCTGAGCAAACGGACAACTTTAAAAGCTTGTTCGACACGCCTCACTGGGATCCTTTAAAATCATCATGAAAAAGCTTCTTTATAAGATCACGGCGTGCACGCGGCTCCTTGAGGCTTTTTTAAGGTTAGTCGGGTTTCTTTGTTTTACAGACTTGCAGCACTGACGGTGTAAAACTCTCCGTCACCGCTTCCTCTCTCCAGCTGTGTGAAATAAAACAATAGCTGCCAGCAGCCACCTTCAACAGCTCAGTCATGAAGGTGGAGGACACAATAAAATGTGTGAGGCTCAAAGCAGACACGATGGATGTTTACAGACCAAAATGAACGTGAGATTATTGTCGCAGCATCGAGAATGTTAATTAAAAGTTCAAAATAAATTTAAAATGAACAGAATTTAATACATTTTTGTCTGCTAGGCTATCGGTAAGTCCTTAAATTCAATAAGTGAAATAAACACTTCGTCAAAATAAATATATTTGATTGAATAAATTTCCCTCAGACAGTTTACTTACATAGTTCTGGATGTCTGTGGGATCATGATAATGTTATTTGATCCTGTAGACACTCAACAATTCTACACTGAATACTTTGACTTTTTTAAACTAAGTCACAGATTTAGTTTTAATAACTAATCTTCCATTCAGCGAGTCGACCCTGAAACAGTTTAAAATCTTTACTCACCCGTACCGTGGACGGGAGAGTCTGCGGTGAGATCCTGAAAGAAAACACAAAACTGTTCACGGAGCAGCTTTTTGTTGCCTGAAGATTTTTTTTCACATAATCTGATCAGCTGTGATGAGGAAGATGAGGTAGCTCGGGCTGAACTCGTCACGGTTTAGACACTTTAGTTTGTAAGTTCACTTCCTCCAGCTGCTGCCTCCTGACTGCTCATCACACTTTCCCTTACAGTTTAATGTTGCTGTCAACTGTTGCTCTCACTTCTGTTTAAAGTGTTGATGTCATCACGTTTACTGGGTGTAGAATAGTAGCTTAACGCTTGCACATAGTCTGAGTACATTTAACGAGGTTCATTAATCAAGAAGTATTTGTGTGTGTGACCTTTCGAGTCTGAGGCTGCAGCTCAGTTCAGTTTAATGAAACAGAGTCAAACTCGATGGAGTGTCACCTCCTGATCGAGCGAGCTCGATTTGATATCAAACTACTTCTGATGTTTTTTCTGTCCTTTGCTCTGTGACTGTGTCGTTCTCCTTTATTTTGACCTCTCTATGGCAGTGGTGTTGCATGAATCCATGTCCCTGTCGTGACTCCTCATCTGATGTGAATCAGCGCCACACAGTGTGTCACACCATCACCGCTCGGTTCTGTTTCCTGGTTCTGGTTCTGACGTCTTTCTGCTGTTCTGGTTGTTGCAGGTAAAGAGGAAGAGTTTCCCAAGAAGCCTCTCGGGCAGCTTCCTCCTGAGCTGGCGGCAGCGGGCGTGAACCACGTGGCCAACGGTCAGAGCCACGCCGAGCCAGCCGAGCCACCCGGGGAACCGATTCCTGCGCAAGACCACCAACAGGACAGTCGGCCCCCCAGCCGGGCACACCGGGACTCGCTGGATAGACCGCACCGCCACCACAAGGCCGAAAGGAGGGACGTCCGCTCCAGGGGGTCGGGGGAGATCCTGAATGAGCACCAAAGGCAGTCCACCTCCACCACGCCGGAGAGGCGAACGACACCACCCGCAGGCCCAACCCCCACGCCACAGCCTGGCACTGCAGACAGAAGGAAGCATCAGAGCCACGCCACCGCCAACCACAACTCCAACGCCGCCTCCAGCTCTCACAGAGACATCACCCCCCGCTGGTTCAAACCCTCCGAGACCAAGCTGGAAGCGGTCAAAGCGGCAGCCCGGGAGGTCCAGCTGAGTCGAGGGCCGTCGCCGGCTCCGTCCAGCCCAGGCGACAGCACTCTGCCCCACCGCCGGCCGCGCTCCCAGGGTTTCCTCCCCGGTACCGACCGAGGCTCCAACGCCTCACAGTACGACAACGTGCCGGGACTGCCGGAGCAGAACTTCGAAATCCTGGAGCTCGAGAGACCTCCGTCCAGAATGAAGACGCCTCGTACCGAGACACCTTTCAGTGTATCGTCCCTCCATCAAAGCAGCCCCAGCCGTGGACCTAGTCTGGCTGGGAGCGCCGTGTCCGTCTCATCCGGGCCCAGGATGGCCAAGCACCCCCTTCCTCCGTCTTTTGTCCACAACAGTCCAGCGGGTGTCCAGGCCGGTTACCCTGGCAACCACAGCCAGTACCACACCCCTCCGCAGCAGCACTCCCCGGCCAGAACCACGACGGAGGTCCCCATCTTCCATCCCGCCTACCCCGTGAGCCTGGACCACAGAGGAGAGGACAGACTCTACACTCCGCCCTCCCGGTTTACCCCACCCTCCGGCATGGCGTACGGGGAACGAGCGTACGCCACCACCCAGCGGCAGCCCAGCAACCTCTCCCCGGAGAAGGCTCTCATGAACAACTCCTTCACCACCTACCGCAGGCAGCCGCCGCCTAGCTCCACCCACAACAACCCCCGCAACGCCCGGCCTCCCCCGGAGCACTCCCTGCAGCTGGAAACACAGGGCAGCTCCACCCCCATCTACCTGCAACAGCTCACCTCCACCGCACAGGTGTACGCTCCGGTGAACTACAGGTTCGAAGGGCACCGGAGAGGCGAGGCGAACCCCTCGCACTACCCGCCAGAGGGCGGGTCCCGGCGGCCCATAGACGGGCTCCCGTGGTCGCTGGAGGGCGAGCTGCCCCCTCAGTCCCCGGGCGGGATGCCCCGCTCGCCGAGCTTCCAGCGGGCCCAAATGTCGCCGGTTCAGGAGTTCACGTTCCCGGCCAACCCGGACGGCCTGCTCCACTACAGGACACAGTTCCAAGAGCAGCAGCCCGTCATGAGGCAACAGCTCCCCCAGCTGTTCGGAGGACCACACTACAGGCACGCACAGGAGGCGTTCGCCATGCAGGAGTCCATGCTGCTGTGATCGGAAGACACTGTAAAAAACTAAGAAATACAAACTGAGGCGTAGTCACTGACACTGTGGTAAAGACGAGCGCTCGTCCTCGTTGTTGTTCTGTGTGAAGTACTGACCTTCTGAACGTCATGCTGCATCGTAACGTTGCAGGACGCACCAGCCTCCGACGTTTTTACTGATCACTTTAAAACAAAGACAAAAAAAACTGACTGAAGATTTTATTTTATTTTTGGATGTAAATCGTTAACAAGAGGCGACAGTATATATCTTTTAGAGTCTGACATGTACAGTGGATTGTTTTTGTTAATATGCTGTTTTCAGTAGCAGAACTGATTTTTCCATCTTTATTTTTTTATATATATGTTACTTCCAGATATTTACATTAGAGGTCGATTTTACGCTCGTGAATGTTTCTCTCACACAGATGAAATAATACCGTGTCCGATGATAGACGCGTAGACCGAGCAGGGTTTGATGTTTTATTTTGTAGTTTCAGTTCCTGATTAACTGACGTGCAATGCATTTCTCCCTCGTACATGAAGTACAGTACATTTGTATTCGAGGCCAGTGATTAAACACAATCCTGATTAGAGATTCGAGACATAGAGAGCTAATTTGTGAGGGCTAATAATATATATAAATATATTTCTGTTTGCTCTGTAACCATCTGCTTGTTTTTTTTATTGCTGTACTGTCGATGCAGCCACAGACTTCAGCATGTCTTATTATTCTCAACACTGTCATATCGACTACTGCTCAGCTGCTGGTACTTCCACTGGCACACACACACACACACACACACACACACTACATGTCAGCATTAAAGTCACATTCCCTCTTATCATCATCATCGTTATTATTATTATTATTGTTGTTGGTTTTGAAGCAGTTAATCTCAAACAGTACCGGCGTACTGTTCATCACATTCCCTGAGTTTTCTTTGGTTTCTGTTAAACGACTAACTGCAGACCATTCTGATACTTTGCTTAATAAAAAGAGGTGGGGTGAAAACCGACCTGTGACTCCGTCTTTGACTCAATCTGACGTCCTGACACACACACACACGAAGCTCTGCCTAACTTTGGACCAAAGTTACAGGATATAAAGCAACAAGGAGTTCAGATGCTTGACATCGTTAAATATTAATGAGTTTCCAGAACACACAGAAACGCTCCAAACCTGAATATTAATCCTAAAATTGATTCTGTAGTTTGAGTTTATACAAACAAATAAATAATGCCATACTCCTGTGCTGATATGAGTTAATTGACAAAATAATGATAATAATCATTAATTAAGTCAATTATTTAATGATATACTAGTCGTTTAAGTCATTTATCAAGCTGAAATGTGACAACATGCTGCTCTTCTCTCTTTACATCATTGTATATTTAATATATTTTAGCTTTGGACTGTTGGATCAGGAAATTGTTGGACATTTTTCACTATTTGACATTTTACATTCTAAACAATTAATCTAATAATTGACAATGATATTGACTAATAAGTAAAACAAGACATCAGATAAGAAAGGCTGATAAATGTGAGTTCAAAGTGATATTTAGATTAGCTACTGACTGAAAAATTACAATGTAAAGCTGAAATAATCAGTGGATTCATTGATTAGTTGATCAACACAAATATTACTATTTGGATTTAGTAAAAATATCACATATGTCCTGATTCTAGCTCTCCAGCTGTGAGGATTTCCAACTTTAGTTTGGCCTCTTTGAAGAGTGTAACGTGGATTATTAGAGCAGATTATTCATCAAAATAAATGAGTTGCAGCCTTGCTACAATCTAACATCATTACAAAAATAAGTGAGTTATCCTGAAATAAATCAAATGCTGTTGAAACATCACATTCAGAGCTTGTCAGAGGTGTGACAGCATCACTCAGCTGCTCTTACTGCAGGTTTCTGGACAAATATGATGAAAAACGCCGTCAGAGGAACGTCATGACGAGAACTTTGCAGGATGAAGACACAAAGTCGGCTTCTGGAGCCTGCAGAGGACGTTTGTTATCGTCAGTGTGAAGGCTAGTGATGGTACGAGGAGCTAAAAGATGTTTATGATGATGATTTAGACACAGAAATCTTCAGCTCAGCCGTGATATTTTGGTCCACAGAAGATAAATATGAGAGGAAAGCTCAGAAGAACTTTCTCTCAGCAAGTCTTAACAAAAAAACTAAAGATCATCACATCTGAGTGTCTTTGCCTTCAAAATCAAATGTTTCCATTAACAAAGCTTCCTATTTCTTTTAGGCTTTTATTTTGAAAGCAGAGTCTGTAGTGTTGAACAGCTGATGGTGTTCACTCCTCAGATTAACACAATCACACCATCATGTGGCTTCTTGGTAAAACTACAGCCTGACACATGAGAGTCAAAGTGAGATGAACTAAACTTAAATGTGTTAGGTCACTTTAAATTTAATAAACACGCCTCTTTATAGCAGCTCGTTAAAAATGAAACAATAAAGAATCATTCACACAGCTTGTATTTACATTAAAAGATAAAAAAGTACAAAAAATAATCTTTAATAATTCTTTTTTTTAGTCTATGAAATCTGAAAAAAAAGTCTTTTTTTTTTGTTCCAACAGTCCAAAATATTAAACATAATGATGTGAAACAAAGAAAAGCAGCATGTCCTCAAACAAACTGGAACCAGCGACTGCGTGGCATTTATCTTTTTCTTGATAAATGACAAATAACAATGAACTGATTAATTCATGCAGATAATTACAGATGGTTACATAGACTTTCTTCTATCCCTGAAAACTGTTGATGTAACTCATCATCAGACTGTGCCAGTGATGCTGCAGCTTGTATAAGTCTGCAGACTTCTATTTTCTTTTATATAAAACTGCATATTTGGTGCCATTTATTTACCGTTTTTTATTTTACTTATAGTTATATATATTGTTTGTTTCTATTTGGTGTGCTGTGGACATTTTTCATCATTAAAATGATTATTATTTATTAAATATCAGGGAGCGTGGTAGATTCAAAGCAGCAGAGCGGCGAGTGAAGTCCTTCTCTGAGTTGGTCCGTAGACACATTTATCACAAATTATTTTCATTATCAATTAATCCATCAAACATGATCTTGATTAATCATTTAATCAATAAAATGACTGAATACTGACAAATGTCCATCACAGTATCCTTCAGCCCAGGATGATGAATCAATCATCAGATTTAAACAACTGAATTATCATTTCAATTTTGATTAACTAATTATTTCAGCTCTAGCTTCAATAACGACAACGACACTTCAGCACGCAGACTGGAGGAGCCGGGGATCGAACCGCCGATCATCTGATCAGTGACCCCGCGCTGCCTCCTGAGCCACAGCCGCCCGTTAATTAGACCGTAGACCACCGCTAGCACCGTGAAGCTAACTAAGCAACCAAACACGTCAACGTAGCGGGCAACAACAGGAGTAAAAACACACAACACGTAAGCACAAGCAGCGGGTGCTTAGCTCGGATCTCTGGTCAACAGTACAGCGAGTGGAAACCCGGCAACAAAGTTGCATTTAGTTGTTGCCGCGGTCCGTCGTCAGCACGTCAGTTAGGCTAACGGCTAGTTAGCGTTAGCACGACCAACGGTCGAGCGCGCGCTAGTTTCTTTTAAATAAAACTAAATCATAACGGTATTTTTTTATAAACTCAGAGGGCCATAAACACTTACCGGTGTTTAGGAAGTCTTCCCGGAGCTCTCACTCACTCTTCTGTTCGTCTGTTTTAATGTTTTTAAGTCCGAAAGTTACTTTTTAACTATTTATCCGTTTAGCTCACTTGTTCCAGGTTAGCCCAAAACAAAGATGGCGGCCGGATGTGATATAGCTATTTGTACAAAAAGGTCAAAAAATTTAAATGCGTTTTTTTAGAGACAAAAATATAAAATAATGGGAAATAACATCAATTTAGGTGAATGTATATAATAATAAAATAAATTAAAAAAAACACTTAATTAATAATTTTGGTCATTATCCATTTTTGGTATGTTATTGTTGGGAAATTTATGGTTTTACGGCGAAGTTACCTGCTGGCAGACAAAAAAAAAAATCCCAAAGCATTTTTTAATTTTACCATCCTGAATCCTGTATAATATCTGTAAATTATAAATTATTTATTTAAATATCATCACTACACTCATACTGTATACTGTATATTTATCATTTCACCCCTGCACTATGCTCCATCGCACCAGCATTTCATTGCACATTCCCATTCCTATTCAGTGTAAAAAAAAAAAAAAAAGTAAAAATGTTTTTATCCTTGTCTATATATATAGACAAGGATAAAAAAAATGTATTTTTTTTTTTTTTAAAAGGTAAACATATTGACCTTTTTACATGTACATAGTTTTGTTCTTGTTCTTGTTCTTGTTCCTGTTTATGTTTATGTCTACGTTTACCTGTCAAGTCCTCTGTTCTGTTTTTTAACTGTACCTGTGTCTATACATATTTGATGTTTGATTCCAGTTAGACTTTGCTAGTACAAATTCCTCGTGTGCACACATACCTGGCCACTTAAAGTGATTCTGATTCTGATATTCATGCATTTCTTAATTGCAATTAATATTTTATATTAATTTATATCTAAGGATATTCATATAATGCTTATATATAATATTATATATAATATATAATATTATATAATTATTACAACTTTTTTACACCAGTTTGGAAAAATAAATCGTGTTGCTAGGGAGAACAAATTGCACAAATTGCAAAAATCAATCAATTCAAAATGTAAAATGTGAGGGAAAAACTGATAAAAAGGTCATAGTTAACATCTTTTCTGACCTTTCAGATCGGTGGTTCGATCCCTGGTCCACCAGTCTGCATGTCGAAGTGTCCTTGGGCAAGATACTGAACCCCAAATTGCAACCAAATTGCAATTGAAACTAGATCTTTCCAAACTCCACTGTTTGTTTTCAGCCGTGAAACCGTGACCAAACATTGTCTCTGCACTTTTACTTCCACCCCTAAACGTTTGAAATAACTCCCGCTGATTTGTAATCCCATTTATTGCATTTAACATTACACAAACACAGAGAGCAGCATTCATTCTCCATTAGCTTTATGAGTCTGTTATGTCATTAAGCATCTTGAGTCCTCTGGGTGGTAACAGTGCATTTCCATTTCATCTCCACACTGCAGCTTTTAAAGGCACACAACGGTTCAGATACTCGTCTTAGTCTCAGCATAAAGGAGGAAATCCTCGGGGAAGCTGACGTCAGCAGTTCAAAATATCTACATTTTACTTATAGCGTAGCTCACTGGCTTGAGACTGGTGTTAATTACTCCACACCAGTGACCAGTCAGGATAATCACACCATCATTGCTGTGATAAAGGTCCATCAGTCATGGGCTTTATCTACTTTATGGCTCCACACTGGCTTGCGTTTCTCTATAAAAGCTCGGATCCCCTCTTGTCCGTCCCTTAGAGCCAGGTTGTCAACCATCACCTTGGAGGCGGTTGCATATGCTGCATCTCGACCTTGAGCCATTTGTCTTTGGAGGAAACAAAAGAGGGGAGAACACAGCGTGTGATTATTATAGAAAATTCAGAGTTAACATACTCGAGGCTCCAAATCTTTGTTTGAAATCTGAAGCCTCCATGGACTTTTAAAAAACACTGATGACGCTCAGAAAAGGTGAGAACACGTCCATCTGGACTCACCTTTGGAACGTGGCCTTGCCGAGGGCGACGACAGGTCGGCTGGCCTGACACACCCGCTGGGCGATGGCCAACGTCTCCTCCTCCAGTCGCTCTTCTGGCACCACCTTACTGATGAGGCCATGCAGCAAAGCATCGTGGGCCGAGATGGGAGTTCCCGTGAACAGCATCTCCATGGCAACCTGGCACAAAGGATCATGGTTAACTTATTTATCACTATAAAACACAGGTCAAACGTGAAGAAATCAGTCACCTTCCTCGGGACGGCTCTGCCGATGGCCACCGCTGGCGTCGAGCAGAACAGACCTACGTTGACGCCTGGAGTGGCGAAGGTCGACTTCTCCGTTGCCACGGCGACGTCGCAGCTGGCAACGAGCTGGCAACCGGCCGCCGTGGCAACGCCGTTCACCATGGCGATCACCGGAACAGGTATGTCTTGTATCAGAGTCATTACCTGACAACACAAGAAGCCAGTGAGCTGTTTGTGTGTTCTGAATCAGGCTGAATTATCTGACATATGTGTGAGATGGAGAAGCTGACCTCTGCACAGGTGTGAAACACCTTTGTGTGATAGTCTCTGCCCTGAGTTGACGTCAACTCCTTCAGGTCGTGCCCAGACGAAAACACCGGGCCTTTAGCTGACACACACAGGTTACAAGGTTAAACCAGCATCTTTCTCTCTCTCTGTCTCACACACACACACACTCATAATAGAAAGCTACCTGATATGATGATAACTCTGAGATCGTCACTGTCCACGTCAGTCAGGATGTTTTCTCTGAGAGACTCCAGCATGGACAGAGACAGAGCATTCCTCTTCTTGGGATTGTTCAGCGTTATTCTCCTGGAAGGAGAAAAACATCTTTATCATTACAACACTGCACAAAGAGAAGAATGAGCAGCAGCACAGACACTTTAAAGTTAGCACAGACATTAGTGAATCCTTACAGAGGAATGTTACAGTTTAATCATGTCAACATCGAACTTGTGTAACCTGTTGGACCGGAGATGTTCCACTTCCTTCAATGTGAGATCAAACTTTACCAAAGTTCCTCTACAAAAAGACGTTTGAAAGACCGTGTAGCTGCAAACTGGAACACACACAGTGCTTAACGAATTTATTAGACCACCACCCAAAGAAAAGTTTAAGTCACAGCTGCAAAATCATGTTTTATGTTTCTGTAATGGTTAATGCAGCAGTATGTAGAAGCTCTTTGACCAAAATGATACTTTTAATGCTAAAATATAATTATTATTTGTATCCATGAACGTTTAAATTTACTGTTTTACAAAAGCACATTATTATTTCTTGATTAAGATGTTTAAATTATAGTTATTTACTTGAATTCCTGAACAGAAGAATTCGTTTTAGTTGTTGAATGTTTATGCTTGATTCATGTCTGACTTCTCAGATAAAGTCCGGTGAGTCGGCTCATATTTGGCTATAAAATGTGAATTCATGAGAGCTCACTGAAAATGAAAGAGTCCACATTAAAGCACTTTGTGATGCTGCATGGTCTAATAAATTTGTTAAGCACTGTACACACACACACACTCATAAACATCACATACTCATATTTTCTGCTTTTACATTGGTATCATTGTCATTATTTGTTGTTGTTATATTCAGTATTTTTCTTCTTACTAGTTTTACATTCATTTTTCTATACTGTGAAGTTATCATAAAGACTCTTTATATTATTATTTACAGAGACCCAACAGTTCCCACCATGAGCGAGAGGCAGAAACCTCGAACAGAACCCGGATCATGGTGGACGGACAACTGACGCAACTGTTTGATTATCAGCAAAAAAACGTGAAATATAAAATATATATACAAGTTTAAAGAGATATAAAAAAGTATGGCAAACATAAAAAGATATAAACAGTGTGAATATAACAAATAAAAAGATGTATACACTTTAAAGAGATGGATGTAAAGAAGCAGAAAAGTACCTCAAACTTGTACTTGACTACAGTACACTACTTTAGTAATTATTAATAAGTTTATTATGATATTATTATAAGCTCCTCTTCTGTGGAACAAACTCCCATTTTGGGTTCTGGAGGCAGACACGGTCAACACTTTTGACAGAGCTTATAGTTAGAGCTGGCTCAGGTCATCCTTAGTTATGCTGCTATAGGACTACACCTCCCATGATGCACTGGGCTCTTCTCTCCATCTGTAAACATGCAAGTTAGTTAATGATTTGCTGCTGCGGTCAGCAGAGTTCACCTGCAGACTGTGTCACGTGTAATAAAGTACCGTGTGTCTCTGTGACGCGCTGCCGCTGTTAACATCTGGATTTTCTACCTGACAACACCTGACACGGCGGAGGAGGACACGTGTCGTTACCTGATTCCGCTGCTCTGTCGTCTCAGCGTCAGCGGTTCCGGTTCGGTCTGGGAGTAGAAACGGGTCCATGTGAGCGGAGCTGAAGTCCTGCTGAGCTGAAACACACCGACAGCTCTGCACAGCGAGCTACGCGCCATGTTTACCTCTGACTCACCTCAACGCTCTGACGTCAGGGTGACGACGGCGACGTCAAGACGTAGTGACACGTAGGAGCCAGGAGCCAATAGGAATCCACAGTCAGAAATTCTGTTTTTTATTTTATTTTATTTTATTTTATTTTATTAATTTAATTTAATTTAATTTATTTATTTATTTATTTTTATTTATTAGATTTATATTATATTTATTTTTTATTTGTTGGAAAAAAATAAAAATATACAAAATATGTCACAAAATGTTTGTTATTAAAGGACCAAATTAAACATTTTATATCCTTTATATTGATAAAAAAATTAAACATTTGATGGCACTACATCAAAGATTAAACTATATTCTGGTGCAGGCACTATAATAACACACTACTCTAATAAAACCCTGCATGGAAACATACCAAACAGGACCCAACTGTCATGAAATACAGATTTTATTTATTTTTTTTATTATTCCAAATTAATTGGAATTAAACAAATAAAGTTGCAAATAAAAGATAAAAATAATGTTTTTGAGTAAATATACTTTATTACTTTACATCAATTTTCGAGCACAAGAGCACATTTTGTAGAAAGGCAGAATATTGTTTTATATTACTTTGATATTTCCAGCTACATTATGCTGATAATTAATTTGTATTTACACAAACAATGCATCCATCTGACATTACAACATGTGTCTGTGCACAGCAAAGGGCAAAGATTAGTTATAATCATTAGAGTTCATCAAAGATGTTACAGTAAGCGAGTGTAAAGTGTAGACAGTCGTGACTTATAACTGTAAAATAAATTTACTTAATTCTTTAAAGTGCTAAAAACAAATCCATTAAAAAATGCCCATACAAGTGCAGAAAATTACAAACATTTACATACAAATTCAAATCTGACATTAGAATAACATACATGCTGACTTAAAATATAATATCCTTCAAAGCTTTTCAACATTTTTATATTTGTTAGTGTTATTTGTCATTATATTAGAAGGCGATAGCTTTATATTGTTATAATGACACGACTGAAGTTATCACATCATGACGTGAAAAGTTGAAGTTGTAACAAGATATTTTCATGTTTATACAACAAACCTTTCTTGTTCTAACAATATATTATTTACCTTGTTATAACATCAAATGTTTCATGTTATAATGATAACTTAACTGTGACGTTTACTGTACGTAATCATGTTATAGCGAGAAAAGTTTGTGTGTTGTAAGAATGGAAACATCTCATGACAATAGACTGTTATATTAGTATATATATTGTTGTTATATATTGTTATAACATAGACTGTTTTGTGTTGCACACAATATTTTAACAATTTATCATGTTTTAACGAGAAAAGTTTATATGTTGTAATAATGTGAAAAATATCTTGTTGTAACAATTGTCCTATAACGTGATGAGAGCTTTTTAGCCTGTTATAGCTTATTGTTTTGGTTTTTCAGACAGCAACTTTAATATTTTGGTTCAGTCTCTCATCATCAGCGTCTTTTCCAGCATCAGCAACAGGAAACTTTTTCGTAGACAGTCTCTAACAACCAGCTCTGCAGGACCTGCTTAGCAGCAAACAGCAGACAAAAAGACTAAGCTGGTGATCATAGTGAAGCATTTAGCGGCTAAAGAGTTAGATATTCATCTCAGGAGTTGGTGGAGACCAAAAACAGAGCTCAAAGAGAGTGAATGACTCCAAATCAATGCTCAGGTTACATGACGCCACCATCATGATCCTCAGTATCTCTAACTGTGTTCCTCCACTGTCACAGCGACATTCATCGCCACGATCTTCAGCGGGACGTCGCTCCAGGTGCTGAAGTATGGAAACATCCTGTCGGTGAAGGTTTGTGCGAAGGTGTAAATGTTTGTGTCGGTGTCAGGATCAGAAAACGACAGCTGTCCTCCATCCCAGTCCAGGTGCACCCTGATCCTCTTCGGGTTCTTCATCACTGACACGTCGGTTCCCGTATCTGTTGGCGAGAGCACTTTGTATTCACCGCCGCAGAACATCAACCTCCACAATCCGGACGAAATGAACCCTTTCCTCTGGATCGAATCTGTTAGCACGCCCAGTACGAAGGCTGTACTGTCTCCGACCTCCACCTCCCAGCTGTGAGATCCCGAGTTAAAACCCTCTGACCCAACGACGGCGATGAAGTGGTCGATCCTCTCCGGGTTGTCGGGAAGCTGCTGCCCTTTCTCTTGACGCCCCACGCTGGTCAGATCATCAGACAAGATGAGGTCTGGATGGGCGGAGTTTGGATCCAGAATCACAGGACTGTAGGACACCATCTCCTTCATCTTGTTCCAGACGTTGAAGCTCAGGTTGCCCAGATGTTTGGCCTCATCTATCAGAGCTCCAGAGAGCGGCTCTGGATCACTGGGCAGAGGTTGCTGTTGGACTCTTTCCACTGCAGCCTTATAGTTCTGCAGGAACGAGGCGTCTTCAGCTCTCAGCTCCTTCTCTGCCGCTCTGATGGTGTCTGAAAGAGCTGATATCTCTTTACTCAGAGCCCCGATCTTCTCCTTCATCACCCGACTCTTCTCCTCCTCCTCCACCCTCAATGCAGCCATCCGGGCCTCCTCTTCATCTACTAGAAACTGGTGAAGCTTCTTGAACTCCTCCTTGATCCTCCTCATTGTGCTTTCTGTCTGGACTTTAATGTGTTCTGCCATTTGATCGTAGTTTCCTTTAACTTGATGAACAAGCTTCTGTTTATTTCGGAGGGGCTTCAACAAATCCTGAAGCTCTTTCTTGAAGTCCTGTGCAGCCTCGCCAACGGGTTTGAATGTGTGGTTGCTGTGCGTTTCCGAATCTCTGCAGACGCTGCACACCAGCTGCTGATCATCCAGACAGAAGACGTTGAGTTTCTCAGAGTGCAGACTGCAGAGAGGCTCAGACGCTTTCTCCTTTAATGCAAAGTCAAATGGACGTAGATCCATTGAGGATCTCCTCTTACAGACTGGACACTGTCTGGTCTGTTCGTCCGCCCAAAACTTCTGAAGACAGTCTTTACAGAAGCTGTGTTTGCATGACAGCAGCACCAGATCTTTTAAAATGCCCTGACAGACATGACAGCAGAGCTCCGTCTCTGATCTGGAAGCCATGTCCTGTCTGCAGATTTACTTTCACTTTGGACAACCTGCTCCTAAAGCTGTTCTTCCTTATTTACCGTCAGCAGTAAATCCAGTTTAACAGTGTCCTCAGTGTTCCCAGTATTCCCAACTGAACTGTAGTTGTACCTCTTCGGTAGAAGTCGTGGATTTGATCTAAAAGTTTAAGGTGTCCTCTTTCACTTTTCGCAGGGAGAGAGAAAAACAACTGGAAAGACTGGTTTCTGTTTTATGACACAGGAAACATGTGATGGGTGGAGTCTAATTTCAGCTCTCTGACAGCGCAGTTTATATTACAGACAGATAAAGAAGCCCAATGCACCAATCCAAACAAGTGCTGTCTGAGTTTGGAGTCCAAATTTGAGAGCGTTGTTTCCAAAGTGATGTGAGTGATGATCCGGTTCAGCGTGTTGAGTGATGAAGCCACAGAGAGTTACCATCCTCAAGCTTTTTAGCCTGTTATAGCTTATTGTTTTGGTTTTTCAGACTGCAACTTTAATATTTTGGTTCAGTCTCTCATCATCAGCGTCTTTTCCAGCATCAGCAACAGGAAACTTTTTCGTAGACAGTCTCTAACAACCAGCTCTGCAGGACCTGCTTAGCAGCAAACAGCAGACAAAAAGACTAAGCTGGTGATCATAGTGAAGCATTTAGCAGCTAAAGAGTTAGATATTCATCTCAGGAGTTGGTGGAGACCAAAAACAGAGCTCAAAGAGAGTGAATGACTCCAAATCAATGCTCAGGTTACATGGCGCCACCATCATGATCCTCAGTATCTCTAACTGTGTTCCTCCACTGTCACAGCGACATTCATCGCCACGATCTTCAGCGGGACGTCGCTCCAGGTGCTGAAGTATGGAAACATCCTGTCGGTGAAGGTTTGTGCGAAGGTGTAAATGTGTGTGTCGGTGTCAGGATCAGAAAACGACAGCTGTCCTCCATCCCAGTCCAGGTGCACCCTGATCCTCTTCGGGTTCTTCATCACTGACACGTCGGTTCCCGTATCTGTTGGCGAGAGCACTTTGTATTCACCGCCGCAGAACATCAACCTCCACAATCCCGGCCAAGTGAACCCTTTCCTCTGGATCGAATCTGTTAGCACGCCCAGTACGAAGGCTGTACTGTCTCCGACCTCCACCTCCCAGCTGTGAGATCCCGAGTTAAAACCCTCTGACCCAACGACGGCGATGAAGTGGTCGATCCTCTCCGGGTTGTCGGGAAGCTGCTGCCCTTTCTCTTGACGCCCCACGCTGGTCAGATCATCAGACAAGATGAGTTCTGGATGGGCGGTGTTTGGATCCAGAATCACAGGACTGTAGGACACCATCTCCTTCATCTTGTTCCAGACGTTGAAGCTCAGGTTGCCCAGATGTTTGGTCACATCTATCAGAGCTCCAGAGACCAGCTCTGGATCACTGGGCAGAGGTTGCTGTTGGACTCTTTCCACTGCAGCCTTATAGTTCTGCAGGAACGAGGCGTCTTCAGCTCTCAGCTCCTTCTCTGCCGCTCTGATGGTGTCTGAAAGAGCTGATATCTCTTTACTCAGAGCCCCGATCTTCTCCTTCATCACCCGACTCTTCTCCTCCTCCTCCGCCCTCAGTGCAGCCATCCGGGCCTCCTCTTCATCTTCTAGAAACTGGTGAAGCTTCTTGAACTCCTCCTTGATCCTCCTCATTGTGCTTTCTGTCTGGACTTTAATGTGTTCTGCCATTTGATCGTAGTTTCCTTTAACTTGATGAACGAGCTTCCGTTTATTTCGGAGGGGCTTCAACGAATCCTGAAGCTCTTTCTTGAAGTCCTGTGCAGCCTCGCCGACGGGTTTGTGCGTTTCCGAATCTCTGCAGACGCTGCACACCAGCTGCTGATCATCCAGACAGAAGACGTTGAGTTTCTCAGAGTGCAGACTGCAGAGAGGCTCAGACGCTTTCTCCTGTAGGAAGGCTTCACACATTAATGCAAGGAAAGATGGAGGTGAATTCATTGAGGATCTCCTCTTACAGACTGGACACTGTCTGGTCTGTTTGTCTGCCCAAAACTTCTGAAGACAGTCTTTACAGAAGCTGTGTTTGCATGACAGCAGCACCAGATCTTTTAAAATGCCCTGACAGACATGACAGCAGAGCTCCGTCTCTGATCTGGAAGCCATGTCCTGTCTGCAGATTTACTTTCACTTTGGACAACCTGCTCCTAAAGCTGTTCTTCCTTATTTACCGTCAGCAGTAAATCCAGTTTAACAGTGTCCTCAGTGTTCCCAGTATTCCCAACTGAACTGTAGTTGTACCTCTTCGGTAGAAGTCGTGGATTTGATCTAAAAGTTTAAGGTGTCCTCTTTCACTTTTCGCAGGGAGAGAGAATAACAACTGGAAAGACTGGTTTCTGTCTTATGACACAGCAAACATGTGATGGATGGCGTCTAATTTTAGCTCTCAGAACCAAAGACAAAGAAGCCCAATGCACCAATCCAATGAGAGATTTGAGAGTTGTTTCCAAAGCGCCTGTACAGCCTGGTCTGTATTCTCTCTTCTAAAGCTTTTAAAATGAAGTTAGTAATAATGTTTGCTTCTTATTTTATATTGAAAGAAATCAGAAAATGAAGGAACAGCCAAAACTGCTGCACAGACTTCAGTCTAACAGCAAAATAAAACTAATTCAAATGAAGATTAATCCTTGAGTTTTCATATTATTGTGTACTTTAACCAACACACCACCTTTTACAATTTACGTTCCTCTGCATGGCGTACGTCAGAATGTATTTTTACGCAACCTACATCGATAAAGTGAGGTTGGATAAAAGCTTTCAGCGGGTTTCGATCACAGACTGTATAAAACATGGACATATAGTCTCCGTGACGTCACCCACAGCTTTCTGAAGAGCCGTTGTGAAGCTCGATGTGGAGGCTCTGGTCGCCGCAAGCCACCTGCAACCACACCCACCTGTCAATCAAAGTGTCCACGCTCTTAATTCTGCATAACTTTAAGCCTTAATATAATCTGAACAGGTGAGTTGTATAAAAATTCACCCTCAGTACAGTTGTCATGAACGGGGAAATTAGCTATAGAGACCAAAACTGTTTTTTGTACCAGGCTGTAAACATGTTTATTTCTGCTGTAAAGTTGGACATTTTAACATGGGGACTTATGGAGACTGACTCACTTCTGGAGCCAGCCTCAAGTGGACGACAAGAGGAACTGCAGTTTTTGGCTTCACTTCACAGACACGGAGGTTGTCGCTTGGTTTAGATGCCTGTTTTTTTGGGGGGGGGGGTTCTGTGTAATGATGAATTTGTTTTCTATTCAGACATTGAAACCATGTTCTGATGAAGTGAGTGCATTTATTTTCAAACATCACAAACGACAAAATAAAGTGAAAAACACACATGTACAGTACAGTGAATGATTGCCACGAGTTACCACTACTAGCAGTTAAACGGTGACTTTAACCAATAAGAAAATATATCTCCCACATAAACAGTAAATTAGATTGTTTGTAATTATTGCTTCAATGATCATGAATAGAAAATATTATGAGTGATTGCGAGGGCTGCTACAGTCATCTATGGCCGGGCCTCACTGATTACTGTACAAAAGCGCAACTTTAGAACTTCATTCAGAGATTTTGGTGAACCGGATCAGATTTTATACACAATATATTTGCTGCTTTTACACTACCGAGGTGATTTACAGACTTTATGAAGGAAAGATTGCTAAGCAGTGAACCGCTAACTGAATTAACTCAGCCCCGGGATGCCAGGAGCCAAACCCGGCAAGAAAACCACCTCGGTAGGCTGCTGTATTCCCTGTTAAGACTGGACACCGCTGGTTTCAGAGGGTGTGTTCGGTCCCGGGTCCGGCCGTGTTCACTGGAAGGTAGACGCTGACACAAGCTAAATTACTAAACATGAGGTAACATTAAGAGCAAAAGTGTTGGGAGACAAGTCTAGATAAGGCGGGGAACAGAAAAAGAACAAGTCCCATCAGAGCAGGAGATACACCAACACCCACGACCCTCCTTCCCATCAGGAGGAGCAGGGCAGCCAGCAGGAGGCAGGCCTCATGTCAGGTGACGGCGTTCAGGGTCTGGCCTCCATCGCTCGGGGTGAAGAACTGGACTTTGGGCATGACGAGTCCCGAGTTGTTCCTGCGCATGTTACCGCTGCTCCCCGCGCTTTTACGCATGGAGTTGTTGCGTCGCATGGAGTTACGCTTCCTCAGCGAGTTCTGGTGCGACAGCTCGCTCTTCTGCAGAGTCTGGATTAAGATGGACGGCTTCTCATCCAGTTCTCTGGCGCTGCAGCGCGGCGTCGCCACCTTCGAGGGCAACAACAGAACATTTTGGGCAATAAATATGTTTTCTGTCTCAGATTAACACTCAACACTTCTCGCCCTCAGTGGTCGCCATTATGGCTTCATATCAGAAGGTGGAGGGACCACCGGCATTGTGACAATGGCAGCTAAGGAAGCTGCTGGAACTGAAGCGGTTGCGTTGAACACCTCAATATACAAATATAAGTTGTACATATGTTTTATATTCATAATTTGGTAGTCAAATGTTGGCGCCAATGCTCCACACGGTTGCAATTAATCTAAGAAGAAGCGCTAACATGTTGTGATCAACACCGCTGAAATTAGCAAACTATGCCGGCAAGTACACAGTGTACTACTGTACTGTACATAGAAATACTAACTAACACTAATACTACTAAGAAGTACTAACGGAAGTATCTAAATGGAAACACAGCTCTACATTTACGCCACCAACGAAGCTAAAGAAAAACACTAAAATGTTAAACATTAAGCAGTTTAAAGAGTTAAATGATCACTGTGTAGGACTTTGTGACATCTAGTGGTGATTGCAACCCCTCGCCTCACCTCCTGTTTCAAGCATTAAGGAGAAACTATGGCTGCAAAACAGGCGACAAACAGCCAACAACAGAGTGTTTGGTTTGGCAGACTCCGTGGAAGAGGACCCCAAATTTGACACACTGGACCTTTAATTTGCTAAAGAAGAAGGAAGTCTGAAGTCTTTGTTTGTCGAACTCTCACCTTGACCGTGTTGCCAAACTTGGAGTAGTCCACCGAGTACACGCCCTCCTCCTCCGTTACTATGGGGACGAAGCGGTGACCCCACTGGATCTCCTCAGACACGTAGGAGGTCCGGGCCTGCGTGGTGATCCCCGTCGTCTCCACGACTCCTTCCAAGATGACAATCACCTCCAGGTCGCTGCACTGCAGCTCCATGGCCGACAGGTCGTACAGCGGGCTGAGAAACAACACGATCACAAACACACAGATATAAATATATAAGTAACAGTTATCTTTATTACTATGAACTCATCTGACTCATCCAGCGTCTCTGTACCTGTTTTTGTCGATGATGTGGCAGATGATGAGCGGCGCGAGGAGGAACAAGCTGTTGCTCGCCACAGCGCTCTCTGTCTGGACGTCGATCTGATGGATGGGGATCACCTCACCCTCAGGCGTGGTCGTCTTCCTCACCACCTGCAGATGATGTACAGTCCTGATTAATTACGAGTTTAAATCTGGGACTGACTTTTAGTGGTTGGTGAGAGCTTGGTGAAATAAAAGGCTGAAAGACAGACGCCGAGCAGGGCTGACTGCTGTTGGACTAGTCAGTAATATTAGCTCGCTGCTATGTCTTGTGTTGTTGACACACCTGTAACCTGACGGTCGCTCCAATGATCATGCTCTTCCTCAGATCTCCGATACGAATCATAAAACACAGCCGGTTGTTTCTGACGGCGATCACGGCGTGGCGGCTGAAGATGAGCGTCTCCGCTCGACGGTTTGACTGAGCCGTCTTCATGAAGATACAACCTGAGGACGGAAAAACATCAGAAGGCTTCAGTCGGAACCTTCACACTGAACCTGAACCTGGACACGGTGCGTCTAAGCCTCACCCAGCATGACGGCATTGATGATGAGTCCCACGATGTTCTGCATGATGAGGACGGTGATGGCAGTCGGACACTGTTCGGTTATCATGCGTCCTCCGAAGCCGATGGTCACCTGAACCTCGATGGAGAACAGGAAGGCCGACGTGAACGACCTGAGGACAGATTTATGAAGACCTTCAGTGGATATTCTGTCCATCCTCAGTGATTCGGGGAGATTTTGACTGATATGATGGGAACATTTTTAAAAAAAGAAGAAGTGAATTCATCTTAAATCAGTCGCTCCTATTTAAGGCATCGCAAAGTGACAGAACAGAACATTTAACATCTCTGCAGCTGATTCACTGATCAGATGTGACGTTGACGATGCACTGATTTTTGTCTGTTTTGCTTCCAAAACACGTCATCCAAACATCCAAAATCAACATTTCTGTGTTTATTTGACTTCACTTTGTCTGTTTGTCACCAAACGTTACGTTAGATAACGCCTCATTTGCATATTTAAACATCAAACTTATAAAATATTGTCTTAATGTGAGTAATCAGCTGCGACCCTACATCCTGACATCCTGACATCTTGACCCTGTTCGCCTCCCGTAACACTTTAACGTTGTACGTGATGGAAATAGAAAACTAAAGTAAAAGAACTCACTCTCTATGGCTGAATAATATTATTAATACTTAAAGTCAGAGCAGCGTTTTCATGTTCATATACAGGTTGGTCCAGTGGTTCCCAACCTTTGGGTTGGACCCAGCTGGAGGGTCACAAGATAACTCTGAGAGGATTAATGGAAGAAAAAACAAAATTCTGATACAATTTTATATGAATATTTTGTCTTTATGTGAAGTTTCGGAGAGTTTGACTTCTTTGGACCTCAAATAAAACATTTAAATAAAATTATCTGACACTTTCAGAGGTGAAACAAAGAGCCTCAGGTTTAAAATAAATGAAATCTTTGACAATGTTTTGTATTTTTTTTAAGCTTTCCGTCTGTTTTTTGGGGGTAAAATCTGAATCTGTTTGATAAATATGTGGTGAAGGAGAAGAATGAAGGAGTTGAAAATCAAATCAGTGAAGCTACTGAGGAGAGATAGAGGAAGGAAGGAAAGAGGAAGGAAGGGAGGAAGGAGGGAAAGGGGGTTGGTGATCTCCAGGAGGAGGGAGGAGGAGGTGCCAAACTTTCTTTTCCCCTCCTGCAATCTTGGATTTATTTCCCAAGATGAACTATGACAGCAAAAGTTCCCTGCCGTCCTGTCATAATTATCATCTTTCTCTCCCTCTCCTCCTCTTCCTCCGTCGAATTTAAAGATGGAGGAAGAAGAAGAGGAGGAGGAGGAGGAGGAAGATGGAGGATGGATAAAAAGTTTTAAAGAGCACACAAACAAAAAAGTTCCCAAAAGTCTCATGAAACACTTTAAAAACTCCAAACTTCACTCTCTAAGTGTTGCCTTCATCACATCCACAACAGCATGTGTCTTTCTTACTTGACATGCGTGACGCAGTGCGTCCCGCTCCTCCGATTCGGGTCCAGGTCTCCGTGCGCAAACGCCACCAGCCACCAGCTCATGGCGAACAGCAACCAGCTGCTGACAAACGTCGTGGTGAAGATGACGAGCGTGAAACGCCATTTCAGGTCCACGAGCGTGGTGAACACGTCCTGCAGGAACCGACCCTGCTCGCGGATGTTCTTGTGCGCCAGGTTGCACGAGCCGTTCTTGGCGATAAAGCGCGCTTTGTTCACGCGGTCCCTGAACACCGGTTTGCGGGGCATCCGTGAGGCGAGCCCGGGCAGACCGAACTCCTCCGGGATGATGCTTTTTCTCGCCAACATCTTCTTCTTTTTCTCTTTTGGTTGGTGATGGTGAAGAAGAAAAACGCGTTCTAGTCCGTGTTCAGTGCGTAATTACGCACGGATGAACCGTGTCCACCTTGCAGGAGATAAACAAACGCGCAGAGCCGTCTCCTTCTGTCGACATTTGGGGATGTTTTCTGGAGCGCGCCGCCTCTGCTCAGCTCTCCTCTGAGGGCTGGGACAGTCTCTGCGCGCTCCTGTTGACGTAGTCCAACTTCCAGAGTCCAGACCCGCTCAGACCAGGGTGCTGCTGCCTTCACGGACCCTTCAGGGACCGTCGGAAAACACACTTAAAGTCACCTTCCCTTGAAAAAAAAAAACTTATTCAAGTCTCCACCAATAAAAGTTTTATGTTAAATGAAGTCTCCTGAGTTCAGTGCTCGGTTTGAATCCCTTAATTAGATCAAATTTCATTCACATTTCCACTTTAATGTCACTTCAAAATTAAAGGACCCTGTATGGAGACCTTAAAGGTGTCTATCACATTCATTAGGTCACTTTTTATGACCTATTTAATGTTATTCTGTGTTTATTTATGATATTTTAGAGCTGAAATTCAGATTAGACAATAGATGTTCATGACCACACAGTGTTCTCAGTATTTTTACTTCATTAATGGTCCCACTGCAACTTTTTCTGGATGATTAAATATGAATTTGTTTATTAGAGTTTATCATTTGCAGCTGTTGCAGCTATAAATCTGATTTTAAGTCAGTTTTTTTTTTTTGTGTGTGTTGGATCATTTAAAACACATTTCTGCAGAAATAATTTATAAATTAGGCAAGATGATCTATAAAAACACTCTATGGAAGATAAATGTTATCCCACTTCATGAATAATAGTTTAAAACAAATAAATGTCGCTTGTAAACACTTAAAATATAGAATGAATTGTTAGTCGTTGATAAATATAAACATAAAGGTCAAATAAGATGCTAAAATTTAATTGTTTTGCTTCAGAACAATTGTAATAATTAACTAAAAACACAGATCAGGAGTTAAATGAAGAGAATTTCCAATTCATCTGTTAATATGTTTGAAAAATAAACGAATAAATCACATCTTTATGTCTGTTTATGGTGTAATATTTATTAAATAGCATAAAAAGTGACATATTTCTTTATATAAACTGTCGTTTTAACTCTTTAAAATGTTTTTTTAATCCCTCTAAATGTGAGTTTTGGTCACCAGGTGGCGCCATTTAGCAACATATCATACATTTTAAGTGTTGAGGCTCAGGTGTCATCAAGTCAAGAAAAGATTCACTTCACTCAAAACCATTTTATTATCATCTCAAGTGTAAAAAAAATCAGGCACACATAATAATAACTTTGCTAAATATGTTTAAAAATTCTTGGATATACAGAATGTACATGTTTAAAAAAAAAAATCATGAATCTGTATTTCAGTTCTTTAACAGTCAAATGTTTGTTCACACTCACATGCAAGGGTACTGCAGGTACACGGACCGTCTACGTTAACCCTAAATTACAAGTATGAAACAGTCTCTTTACACGTTTGTTCCCCAAAACTAAAGATGGGACGAGCTTTGAGAGGAAAAATATAAAATATAACATGAAAATGTAACACTGCTTTTCATTCTTTGAGAAGGTTGAAGGTAGGACAACTGGACTTGGACTCTTCCGAGAGGCTTCTTCGGTTCTGACTGACTGTTGGGGAGATCTGAGTATTTTGCCTAGCAGGTCGTTAGTGCTCGTTGTGTTTGTGACGACTGTCGTCAGAGCCGTTTCAGGTGTGAACGACAGTCGTTAAGGTCACCCAAGGTCAGGTGTGAACGACAGTCGTTGATGTCACCTGACGATGGTCGTTAGAGTTCGGCTATGGCCGGATCAACGATCCCGCCTAGGCTGAATGCTCTGATCTCCCCATCAGTCCGTCAGAACTAAAGAAGTCTATTGGATGAGACATGGAACGTCTTTACGGATCGACAGCCAAGTCCAGTCGTCCCACATTGAACCCTTCTTGAAGAAAGATGACTGGACGACCAGATCATTAAATTAAACCTGTCTTCTCTTTGTTCTAACCAAATAAAATAATTGGTGTTTCCGTTTTTCGTCTCGAAGACAAATATGGTTCTGGGTGCGAAGCGAAGAATTTACAAGGCAGCAGTTTGCAGGTTCTGGCTCACGCACATGCAAGTAAACTAAACACAAAAGATTTACAGAACAAACTTTTGGCCAGGACAAAAATCTGAATGAGGATCAAAGAAACAGGAAGAACACTTAAGATAAGATGGATGTAATAGGAAGAAGAATACTGTGAAGGCTTGCAGGTGAAATATATGACAGGATGAGTTGTGTAAAAGAGGAAAAACCACCGAACTCAAGTGGCAACTTCTTGAGATGAAACATCTGAGTACAATATTTAAAAAAATGTTTGTAAAAGAATCTATTTGGCATTTCATCTGTACAGTACAAAGTCATTTTAAAATCTCATTTTAAAGCAAAGTAAGTATAATCGATCATAACAATACAAAGGGACAATAGCACCACTCCCACAGAGATGGGACGAGTGATTCAACACAGCTTCCATCAACATGAAACATCGTAAAATATTTGATAGTCTGCAGTTTGTGTTGTTGTGATTTTTGTTCCAAACGTTGACCAAACTGGACTGTGAACTATAATCTTTGCTGCTAACAGCACCAGTTTAGCAGAGACTGGCACTAACTGGGAATAAACCATTATCAGGTCATAGTCTGGCACGTTACCTTCTACATTTACGAGTTAACAAACAGCTTCAGAGGAGCTGCTTGGTGGATTTCGTCACCTTTGAACAGAGCTAGGCTAGCTGTTTCCCTCTGTTTCCAGTCTTTGTGCTAAGCTAAGCTAACCAGTTGTTGGCTGTAGCTTTATATTTTCTGCAGAGTCGTTATCTGTTTGCATAGATAATGTGACTGAACCGAACAACGTTCACAACATTGGTTTGGGAATTTAAAATTCTCCTGTTTGAATCATTGGTTATCCAAGAGTTATCCAATCAGTGAGCTGAGCTCATTAAAGCTGCAACACTTGATTTTTTTGGACACTTGGGGGCAGCAGAGCGAGCTAAAAACACCCAACATCAAAAAAAATTCATGATCAATGAAGCATTAAGTTTGAGCTTGGACGAACTCTTTGAATCCTTTCAGCAACTAGAACTGATACACGTTTTGGATTCTTCAGAATTCTAAAAATCACCATCAGTCCACAAAAAAATCATAAAACATCTCTGGAGTTAACGGGAGCTCAAGTCGGCTCGTCTATTGTCCCCGAGGATAATAACAATAAGTTCAGCAAAGCATGACTGCAGACAGACAGCGGGTTCACCGGCTTCAGCCTGAGCCATGACACCCTACAGTGTTTGTACTAGTGTAGGCGTAGAAATACAACTGATAGAAGAGTGAAGGTGGAAGTATACCAGAAAACTAATTCATAACTATGTTTTCATCAGTGTTATCACCGGAGAATAAGAATTGTTGAGTTTTTGTGACTTTAAAATGTTGAACCTCCATGTTTCTACAGTAGCCCAGAATGGACAAACCAAACTCTGGCTCTAAATAAAGCTTTTAAACGTTTTTCACATGTTTATACAGCCACTATAGTTTGTCCTAGATGCCACTACATCCTGCACACTTGTCCTTTAGTAGATTTTTCTTCCTAGGTTCAATTTCAAACATCAAATTTTGGTTAAACGGATTGGTATAAATGTACAAATCTTTTCCTGACTTCAAGAAGTTTATTCTTAAACTGATTCCTCTGCCAAACCATCACAAAGATTCATAATTTTGATCATTTTGTACCTGTTTGGGTCGTATTTTTTTCAAATGTTTGGGAAGTACAAATCAAATCCTGTCGCCTGGATTTGTTTCTGGTATATTTCCTCCTTTTTTTACACCAAAGCTGGTTGCCGACTGGCCCCACACACTCATGATGTTGCTGTTGTTTGTGTCCCAAGGAAATCTTTGCCATGCTGACATCATACAGCGTTGAAGGTTTGGGGGAAAGACGAGGACTCTGTAAGGTCTGATGTCTCATTTTTGGTGTTTCAAAACAGACATCGAAAATTACAGTAAAGCCTTTGATGCTCATTTCATTCATCGTACTTGTTCTGGAGTCAAATCAGTTCACTTCACAATCGTCAACTTCGATTTGGGAATGAGAGCATCAAGTTGTCGCTAAGAGATCCGGTTCTTTTCCAACTTCTGGCATGATTTCTACAGTTTGTGTTTCTAAAAACTGCTTCCTGACAGCAACAACAGCGTCACTTCTATCAGTTTTACTTCTGTGGCAGAACTAAACAAAATAAAACTGTAGCACACGCTACATCAGGGTCTAAAATATCTGGATTTAAAATCCTTTACAGTGAGAGACAGAGCACAGAAACACTGGCCAAAGCCAACATTCACTTATTTAAAAAGGATTTTAAACACAAGCGTCCGCCTTACTTATTGTTGCATAATACAAGTGTTAGCGAGTAATAAAATGGATACGTGTTGTGCACAAGTTTAAAATAAATGTAACAAACATAATTAAAGACTTTAGAAGTTCAATGAATTAAAAGGACATGAAAGGTTCAAACTATCCAATAAACGTCCAAAGATACAATCACTTAACAGGCTGTGACTGATTTTAAATGATATGCTTATCGATGCTCATCGTCCCAGCCAAGAACAGAACTTAAATCATACGTCCGGTGATGTTCTAGATTTTTCTTATTGTCAATGAACCTCATGAAAAGATCAAAACTAACACTCAGACAGGAAGTCAGAAAGTTGAGAAACCGGCTGACACGTTGTTGTTGTGGATTTGTTGACAATAAGAAAAATACAGAATAAATCTAGCCTCATCGTTTCGATATTCACAGTCGAAAATCACAAGAAAGATATTTGACTTAATTTAACTTTCTTTCACATTTCTATTCTAACTTTGTTCTTTTAATCCAGGTTGTTTAAAGGTCAATGATCGAAGAACTTCTCTATTGTTTTGTGTATTTGCTCATTGCCAATTTCCAATTTGATAAAATGATCAATGGAATTGGTAATTGTTTCAATACTTAAATTATATATAGTATATCTACATGTCATTTCTTTAAAAAAGTATTTCATTGGCTGACTGACTAAATGATTCAAGTACTTCAACTTTTCAAACATATCAACTGATGATTGATCGTGTTTCCGGATCTGTTTTTCTTTCCACTGAATACACAAAGAAGCTTCTCGGTCAGAAACACAGTGTGTTATTGGCTTCACTGGAGTGTTGTAGAGTCGCAGAGGTCTGTCGGCCTCATTAAGAAACAATTCTACATGAAAAGAAGATCAACCGACTGAGCAGTCTGTCAGTTGTTGGACGGCTGTATGTGTGTCTACATGTCAGCCTTGACGAACGAAGCAAACATCCCGTCCTCTTGCTCCAAAAGAGTCTCAGGTTTGTCGTACTCCAAAATGTTTCCTCGCTTCATCACAATGACCAGATCGGCTGTTAGGATGGTGTGGACACGGTGCTGGAAACAAAGCAACAACGACAGTTAGGTCCTGGAGAAGAAGTGGTCACTAAGATAAGTTTCAGCACACACAGTTTGTTAGTTTGAAGCTTTGTGCCTCTGTCGGGACACTCCAGGGAAACAGGTCTAAAGTGGATGACTAAACAAAAAGTGAACGAGTAAGATAGCCAACGGGAAGCCTGTGGATCAGTTGGTAGTCTCAGATAGCCAAACCAAATATCCAGACTTTGTTTTAGCGCTGTGGCAGCGCTGGATAACCTGTTATCATTCTGATATACTGTAGGGGAAAAACATTGTGGCTTGCTGATATCTCTTCAAACTAATCACTATCGTCTCGGGCAGCGCTGAGTTCAGGACGCATCAATAGTACTCTTGCAAAATAATGTTGGAAAATATTAAAAATGTGTTGTTACCTTTGTAAAATGTGTCATAGAGATGGAGCTTACTGAAGCTGCCTCTGAAATATTCTAAAACGGAGCTATTTTAGCTCCAGACACAGCCCGGATCAAAGACGCTAGAATGATATCCGATTCTTTGCAGATGATGTTGCCCTTTCTGCTTCAGAAGACTCGTGATATGAGGCAAAGTTTGACATCACTGGGATGAAGATCGGCAACTGAAAACCTCTGTCACCGCCCTTCAGAATAAAGCCTAACCCATATTGAAGGTAAACAGGCATCTTATCCAGAGTGAAGGATTCAGATCCATCAAGGTATTTAAAGAAGTGTAACGAAGTTTGAGACACAGACTGTTAAATATACAGTAATGTTGGATAATGTAGCAGTTTGTGACACATCAGTTATTTTGTTATGTTTAATTTAGCCAACTGACCAATCTCCCAGTATACCATGGATCACCATGGATACCCCCACGCTAAGAGAAGTTGTTGAAGAAAATGAAACCTTACCCTGATGATGGATGTAAGAATAATTTTACATGCTCTAATTAAATATTGAAAACACTCAATTATGTTTTAAAGCTCAAAAAGTAGTAACCTACATGAAACATCTACCAAAGAGCATGCAGTAGTTTGTTTTTATACCAACCAGGCTGTCAGTGGCAGTGACACTTCAGCAGACCCAGATTCAGCCAGGAAAAGTAGGAAAAAACAGAAACAGGTGGAAAAAACTGGAAGACGGAGAAAAGACAGAAGGAGAGCCAAAGTGGTCTGTGCTGTGCTGGGCCGATCCGGGTCTACTTATGAGTCCTCACTAACATACTGAAGAGGCTCCCCTCTTGTGCTAGCAGGTTGGGACCCGAGTCACTTTCCACCAGGATCCCTGAGGAGAAGACCATCACCTGCTCGGCGTCCAGGATAGAGGACACACGGTGCTGGTGGCAGGACGAAGAGGACAGGGAGGAAGGACGGGATAGAAAACATCACGGAGGGAGGAGATGGAAAGAAGAGTGAAGTACAGAGAGCGAGAAAATGGAAAGAGGGTGAGAGTAGAAAGACAGAGTAAACAGAGGACAAGACAAGTATCACAGAGAGAAGAAAGCAGGTAAGTGAAAGAGGACTGACTTTACATTAAAGGTACTAAATACATCTGGAATTAGACACAGTATGGAAAACAGTTAGTGTGAAAAGGGGAAAGGACGATAGATGTACATGAAGCCACACATCTGCATCTATCAGCACAGAACAAACCTCAGTTAGCTGAAGGAATATGCTGATAGATTGATAAACAGATTGTTGATTTGTTTTCATCTGGTTGCATCCCCTTTGCTTTATTTTAAAGTCAACAGGAGGACAGACTGAAGGACTTACTGCGATTGTAACGACCGTTCTGTCCGCAAACGCTGTCATCACAACTTTCTGTAAGATGTTTTCCTGCGAGGAAGAAAAGAAACATTAGAAATGTGAGGTATCACCATCATTATACGGTGTTATGCTTTGGGTCAAGCCATGTTTAAAGTGTCATGTTATGTTATTTTGATGAGATTTGTACATTATCTGATGTCACACACTCAAACACACACCGTGGCCATGTCTATAGACGCCGTGGCTTCGTCCATGATGAGGATGCTGCTCTTTCTGACAAAAGCTCGGGCCAAACAGAAGAGCTGCCGCTGACCGACGCTGAAGTTTTCTCCACCTTCTGTCACGACCGCATCTGGACACAAACAGACACACGTAAAGTACTGTTTGATTCTCAGGGCATCCTGAAGGACTTCAAAACTGACTTCTAGTGCGATAAAAGTAGCTTTATTATGAGATGAGGACATTTATTTGAGAGTACCTAGTCCTCCAGGCAGAGCTTTCACCATGTTCTTCAGCTGAGCGATCTCCAGCGCCTCCCAGAGTCGATCATCAGTGCACGTCCTCTCTGGATCGAGATTAAACCTGCAACAAGAGGACACAATTTACACTGAGTTTATGTGTTTGTGACGTGTTACACACTGCCACTCCACTGTTTGCCCCCTTTTTTTTTTGCGCCTTGGTGGAAATTGATTAAAAAAACATTGCATTTAGTAAATACTTTCATTTAATTTTACTGTCCCAGGATTTAGGCAGAAGATAGAAGGCAAACTGGATATCATGTATCATGTGGATGAGAGCAGGATGGTAAAATTATGTGAGGCTGGCAGAGAATACTGTCAACAGTAGCGGCCGATGACGCTGACATCCGAAGTTAAAAGGCTTTAACTGTGAGAGCGAGTTCAAGTAGGTCTTGTTCACAAGTGACGGGAAAATGGAGCATGAGATGGACCGGCAGGTTGGTGCAGCGTCAGCAGAAATGCAGACGTTGATTTACTGGTCCATCTACGTTCCAGCTCTCACCTATGCTCATGAGCTTTGGGTAGTGACCGAAAGAACGAGATACAAGCGGCTGATATGAGCTTTCTTCCGGAAGTGGAAGCGGCCTTAAAGATAGGGCGAGGACCTCGAACATCTGGGGGGCATCGAAAGGAGCCAGCTGAGGTGGTTCGGGCATCTGATCCTCTGAGGGTGTTCCAGGCACGTCCAACGTAAGAGAGCCGAGGGCAGACCCAGAACCTGCTGGAGGGACTCTATAACCCATCTAGCCTGAAAACTTCTTGGGCACCCCGAGGAGAAGCTGGAATGTGTGTTGCCGGGGAGAGGAACATCTGGAGCGCCCTGCTAAACCTGCTGCTACCGCCACCTGACCCCGGGTAATCGGAAGAAGACGGATGGATTGATAGTTTTGTCCTTTATCAATATTATTGTTGTTAAACGTTAATGTAACAGTTTGTTTTCAACATTAAACTTTAACTTTTGGCTCCCTCGTTGAGAGTCTGATGAATTACTGCAGATAAAATCATCATAATGTGACAACGACTCTTCGCTGAATCTGTGTGTGGCAGTGAGCCACAATAAAACAGCAACATCTAAGATAACAGTGTGAAACAGTTACTGTCGACCATTCACCCGCAGGCTTACGTTCACATAAACAAGAGCCGGTCCAAATGCCAAGACACACTCTGTCCGTCTCTTTCACACACACACACACACACACACACACACACACATAATTATCTAGAGCGCTGTATCTGTCCAAACAAATAGCACATGCTCTTTGTCTTTTATAACAAACACAGAGTCACTGTGTCTTCTGCTAATACAAACACACAGAGGTTGTGAGTGTGTGTGACAGAGGAGGAGAAGGAGAAGGAGAAGAAGAAGAAGGAGGAGACAGAAAAAAGGACGCCGGGTCCTTCATCCCTCCAGCGACCTCCTCAGTCCGTGACGTCTGGGATAGAAGTCAGATCAGGTCCAAAACCGAGTTCCCACTGCGCTCTCAACCACTAACCCCACAGCTGGGACTTTGTGTCGTCATGTGACTTTCAGGACAAAAAAACAATTAATTTTCCGATTAGTTATTTATTTATTCACTTCTAGTTGTCACGACTGAGCTCATAATGTAGTTTCTAATCCAGCAGTTTGACGCTCAGCCATGGTTGCTTTCAAGTCCTGACGTCACTCCCACTCTTTCTGGGGTTTATTATCTATATTCTAATGAGCACTGAATGCAGCACTTGATATTAGAAGTTGAACTTCCTCTACGATCACCCCAAACACTCCACATTTCTACTTTTGAGCCGTCTAACAAACTTCTACACCAGTTTGGCCGTCCATGTCGAGCTGGTGATGTTTAAAAACAGTTGTCGGTGATACCTTTATAGGCTTGACTTCATCGTACCTGATTGATCCACTGAACAACACGGGATCCTGAAGGATGATGGAGAGTCGAGACCTGAGAGTCTGCAGGGGGAGTTTACAGATGTCGATCCCATCAATGACGATCTTCCCTGAAAATAAGCAAACGTATGCTCACATCACTAATCTAAGTCGCAGTATACATACACAAGGAAAGCAACGTGAGTTCAGATGATTTACTACAGTCTGAACGCACAGAGGTGCGACCAGATGTGACTGTTTAAGTAATACTTCCAGTTCTCTATTTTTGTGGTTTCTCCAGCTGATCACTGCGACTGATGGACTTATTTTGACTGCTCTGTAAACCGTGTGCACCTGCTGACTGCATGAATCTATTAAACTGTCTTCAGACAGGACGCAAAGGACAACTTTAGACACGATTCGACTTATATTTAGAAGTTCCCCTGGGGTTTTATGAACACAGACAGCTTATAAACAGTGAAAATGTCCAGAGCACCAGTCTTCAAATGTCTCCAACCAACAGGCCAAAGATTTCCAGTTTGTTTAACGTCTTTTGGATGGACGACAAACAACCGAAAAATCTAAACGTGCATCTGTTGATTTGTTTTTAATTGACTAACTGTTTCAGCAGTACTTTAAAAATCCCTTCTATTTGAGCTACAACCGGCTGAATCTAGCGGCAAGCTTACAGGTTGTTACAAACTGAATACCCCTCGCCTCTCTCTCCCCTTCCCAGCGTGTAGTAGGAGAACCTAAAGCGGTCGCCGAAACTCACGACGATGACAACAAACGTTGGACTGTTGGTCTGTCCTCCGCTTTGGTCCAGGCTGAAACATCTCAACAATTAGTGGATGTACCGACATGAAACCTGACTTTTCATCTAGCGCCACCATCAGGTCAAAAGTTTTTAAATGATCCAGCACTTTCATCAGCGACCAAACACTTCCAAAACTAATGACACTCCCATCAGCCACAGTTGTACTGTTGTTTAAGTTAACAAAAACATAACAAGTCTTATTTTTTTTGTTATTATACACTAATGAAACCACAGTTATGAATATTATATCACATATCTACTGCTGTGTTCTGTAAATCTGACACACTGGACCTTTAAACACTTTAAACTTGTATTTGTTTAACACACACTCAGTACGAACGTTCTGTTATAACATCACCAGGCTAAATACTTACATTACACTGCCTTTGGCACTTGTTCTTCTGGCTTGAGGTTTACATTTTTCTGCCTTCACGGATAAAATATGGGACTGTGGGTGCGTGTGTGTGTGTGTGTGTGTGTGTGTGTGTGTGTGTGTGTGTGTGTGAGGGTTTGTGAGGTTTAAATATCTCATATCTCCTCCCCTGGTCAAGTAATAATTAATTACTGATAATAAGTCATTACTGATCAACATACGGTTGAACAAAGTGTAACTTACTGCTCCGTTATTTGCCATTTTTAAGGTGAAATTATCCTCAAATTCGTCCTTAAAACTTAAAAACTCCTTTAACCGCTCACACTGAATAAATATGTTCATTCTGTCGACGTTATATTTTTGTGGTCATGAAATCAAGAATGTTCTGTACAGCTGAGTCAGGAGAGCTGCTCTGGTTTTATTTCACTGCTTTATAAGGAAATGCTGCTGACAGACACGTCTTAATTTACTGTTAAATGAAATGTCTGCCCAGCTGTGTGTGTGTGTGTGTGTGTTTGGTGTGTGTGTGTGTGTACGGAAAAAGTGACTGTGTAATCTCATCTTTGTCTGAATAATCTGTCTACGAGTCGTCATGTTCATCCAGACAAAAAACAGAACGGTACAACTACAACTCGCTCTTAGAATGCAGTAAATAAAAAAAAGATTTTATGAGCGCCGTCTTGAAGAAATACGACCCCGAGCCTGGAGACGACTGCAAGAAAACGGGTCACGTCTTTATTTTAATCCTCAGATTCAAGAGGACTACTTCAGGTCCTCGTGTGAAGAATTTAAAAGTGAAACAACACACACGAAGAACAAAAAGACCTTTCGGATTCTCACTTAGAGAGACCTGCACGAGTGTTTGAAAAGAGCTGAAATGAAAGGAGGGACGGTTACATAAACTTTTTGTCCAACATAAATATACACTGCTATACTACGTTTGGAGATGATGTCTCTGGACGGTAATCTAGAGGAAATAATTTACCTCCAGTCGTGATTCAACTCTACAAAAACTCACGATGAGATCTGTGTTTATTGTGTCTCTGCAATTAAATCTGACAGCGACGGTGTTTGAGTTTAGTGTCTGTCACGTTTGTCTGTAACTGAACAGAAATGTAGTTTAATGGTTTGTTTCAGTGGATAAACTGAAGATTAAAGACAACCTGCTCTGGTGTTGTAAAGTTTTTTGGCTCCTGACCCTTTAAAGATAAGTCTCTCGGCGCTTTCTGACCTTCCTACCACGTCTGTGGCTCGCAGCACCGAGCCCATCGGTTCCTACAGAAGTCGTAAATCTTTAAAAAACACAGCTCACAAATCTATCGCTTGATTTTTAAAGAAGGTTTGTTTCTTTCCTCAAACAGCTCGTCACTGTAGTTTTTTAGCAACTGTTACTCAAACAGAAGGACATGGTGCATCTGTTGGGGTCTATTTTCAGTGGCGAATTAATCCACATTTGGTGCTCTAGTGAGTACTTTTAGGAAAACATGTCACATCTTTCATATTTCTAAGAAGAATGCTGACCAGATTTGTTTTATTTGAATAGTTTTAGAGGCCCGATGACGTGAAACTTAATAGTATTTGACAATAAAAAAGGAAAGTTTGGGGAAAAAGTCGATTCTTGTAGAGTTTACTGATCTTTTGTATCATCTAACTGATCATCAAAGGTCATTTGTAGAGAGAAAACATGACGTGAACAACTTAAAGCTGCTAATGCCAAATCACAGTCATCACCACTGTGGAATAAACATCTGAGTCTAATGTTTCTGTACGTATAGATGAGACTAAACACTTTCTGTGTCTATAGTGAGTAAGAGGAGCTAAGGAGGGACTAGAGTTACAGTTTGGTTTACAAAATGAAAAGGTTTATGATTATGATCCACTTTAGAAATGAACTATAAACTGAACATGTGGTTAAGTTAAAAGGGCATTGTTAGATCCATCACAATACCTGAGTATAATAACTTTAAATATTTACGTCTCATCCAATCAGCGCGGTTAGCTTCAGAGTTTGTAAACATGAGAACAGATTTCCAAGAATACTTTGCTGATTTCAACATTCCCATCAACGTCCTTGAAGAGATTAAACATAGTTGATTTATTCCTTCGTCCTTCCTTTCTACTCAATTAATTTAGTGTTTTAAAATACATTTTTTGGCCATCTTGCCTTTCATAGTAAGAGATCATCTCGAACAAACGTCTGCTGAGCTGATTTTTTCATGTGAAATTGGGAATTATTTGCATGCTAACATTCTTCCTCTCCCGTATTGTATTGTATCATATTGACTCACCCCGTTTTGCTCTGTGCTCCAATAACTAATGACTAACAAATATTTGGTTAGCACAACATTTCAACAGAACAGTGATGCATGTCTGCAGAGAAAGATGACAACAAGTAGAGAAAAGTACTTCTCCACCAGTTGATTTGTTTTTTTAACCATCATGTTTTTATCCATTAAATCATTTTAATAAAGTTTATTTATAATGAAGTACATCTTCTTTATCTTCTGTGTGTCTTAGAGGAAATGGGCAAGAAAGAACGACTGAAAGACAAAACAAGAGATCAAGTGTGTTGTGTTGTTTTTGGAGTCAAGAGCTATTCAAGGCAACAACGTTGAGGGAAATCCTTCAGCTCCAGAACAGACGAGAGATTATCTAAAGATTGGCTGCCTTTAATGAGACACGAACACATTCAACCGGTGAAAGACGGCAGGACAAAGACAGACGAGAGTTGACAGGAGACAGACCCACCTTCAAAAATATCCACCATGTTGAAAAAGGCCAACGACAGCGAGGACTTCCCGCTGCCCGTGCGACCGCAGATCCCCACCTATAAACAGGAAGAGGACAGACGGTCAATAAGCTTCGACTGTGGCACTGCCGCGAGACATCAGACACCTGCGTGATAACCGAGTGACGGGTACGTGACGAGCGCGGACGCAGTTTGGTCACCAAGTGTCAGTTCGCAGTTTATTGGAGGCACATGGCTGTGACTTCAAAGTAAAAGCACACGTTTAAACAACAATCCTCGACCTTCTTCTTATTAGACTCTGACATTCCAGACTGTACTTGTTAGTTTAAACAATATTACATTAGAGACCCCAGGAGGAGACTCAAGAGCTCACAAGACGAGGAAAAGATTGAATTTGGATGTTTGAGATGCTTCGTACTTGATTCAGAAGACGATCTTTGATGAAATGTGATTTAAAAAAAATCAACATAAAGATGAGGGGGAATCCCCGTTCACACTGTCTCAGCAACAAAATCAGTTTGATTACATTGTTTTCTATCGGAAAGTCCAAGATCACAGTTTCTCAAACTGTGGTATGAGTACCAAAGGTGGTACACGACCTTCCTTACTTGGAGGAATCTCTGAAGATTATCGCTGGAATGTTGACTGAAATAAGTTCAGCATTTCTTAAAATATCTTGTTTCAATATCAGCCCGACATGTCGGGACGTTGTTTCACGTAGTGATTAGTTAGGAGCTAAAATGTGACGTGAGACAGAAAGTGGAGGTCAAATTAACGGTTCAAAAACTCTTCAAACGTGGCTCCAAACAGGAAACATTAGGAAGAAAAGCGCTGGCTGTATTTTACCAACCGCTACCAAGACTTAAACAAAAAAGAAAACCTGGACAGAGGGAGATTACCAGGGAAGATTTCCAGTCAAGAAAAACATCTAAATATCACCTATAAATGACTCTTTTCAGTTTATTTATGTGGTTTTCAGACAATTTATGAATTCAGTAGGAAGAAAGGAAGTACTCAGACATGTTTTACTTTGTCAGGGAGCTTTAGTTTGAATTCTTTACGGCTTCGTTAAACACAGAGTGATGTGGTGGAGAGGAGACTGCTGGGAGACATCTCGTATCCCCTCAACAATCTACTGCTCAAATAGTGCTCGTCTCAGTCGGTCACCAATATTTCTTTCTTGTAGCAAATTAAGTTAAAAACTTTTTTAAAAAATCAATAATAATCGACATCTTTCTCCTTTAATCCTCCCGCGAGTCATCCTTCAATAACTGTGTTCACCTCTTTTTGTTGGACTCGTCACCGTTTTGTTATTTCAGTGTGACGTGAGGTCCTTTCCCAGCAACAGTGTGTGAATAACACACACACACACACACACACACACACACACACTTCTATCTATAGAATATAATACTGCTTCGGCTGTTGCATAAACATCACTTGGTCGTGATGCAGCACTTTTTTTTTACGGTAAAACTCTCTGAGAACGCTCTCAAAGATGTTTGTTTGTTTGTGTTTGTACAAACTGAAACCTGAACAGCAGCATTCTACTTGGTCACCAACAACAGTACTCATTAATAGTAGTACTTTGTTGGGGGCCACTGGGTGAAGTTAGGAGCTCCAGGCTCTAGGAGGAGTGTCCCCCGGGTAGGAGAGTCTTTCTGTGGGTCGGGGAGGGAAGGCAGGCCCTAAGGGAGGTGTGCGGTGTTGGGGGGCCCTGGGTGAAGGCTCGTGGTGGGTTGGGATGTGGGGAAATGAGGGCTAAGACTTTTCTGTAACCTCCCCACAACTTATACCGCAATCAGCTACGACTCATCCTGTGGGGGCAGTTGTATAAATAGAAATAATGGGAGATAATAAAGCTGTAATAATATAAAATATGCCTCCATAGCAGAGGTTATAACACTTTACAATGACCCTACAGCTGCTTAAAACGACCTAAAAGTGCATTATAAACCATGACTTTAATGTTTTATAGTGTTTATAAATGTTAAAGAGAGGCGTGTTAGCAGTCAAAGTGTTGAAAATAATACTAAATAATGAAATCAGCACAGATTGCTGCTGCCGTGCGTCGCCTCTCTTCACAGCGTCGTGTTAATTACCTTCTGGCCTGGTTCGATGTACGCGTTGACGTGTTTGAGCACCGGTTTGAGCATGGGGTCGTAGCGCACACACAGGTCCTGGATCTTTATCTCACCTTCCTGGGGCCAGTTCTCAGGTACCTGAGAGGCATCTGCAATGGAGAGGAGAGGAACACACACACACACACGGGAGGGTTGATTTCTCCGTAACCTTCAAAAGACACGACACCAGACGACGCTGGAACGTGACGTCTGCAGTTTAAGACCAACGCAACAAAAAACAGACCACTGGCTGCTTGTCGGTTGTCTATGTTACAGCTCTGGCTGGTGTAAACAGGAGCATGTGGACCATATGGACCAAGTCATAACACTGCAGATATACAGTGGTCCAGTTCTCCTATTAAAGTGTTGCTGTGATTCTCCACTAACACCACAACCACTTCAAACTGTGACATTTAAACCTATAAAGGCCTCCACACTCCACAACTAAAGAGCTACGCGGCACATTTTTTAGAATAATTTGTACTTTTGTTTATTTACAGTATGACAAGTTAGTTTTTGGTCTTCGTGACTGGATTTGACTTGACTGATCTCTTTAATCAACAAAAGGAACTATTAAACTGTCAGATTTAGTTTCTTATCATTTAAAGTTGCTGAAATACTTTGGTTGCAAATACATTTTAAAACTGCCACCCATTGCGGAAGTGCCAAAAACTGCAGTTCCTCAAACGTCCACTTGAGGCTGGCTCCAGAAGTGAGTCAGTCTCCATAAGTCCCCATGTTAAAATGTCCAACTTCACAGCAGAAATAAACATGTTTACAGCCTGGTACAAAAAACAGTTTTGGTCTCTATAGATAATTTCCCCGTTCATGACAACTGTACTGAGGGTGAATTTTTATACAACTCACCTGTTCAGATTATATTAAGGCTTAAAGTTATGCAGGATTAAGAGCGTGGACGCTTTGATTGACAGGTGGGTGTCGTTACAGATGGCTTGTTTGAGAAACCAGGCTTCATTTAGCCCGCCTCAGGTCGACCGACTCTCCACGTCTTTGCAGATTTTTAGATTAGAAAGAGAAAGAGGCAGTACATCCAACGTGGCGGTGGCCAGCGCTGCATATTTTAAAACCTGTGGGCGACGTCACGCATACACCGTCCATTCTTTAAACCGTGATTGGTCATAAAGACCTCGATACACTGAGAAGTTTGTGATTACTGCATTCCAACATGTCCAAATCTATTTAACTGAAATGTCGGCTTCCATTAGAAACATTAAGCACTCATACTAGACTACACTGTAACAGGATAAAGTGATGAAGACGTGTCGGTGCTTTATAGATTGAAACAGAAAGACCTGATCTAATGATGAACCAGCTAACTGTACAGTTTATAGGATGTGCTGTTGCCATGGTGAAATACAAGTGACTCTTTTCTGGCAGCGCAGATAACAAAACCTTTTCATTACTGGACTTTTATTTAATCGGGGTGCCACTGAGATTACGAATACCTCACCAAACCATAACCTTTTTCAAACGTTGAACAAAAAAGGGAAAACTCTTCAGTGAATCTGGACCAAGACAGAGCGGCTATTTCTGGAAACATAACAAAAACAAATCCTGAGTTTGAAGGATGGCTGGAAAAAAACAAAGAAGGTGAAAAGAAACCAAGACGGAGGCGGAGAGAGGACGGCTTTCTCAAATGTTAGAAAAGTGGACTTGAGGACAGCGTTTCCAGCTCTGTGTCTCATTTAAGGGTCATTTGTCTCATTGACTTTGTCTTTTACAGTAAGTGAGCCATAAAACAATCCCCAAACCCCCCTGAGTGACAGAAAACAGAAGGATTCCTCCTCTCTGACATCATGGAAGCTTCCAGAGAACTGATAAAAGTAGTAAATTCTCCAAAGTTTGGGAGGAAAAAGCTAAAACGAAGCAGAGATGTGACGCTCTTATCTCATGTCAGTGTGGTAATATGAATAATGTGACATGCGAGCACCACACACAGCTCAGACTCCATCAGTTTGAATATTATCTACTGCGGAGGTCATGGAGTTTAAAAGACTAACTAAGGAGCTAACAAAAGATGCGTTATGGGAAATGTAGGATCCAAATAAAGATCAAAAACTGTATTTTTCATGTAGCGCTATCGTCAGGTCAACATTTTAATTGATCCAATACTTTTAATTTATGACCAAATAACTGCAAAATTCATTGATGCGGACATTTTAACATGGGGACTTATGGAGACTGCCTCACTTCTGGAGCCAGCCTCAAGTGGACCACAAGAGGAACTGCAGTTTTCGGATGGATCAGTACCTCATACAACCTCGTGAGACTGGATTGATGTCGGCTTGAAAACAAAGAACTCAGTTACCCATAGATCCCTCGTAGTTCTCCGACTCCGTGCTGAGGAAGCTGTTGACCTTCTTCACGGCTGACATCTGGACCTCCAGGTCTGCCAGGTTCCTCACAACCCAGTTCAGGTAGTTGGTGACCTACAGAGGTGACCCACAAAGAGACTGGATCATGTTTCCACATCTACAGGGAGAGTCATGGTTGAAATGACCCCAGAAAACAACCAATATTTTTTAAAGTTTGCTTTGTTCTACAGCAGCCAGCTGAACCTCAGGACGCTACATACCTGCACAGGTGTGAAGTGATGTGTGTTTTAAGTGCCTCTGCTCTCAGTATCTTATAATAAAGGGTTAAATTGGGTTCTGGCAGGTGGAGGAACCCTAAAATCTGGAGGTTAAAGTCTCCTCAGATTTGTTTCTTTGCTGTTTTTATCTAATTTATCTCATTTCAATTCAATGTTTTATTGTTTTTTATTGTTTGTTGGACAGAACAAGTAATTTAAAGGTGTCTATGGAGGCCAGACATAAAGTAATAAAAGGTGATCACACAAGTCAGAGGTGTTTAAACTCTGCTTATAATGGAACAGAGTGAACTTTTAACATTCATGAAACCATTTGTCTAAAAACAGGAAGTTCAGATTTGATATGTTTGACTAAAATGTCCTAAAAAACGACAGAAAAACACTTGATGGGGTAGAGCTGCAACAATTAGTCGATTGGCTGTCAACTGTTTAATGAATCAGCAACTATTTTGTTAATCGAATGTTCGTTTTGAGTCTTTATTTAATCTACTTTGAGTTCAGCTTCTCAAATGTGAATATTTTCTGTTTTTCTGGATTCTCTATAACAGTAACCTCAAAACTCAGACAAAAAAAGACATTTGAGGGCGTCAGGTTGGGAATTTTTCACCATTTTCTGTCAGAGTAACGTAAAATGGTCAGGGAATGTAGTGTGATACGACATAACAGAGGAAACTCACAGTGAGGGCGTAGGTGAGTCCGAGCCCCACCAGACCTCTGTGAAGCAGACCGTAGTGTAAACTCCAGATGGAGGCTCCTGCTGCTGAGAGCACGATCACTGCTCCGAGGTAGTCCTGTATCACAGAACGTACACCAGTTAACCAATAAACCAGGTCTACGAGGGCGAAAACAAAGATCTGCTTCCGCAGTATCGGCATCGTGAAGTAGTTCCTCACCGTTCGGACCTCCAGCCAGCGGTTGGCAGCAGACAGGAACAGGTAGGCCGTGTTGTTGGTGTCCGTCAGCTCGAGCATACGCTGTTTGAAACGAGCCTCGTGTCTGAAACAAACATTAAGACGCACAGCTCTTTTCTTTATTACTCTCTGGATCTCTGTTGCTTGAATAACTGTTGCTTTAATTATGCCGTTCTTTCCTCTTGGAGGAGCTCGATAAACAAACGTTCAAATAAAAGAATAAAGCAGTTTGACTGTTATCCAGTCCGTATCTAATCTCGAGGTTTTATCATCATCATCTGTGTGCTGTAGTAAATTACTGCCATCTAAACCAGACTTGGTTTGGAGGGAGACCAGAGGATAACGATAATGGGAACTATCAAATGATTGCCAAGAATCTGTCTCAACACCAGATTCACTGTTTCTGCATGTGTGTGTGTGTGTGTTTGTATATTTGTGTGTGTGTGTGTGAGGAAGAGGAAGTCCACAGGGAGGACGGAAGGAAAAAAAGCGTGAGAGCTGTTTAATGTTGGATTATACCGACGATGGGAAAGAGGGTGAAGACAGAAATACAGGACGATGCTGCTGCTGCTGCCTTCACCAACAAAACTACAACTACAGCAGCTACAACTGAAGCGTCTGTCACTATTACACAGTTATGAGTTTAACCACAAATACTAACACTCGTGTTACAGCTACTATTACAACAGAGCTGCTCACATCATTATGAGGCTTCACTGACAACTGCCGCTGCTGCTAACAATGGGTGCGGTTCATCAGAGATTAGATGTGGCCCAGCATACATAAATATGACAGTGAGCCATCTCGTTTCCTTCTCATCTTTGTTCAGAGTGTGCGCCCCATGAACAGGCTCAGTTCTCTCCACAGCGGCCCAGGGTTTGACTCTGACCTCTGGCCCTTTGCTGCATGTCATCCCCCTCTTTCTCTCTCTCTCTCTTCAGCTGTATCTGTCAAACAAAGCTCAGAGTTGCACATGTGCAGTACTGATCGAGCAGGATGTCTGAGGATGAAGCACAACGGCATTCGTATCTTTTACAAATCGTCGTTTTCTGGTTCAGACTTTGTCTCTGTGAACCCAGAAACTTAAAATAAACAAAGAAAAGCAGTTTATCGCTGCCTGGACTGGCAAGTATCTCCATGGCGAGCTTTCTGAGGGATCACAGGAGTGCAGTCTTTGACTGCAGCCAATTGGACTGATAGAGAGTGACAGCAGCTTCCTTTCTTGTCCATCCACAGACTCAGAAATGGTGAAATAAAGCATGCTGGCCATCGTGGATGAGATAAAATTAAACCTAACCTATTAAACTATTAAAACTAAATGTCATCCGCGATTCAAAATGTACCTCTGTCTGTCTGCTTGAATTCTAGTTTAACATGTTTTTCCAACAATGTTAGAAGAACTAAAATATCAGGGCTCTTGGTAGCGTGCAGCCTGAGTATGAAAGCTGAGTCTTTGCTGCAGCAGCGTGGGTTCAACTTCAACCTGTCCTCTCTCTACTCCCTTCCCTGTCTCTCTCAAGCTGTCACTATCTAATAAAGTGATTAAAAAATGAGATAATGAGTCCTCTGATGCACAGCTGTCCATATACACTCAACTTTTCACGGTAAATGCTTAAAAAAACAAGTTTTTGTCCCGTCTACATTCCCTGAATATGTAATTCAATAGTCCTGATGTAGGGACTGGACAGAGAGCTGTGATGAGGTTTGTTTTAGTGTTTACACTTACACTTACAGTGAGGACTGAACTGAAATGAATTTAAGGGTAAGGGTTGTGGTCAGACATGCAGAGGTCATGTTTGTGTTGTCATGTTATCTTTCTGTGTGAGCTGGAGGCTCAAAGCATCAATAAATAAACTTTGTGTCACGTATACGTGCAAAAAACTCGAGTATCAGCTGAAATGTGTCCAGTTTAGTGTGTGTGTGTGTGTGTGTGTGTGTGTGTGTGTGTGTGTGTGTGTGTGTGGGTGTGTGTGTACCTGAACGCTCTGATAGTGGTGAGACCTTCAGCGGTCTCAGAGAAGTGACAGAGCAGAGGAAGCTGTGTGGAGTCATCAAGATCCTGGAGGTCCCTGAGAAAGAGAGAGACACGATGCGTCATGATTAAATATGTCTTTGTTTATGTGTGTGTTTGGACGTGTTTTATACGCTCGGTGAAGAAGAATCATCCTGATTTAAAGAGCCTTTAAATCTAAAAAACAAATGTTTCCTGTTGAGACGCTGTGGACTCACTTGGAGGCCACCCGGAAGTACTTCTGGATGAAGTAGAAGGCGACCGCCAGAGGAACCAGGGCGATGAGGAAAATGGGAGTGATGGAGGAAATGACGCCGATGGCCGACAGACACAGCAGCGTCGATCTCGTCAACGACTCCAGCGTCGGAGGAATGTGCTGAGAGAGAAAAATGAGACGATGAAGATGAAGAACTAACACGACCTGCATGCATGATCCTGACATGACGTGTGCTGACCTGGTCTATGATGTTGGTATCAGCTGAGAATCTGTTGAGGATCTGGCCCAGAGGGGTGATGTCAAAGAACCTGAGGAAAGGAAAGAGATGATACCTGAAACATCTGCAGCTCTGACATTTAAAGGTTATGTTAGACACTGTCTGACCTTTTCTGTCCTGCTAAACAGAAAAGAGCAGAGAGAGAGTAGACGAGGACACGAGTGTTTCCTTGGAGACTCGGCGTTAAATGCTCTGTTCTTGTCTCTTTTAAAGCCGAGTATACCTACGTCTGGACCACGAATGTGAGATAACGCAGAGCTTCTATCTACTCGTGAACTCGACGTGTGGACTTGTTGAGCGTTGTTACCTGATGGGGGCGTGGATGATCTTGTTGAGCAGGTTGTGGTGGAGGTTGGTGGCCGCGGAAAGACCCAGAAACTCCACAGTGAGAGAGGTGATGAGGCACAACGTGATACCAGCCGCACACAGGATGATGAACACCGGCAGATGGTACGAGTCGGGCTGAGGGTTTAAAAAACAACAACAAATTTTCAGCTAACCTACTGACTGAAAGACTGTTCTCCACGTCCACTTGAGGCTGGCTCCAGAAGTGAGTCAGTCTCCATAAGTCCCCATGTTAAAATGTCCAACTTCACAGCAGAAATAAACATGTTTACAGCCTGGTACAAAAAACAGTTTTGGTCTCTATAGCTAATTTCCCCGTTCATGACAACTGTACTGAGGGTGAATTTTTATACAACTCACCTGTTCAGATTATATTAAGGCTTAAAGTTATGCAGGATTAAGAGCGTGGACGCTTTGATTGACAGGTGGGTGGCTTCTTTGAGCCAACAGGCGTCATTTAGCCCGCCTCAGGTCCACTGATGATCCACATCTTTGCTTATTTTTATGAGCCAGGAGGAAGACGTCTGACGTCACGCATACGCTGTCCATTCTTTATACTGTCAGTGATTAGCAATATTTCTCAACATGATTTCACCTCATTATAGTGGCTAAATTCAAATATATTTGTTTAATTTCTCATAGCAAAGCGTTGCATGCTCTCAGCATGTTGGAATTGTCATTTATGTTTCTCATTTTTTCATTTATTTCCTATTTTTTCTTATTTTTTGAGATGTTTCCAACAATATTTCATCTTCATAGTTGAATAGTTCACACATCAGGATGATAAAAAGTAGAAAATCCTTTTTATGGTATCTAATTTTACAATAAGTATGATATGATTTGGTGATATTTTGGTTGGAGTAGATGTAGAAATCTATCTCGCATGTTAAGCCTCCTTAAAACTGTCAGTACAGTGTGAGGAATCTTCTACCTCGGCCCCTCCGTCACCGGGCGTAGGCTGCGTGGTGTTGGCGCCGTAAGCCAGGCTGGTTCCGTTCGACGCGTCCGTTCCCGCTCCAAAGCTCTGGTTGGTTTTGTAGGAAGTCCAGAGAGCCAGCCAGTAGTCGATGGCAACGATGACTGAGTGTTTGAGAAGTTTAGAGGACACCATGAGGAAGACCATGAAGAACCCACCAGACGACAGGTAACACCAGCACACCTGGAGGGGGAGGAAGGCGCAGTAGATGGAGGAATCGGTCACAAGTTTATAATAAAATAATTAATATATTTATCTTGTACTGATAGATGGATTACCCTCCATGGGATCTTTGATCTTCTGTTAGTGGTCGTGGACATGTTGTCATCATCTTCCTCCTCCTCTTCTTCCTCTGATAGGATGAAAATCAGGTTGAAGATACGACAAAATAAAAAAACAAATCCTCCGCTCCGTCTTTCTACCAACTGCCTCAAAGAAAGTTTAATATTTGATGCTGTAAAGAGGAATCACCACGTAAAAGCGGTGAATCCGTTACCTTCGTCCTCGTCGTCCATCTGGTTCTTGGCCTCTCTGGAGTAGAAAGCTCTTCTCAGTGTTTTCCTCTCTAGTGTTGTTTGACTGTCCTGCTGTATGTCCTGCATGTAAAGAGACAAAGGATTACAGCTTGGATATGAATGTAGGATGTTGCCTGATTGGGAGAAGATGCTGTTACAAGTTGAAACTACGTCACACTACCTTCTCCAGCTCCTGGTCTTGTCTGTTCATCAGCGTCTTCCAGTGATCGTAAAGCTCGACATCGTGAGTCTGGATGTCCTTCAGGGTTCCCTCCCTCAGGACAGAGCCATCCTTCATCGCTATGATCTGAATAAGACATAAAAAAGACAGATGGTCAGGTGAGGTTGAGTGTTAGGTTGATTATTAAATGTGTTTTGTATTATTACCCAGTCTGCATGTATGAGGTACTGCAGTTTATGTGTGACCAGGACTACGGTCCGTTTATCGTCCTGCAGAAACTTGAGGATTCCCTCCTGCATCAGGTGATCGCTCAGGTGGATGTCCAGCGCCGAGAAGGGATCGTCCTGTGAGACGGACGAGACAGTGAGAAAGAAACTGAGGACTCGAGGCTGCCAGGCCCGATTTTCTCTGGAGCACATCTTCACGACACAATTTTAGATGGTTTAAAAAAGATTGGTTTAAAAATCGACCAGTTAAACAATATTTTAAAGCAGCAGTCTGTAGGATTTAATGGCATCTTGTGGTGTAGTTGCTACTTGTGACCTACCACCTCACCTTTTCCTTCCTAGCTTGAAGGAGAAACTACAGTCACCTTGAAAAACACTAAAGGCCCGTCTGGAGCCAGTTTTTAATTGTCCGTTTTGGGCTACTATGGAAGAAGACTAAAGGCGTCCATAGAAATCCCACCGGGCACGGATGTGACGTGTTCCGTGTGCGCCATAGTAGGCCGAGCTAACGGCGGCTGTTCTAGTCGATGTTTTAAACCCCACCAGAAGCGGCTCTCCACTGAGAATACGTTGATGTTTTTTATTTTTGACGGACGCTGCGAGCAGCCAGCGTCAATCTGACAGGAAGTCAGACACAGAAACAGCATAGAGAATCCAGTTGATTTTCAAAATAAAACACCCGTGTGCACACTTCTGATGGTGAAAACAGCAAAAATAATTTAACCACGTAGCATATTTACATATTTAAAAGCACATAAACCAGAAAAATTACCAAATCTGAGCAAGCTAACAAAGCCTGGAGGGAAAAATGCTTGTGAAACACTCCGGATGGAGTTGGACCAAAACAGTGTTGTGGCAACAACGTGACGTAACGGCTCATTCTAAGACAACAAACCTGTTCTTATTTTCAGGTGATTTTACACTAATGAAAACATAGTTTCACATATTATATTAAATTTCTGCCATGTCCTGTAGATAGACACTCATAAATCTGACACACCGGACCTTTAACTCGTGTAACTTCTCTAGAAATCCATCAGAGTTTCTAGTGAAACTGTTGATGGTCATTTGATGATACTATGTTGACACATAAATCTTATTGTTCCATTAATGTCTCTCTATCCGGGTGAGTCGGCGCTATAAAGAGTGTGCTATAGTGCGTTAATGGAGCTCTGGCTCTGATTAATTTATGTATTTTATGATGACGCATTTTTCAATCCAGAGATCAGATATGAAAGCAGAGAGCAGCTGCACTTTCACAGCAAAATAACGTTAATTAAAGAAAACATTCCCTCCTCGTTGTACACTTTTACAAATGACACACGGTCGCTGTAGACATTACACAGTGTGATGCGTGTATGAAAGAATGCCACTGATAGCTTTTAATGTGGAATGTGTGCTCGATAAGCGGCTGAAGCTCGGCTCGCGCTGGTACTCGGAAAGATAAACACATGACAGCACGGCAGAGAGAGAGAAGACACCTCCTCATCCCAGAGGCCAACACAGCACTATGTGCTGCATCATAAAGAAAGGTAGGCTTAAGACATCAGCGGATACAGGGTGTTACTTTCTGCTGGACATTAATCTAATTCAGCTATAAACAACAAAAAACGGAGAAAGTATTCAGATAGAAATCAGAAAATATAAACTCAATATAAACTCTCTTCATCACTGAGGAGTCCTTCCTTCCTTCCACTGTGTTATTGTACATACGTCTGTACGAGCTCACCAAGAAGACGATGTTGGTGTTCTGGTAGAGAGCTCTGGCCACGCAGATTCTCTGTCGCTGACCTCCGCTCAGGTTGATGCCCTGAATCACAGCAACAGATGATGAGCAACAAAAATACATAAAAAAATGTCACGAGCCGTGTTTCCATCCTGATGCGTCGCAGATTTTAAATGAATTTCGAGTAATTTGGCAAAAGAAAATGCAAATACATCCTTTTTTCGCTTGCCGGCTCATGATAAAAGCAAGAAGAAGGCGCAACAGGATGACAGATCAGTTCTGTGTGGAGCCATCATGGATGGATTATAGAGCCATGAGGAAACAGCTGATCAGTCATGTGACTTAAATGTTCACCATTTCCGCCAAGTTTTCCCGACGCGATACTTCAAAATGCATCGTAACACGTTAATGGAAACACGGCTACTGAAACACAAACCGGTCAAAGGTTGAGTTAACTCTAGCTATATAAATAATCAGAACCATTCATTAAATAATAAATGAATAAATGTGCGTACTCGCTCTCCAATCTCAGTTTGGTCTCCAAAAGGCAGCAGGTCGATGTCTGGCTGCAGAGAGCAGGCGTCGATCACTGCCTTGTACCTGAATAATACAACATGAACACCATCAGGAGGGACAGATTAACACCGGAAGATTCATTCTGTAAAACACGACACTGAAGTTTGATTCATAAACGCAGACGAACAGAAGCAAACAGAAAAGATGTCTGTGTTTTACCTCTGTTTGTTGAACGGGCTGCCAAACGTGATGTTTTCCTCCACCGTAGCGTTGAGCAGCCAGGACTTCTGGGTAGCGTAGGCCACGGAGTATCTGTTCTTGCTGGGTGCGTTATGGGAAACAGAGGCAAACAGACAGGTGAGAACCAAAAGTCCTGAATTCATAAAGCTTTAAAGAGCAGGAGGACTGATCTGTTTCACGACCATGACGGTCGATTCGTTAATGTCATATAGTCGCAGGAATTCGGACTAATTATGAAGAAATAAACGATCTTCTGGCTGATAGTTTGTCACAGGTCACACAGAGGACTCAGTATTAAACAGAGACTGTTTCATAACCAGTTAAAATCTCCTCCTAGTACGTTTAATTATGAAATTTCATAAGAAATAAGCATTTATTTTATATTTTGTACAAGATGGTATCAACTTTTTAAGACCTCGTTCCCTCTTTTTGGCTAATTAGTGAGCCACATTTTCTTATTTTTTTGCATAATTTATACTTTATGTAAATATATAATTACCAGGATCTGTATAATTTTGATAAGATGTACAAGATGACTAATTTATTAAACTAAGAATGAGTATGAGATATCAAGATACTGCATGCTGGAGATGCAAAGAAATATAGATCCTGGGAAACAGCTGAAACTTTACAGTTAATAAGATTTAAAGGTTTCTATTTCCAGGTCTAAAAACTCTTCATCACGTCTAAGTCAGTTCGTCTATTTTATCTTTCAGCGTTTCTACCCTTCATCCATCTCTAAATATTTCAGGAGCCATGCTGCATCTTTTACAAACCCAATCATAAAATCTTGAATCTTTTATTTCCATTGCTGAAAGCTGATCAGATCAGTGCTCCTGTTCTAACCAGCTTTATTAATGCGACACCCAAACATCAAAAAAAAAAAAAAAAAAAAAGAAGGAGGACGAGAGGGAGGATTATGTTTTTGTAAAATTCCACGGCAACATGAAAAATATTTTGTCAGATATGAGAGAGAAATATGGATCATGGATCGGGTTAATGATGAGCTGCAAAATAATCAACGACAACACGATCGACACAATCAACACGAACACCAGCTGCAGCGTCACAAACATAAATACAAACACCAACAAGGAACAAGGACGACAACAACTGCGGCGTTCTGCTGGGAGGCTGATCTGAGTCTAAAATTACTCTAATATGTCAAATCTGATCATTGTGTGAACTTATTTTTATTTAGTCGTGTATTGTTTTGTATACTACAGAATTACTTTAATACAACTTGTACCTGTAAATACCTAAAAAGACATTATTTGGGTATGAGATGTGTTACTATAAATATGCATATATAAATATATAAACATATCTGCATGTATCATGTGTGTATTTTTATACAGAATAATGCTTCGTTAGCTATATTAGCAGATCATGTGTGAGTTGTGGCTCCCAGCATTAAAAGCTCAAACCACACCAGGATCACGACACAAAATCAAATATCAACTCAATGGAAGAAGAGCGACTCGACGAGGAGAAGATAGTACACTGTAAAGGCTGATGGCAGTTGTTCCTGAACACACACACACACACACACACACACACACACACTCTCTCTCTCTCTGAATAGTTACTTTCTTGTTTACGTGATTCAACTGTGAAGTTTCTTAGCGACCAAAATACTAAAAGTTGAACTTCGCAGCTCGACGGTGTGAATGTGACGGAGAGCAGAGTTGGAAAGTCTCATAAAATCCACAGATGAACAAACACAGTTGGAAAGGCCGCCTCATTGTTTGATGAGTTTGCCTCTCCTCTCCGCTTTATGTTTCGTCAGCTTCATTCTAATGAAGCGTCGCTGACGCGTGTTTCACCTGTCGTGGCTGATGTAAATACAGAGTTTTCCTTTCCTGTCTTCACCTTTGTATAATTTTTGTTCATTGCTGTTTTAATGCTTAAAGTTGAGTTTGCTGATATTTGTAATTACAAAAAAATATATTATCGGGGTCTTTAATGGAGTGTCTATGACTGCTAGAGGGTCAGAGTTACTCAGTTTGATAATACTGAAAGTTAAGTAAGTTAAGAGATGCAGCTCTCATTGATTATGTGACTATTGGTGACTTTACATATATTTCTGTCTGTCAGTTATTTCTCTGGCTTATAAGTGTCATGAGAGGCAGAATTTTAGTGTGTTGATACATATTGATTGGTAATTAATTAGTACTTAATTGTGTCGTTACAGACCTCAGCTTAAATAAATCCAACTGACTGGGAAAGTCGGTTTCGTGTTCTTTAATCCGGACACAGCCAAACTTTGAGCAAACTCTAACCGCCTGAATAAAAATTCACTGTGAAGACAAAAAAACACAAACTTTTCTTTAATTTATTGTTCATTATTATTAAGATTATCCTCTTTTGCAATGTATGTTTATATTTTAACTGTTGTTTAAACTGTCTGCTGCTTTATAAAACTTTTTTTCCATTACATTTTTATTAGAAAGATAAAAAAATCTATTAAAAAGGTTAAAAAACACCATTAAACTTAATAAACTAATAGAGAGAGATGCAGTCTACACAGTATGTATGTGTCCATGAACAACATAGCCTCAAACACTGCATGAAAACAAACAGTACTTTCTTGTGAGAGAGACAAAGACAGAAAATGAAGTTAAATCAGACGAAGGGAGGAGACGTGAACGACGAGAGGTCAGAGGGTCACTTCACATCTGAAACAGGAAGAAGAGCGTATACCTCCTGATGTCTTCATCAGACTCGTCTGTCTCTGACCAACTGTCAAAGTCACGTCATTGTGTTAGAACGAGCCTGCTGCAATCAACTGTGTGTATTTTTGTGTGTTTGTGAGTGGAAATGTGTCAGAAAAGACAAGAAGGCGAGAGGACAAAGAGAGACAGCGAAGAGAGACAAACTATCTGTAGGAGGAGACGTGGACAGAGAAAACAGAGCAAAGGAGGAAGACAGAGAAACAAACAAGAAAAATGGAAGAGACGGACGTGTTTTTGTGCCAAACCCATGATAATGAAGACATGATGTTGTTCCTGTCAGCTGTTAATCGAATTAACCATCCCACCCAGAAAAGAAGAGCCATGTAAGTGATGCAGTCATTGTCTGTCTGTGATAATTAGGTTTTAGTGGCTTCTTCGACAATGTCTCATATTTTTTAGCACGAGGGTGCGAGTGTGAGAACTTTGTCCTGGGTTAAAGGATCAAATATATTCAGTAGGACTTTACAGAACGAGGTCTTAACACCCAACATGTAGATTATGGGTTAAATTATAAACAAACATGGTGTGCAGCTTTTAAACTTGTCTTTCAGTGACCAGAAAAATATTTATGCTGCCTTTACAGAAAAGGTTTGAGGTTGTTCAGGTTAAAGATGGACTAAATTTGTTTTAGTAGTTTCAACAGTATTTAAATAACTATATTTAAGTATAAATTAGGTCCCAGCTACACTTTAAAATGCTCTTTTATTATCTTAAAACAATCCCACTGGGGTAAATATGTTCAGCTGTACGAGTATTTGTTCTGATTACGTTACTTATGATCAAAAACTAGCGAGTCGACAACTTTGCTAACACTAACACTCCCCCGGTGCTCTGAGCTCACAGTTCGGGCAGCCCGGCTAACAAACTGAGCTAACATCAGCTAACAGCAGCTACAGTTCACTTCACTGTCCATCATCTTCTCTCAACCTGACATGAATCAAGTGACCACCTCAGCTCTCTGATATCAACTCAAACATGGTTAAACTTGATAATAAACACTGTGTTTCTATTTTTCTGGTCACTGTAAGTCCCGAGGTTATCTTCTGTCTAATTATTGGCTTGTTTTACTAAATATTATTACAGATATGAACTAAATATGACACACTCTAGATGTCTATGTTGTCATCACTTACTGGCTACATTGACCAGGTCAATGTGTGAAAACTTCTGGGTGTTGTGACTTAATTAAAATGTCTGTCTGACCGTTAAACATTTCACTGCAGGTGGTTTAAACTAGTTAAACTTATTAAACTAATTAAACAAATCAGCTATATGGATCTGAAAACAAATGTGAATGTTGATGGTATGTTTGAATGTTTCAGACAGAAGAGATCAGAGAGGAAAAAGTACCTGATGCTCCCTTCGTGGGCCATCTCACAATCAGGCGGCCTGATATGGCAAGAAGGCAAGAGGTAAAGAGACAGACACACACACACACACACACACACACACACACACACACACACATCCAGGTATACATGCAGTCACATGAACAAAGACACCACACACAGACACACACACACACACACACACACTGTAAAGGTTAGTGTGTAGCTCCGACAGCTACAGATTCTCTTATGATACAGGTGTGCATCTATAATCTACAGGTGATCCACTAAGTGTGGATGTAAACAGCAGATAAAGAAGAGACGTCTGATAGAAATTCAGACTTCCTGTAGGAAAGAAAAAACAGAACAGAAGCTGAAGAAATGTCACAGAAAGGTTTCTGAGATGACAAGAAGGCAGCATCAACAGTCTGTTGAGTGTCCACGTGCACCGAGGTGTGAACAGAACGTCGGAGTTTCTACAAATGTTTTCTAAAACTACTGAAACGGCTTTGAGGTCTCATTAAGGAAGTGTTTCCCACAGTGTAGTGGTTCTCAAACTGGGGGGCAGGCCACCCTGAGGGGTCACAGAGCCACTGCAGAGGGGGCGTAGATGAGTCATAAACAATCTAAAAAAAATCGGCAAAGACGTGGATCATCGGCGGACCTGAGGCGGGCTAAATGAAATGAACGGGGAAATTAGCTATAGAGACCAAAACTGTTTTTTGTACCAGGCTGTAAACATGTTTATTTCTGCTGTGAAGTTGGACATTTTAACATGGGGACTTATGGAGACTGACTCACTTCTGGAACCAGCCTCAAGTGGACGACAAGAGGAACTGCCGCTTTTGGTACTTCAGTGTTGGCTTCACTTGACAGAAACAGAGGTTGGGGGAACACCAGACAAAGTTTGATCATCACTACTCATCTTATTTATGGTACTACTCGTAGAACCAGGGTTATAAGTAACTAAAGGTTTATTTTTATCCATCAAAAACTGGCAGCTGAGGTCATTTTAGAGGTTTTATTAGTAAGACAAGATACATGAAACCATCACAGAAGTCAAAATAATCTGACAAACTGTGGTGAAACGGTACTGAAGAGGGGCATCTGTGATGGTTACAGCTGTATCTGAAATCAGTGAAGTAAGAGGAGGAGGAAGGTCGGCTTGTTGTGGTGAATAAACGCCTGCTGTCCGGTAATAAATCAAAGTGATAGTGGAGTCATTGTTGACGGCTCATCGCTATCCATCACAATAAAATTACTTCCAGGGTGAATCACTGCGAGAATATTGACATATCTCCTCATTGTTACTGAATCAATATTCTCCGGAGCTCTCTTTGCTTCAGTGATTCTCTCAAACTGTTGTTGATGATATCGATATGATCATTTCACAATAAAAGCCTCATGAGTGTAATTTAACACCCCCGCATGTTACCCTCAGGACTGTCCCTTTAAAACGCTGCGAGATATAACCACAAATATCTCTTCAGCGAGGACGCTAACCCAAACGGCCATTTCATTTTATTAGAACCACAAGAGCAGAAAATGAAATCATACGGGAGACTGATCCTCCACACTTGATGCTAATGGACACATATTTTGTTCCTGTCGGTTTCACTGTGCGCACAAACAAGATCACATTAATTTACATCTAAATAACATCATAACATATGCAGTTACTACGAATTGTGACCTTATATCGAGCAATTACTTCACAATATAAAAGATGTGCTGTGTGTAATGAGATCTAACACCAAAACAGAGAATAAATATAATTATTTGTATATTGTTATGTTGTGTAATTCATCGTATTCTATCAGAAATGTTTTACTGCTCGGTTAAACCAAAACAGATTATTTTGCAGGAACTTTGGCAGAAAAGGAAGAAAAAGAACAAAACTGATTAGAAAGATATAATATATATATATATATATATATATATATATATATATATATATATATATATATATATATATATATATATATATATATATATATATATATATATATATATATATATATATATATATATATATATATATATATATATATATATATATATATATATATATATATATATATAAGATGCTGTGTCCGATAAAGTAACGTCTTACTTGCTCCAGTAGACTCTTCCGTCGATGGTCTGCATCTCGCCGAGCATGGCCAGCAGCAGAGAGGATTTCCCACAACCCACCTGGCCCACAATCATTGTCAGCTGACCTGAACAGACAGAAAGGTTACTGTTTTATGTTACTGTTTTATTAAGATGGAGTTATTTTAGCTCATGAATGTCATTTACAGACAGAATACACTATATGATGGGTTTTCCCAACATCCTACATGGAGCCACTTGATACACAGATGGGGTTGCATAGATCTAAGCCTGATACAGCAGATTCAAATTGGACTTTAAATTTAAATGGACATTTAAATGTATTCTAAAATCTAATTATACTGTAATTAGTAAAAACCGAATGCATCCTTCTAAAAACTGAATATAAGACGATGTAGAGGTGAGCAATGTGACGTGAAATCGTGATCTAAGGTGTCCACAGTCTACTTTTTCAGGTGAATCGTAAAGATCGTGATATTTAATGTCCCCTTACTTTGTTTACAAACTACACATAAACTCATTGAACTATGCTGATTGGACAAATTACTTCATGTAGTTCCTCCTTGGACAACAATGTAATTGTGAGTTATGAACTTAAAAGGTGTTATTTTATTTATATCTTTTGGCTTCTGTTTACTACTTCAAATCAAACCTGTGTATCTTTATTGCAATACTGTGTTTTAATGGTGCAAATGGAGAAATTCATTGGTTATTTCAAGCCTGGCTAGTCTGAACTGAGAAAGATCACAATTTAGATCATGATAGCGATTAAATAGATTATTTTTTTGGCCGGATCTTCCACCTCTACGATAATGTCAAGCTCAAATTCTACGTGACAAGTCGACAAGTTGACAAATGCACGTTGGGGTCGTGAGAATTTTGCGACTTAACAGTGAGGTCACGGGTCAGAAAAGGTTGAGTAACTCTGCTACAGACTGACACTCTACAACAACACAATGCTTAATAATCTGATGAAAGTTTGAGGTGACAAGAAGTCATTTTTCCACCTCACACACACACAAGATGAGCTCAAACAGAGCTCTAACTTACTCTTAAACCAAGTCCCAGCATTAAAATAGTCCCTTGAAGACGTGAGGACCAGTCAAAATGTCCTCAAACACACACTAACTCTCAGTGACTAGATTACACCAGCTCTTGGCAGAACAACAAATCCTGTTTGTCTTAGTAGTAGCATGTCTCGGATAGCAGGGAAGTCACTTCCCAGGGGAAGCTGCAAGTGTGTGTGTGTGTGTGTGTGTGTGTGTGTGTGAGATATACTACACGGTCCATCTGTTGAACATGACCTGGTCTCCTGACACTTGGTATTTCAGTGACATCCCTGCAGCATTACTGTAATACTCTTTCAGCATGTTTCATTCTAACAGTGCTCTTCCAGCGTGAGCAGAAATTTCACCTGACAGAGACAAATACCTCCATATCCAGAGTGATTTATAACCTATTACTCTAATAAGATTCATAGGCAGCAGGAGTCAAACCTCAAACCTCAGATCTATTTATCATGCTTTTACTGTAGTACAGCTCATATTTATGCTGAGGTAAAAGTCAGACAGCATTAGCTTCAAAGGTATCACAGTCATACATGCATAACAGTAATTGGTTTGCTAAAATAACTACTGCAGTTTAGCCAAACTCTGTGTTGGACAATCATTTATTTGTTTATTTATATCAAATTCTCTGGCAGTTTTACTGGATTAGGTGGTTTTACAACATCTTTTCATTTGTTGATTCAAATTCTGATGAAATACTGATTTTACGTTTGGCTATAAGTGATGAATATCTTGTGGAACGGTCAGTACCTGTGGGGATGCGGATGTTGATGTCCGACAGCGTGGACAGGTTGTTTCCCCAGGTGAAGAATCCATTCAACACCTGAACAAAAAAAAAAAAAACACAGATATAAAATAAAAATAACTACAACTGATGCTGTAGATTCATTTATTCTCTGTAGTAGATGTCTCACAGTAAACAGCCATTGTGCAACACATGACTACGTGCTGCTTTCTTGTTATGTGTAGATGTCCTGACCCTGAGTTTAAGAAACTTTGAGTTCACTGGTGTGAAAGCTGCTGCAGATAGCTGTATTGCACAATGAAGGACATGCTGTGCTCATGGTATGTGGGACTGATGACAAAAGTCGTCCTGTGACGCACTTCTCAGGTCCTGGAGAGTTCATTTGAATGTACGCTGACAAATAAAACACCAGGAGGAGCAGGTGCTGCTGTGTTTTTAACTTTTTTTTGTCAGGAAAGGCTGTCTGAGGATCCCCACCAAAGACCTGATCCACGCTCAAGTCTGTATTTAAGAGAGGGTGAATGGCAGAAGTCACCTAAAGAAAACAACACCCTCTAGCTTTAGACCCTTGATTCGGATAATGAGAATTCCCGTTTTATTTACTAAAGATGCACTCTCTAAATCTAATTTAAAGTCCTCAAATCCCCATAAAGTCCTTTCCAGCTCATTGTTGTTCTTTTGAAACTCTGTGTTAAATCTGAACTCTCTTATGGTTCAAAATAACAAGATGGGAGAACATTAGGCTAAAAAAAATAAAATAAATTTCTACGCGGATGACACCCTGATTTATATTTACATCCGATGTATTGAAAGATTATGTTACGTAAACACGAATAACATTAATACTGGCTGCATTAATATGTCGGAGTGCTAGGTCCTTCCTATTGTTCATGTTGGCTCACTGGGACATCGAAATGGAAACCAGTAAAGATCCCCCTGTTTCTGTCTGGTTTGTTTATGATTCTCCCTTGCCTAAACACATTTTGAAGCAGAGAGGGATTTTTTATGTGATTGTGCTACTTTATTTAAAGATATCAGCAGTTGGTATAAAACATGGGACTTCCAAAACCTTATAACAACTGAAAAGCTTGAACTAGTGTTGTGGATTCTAATAGAGAAAGTCAGCCAAGAGAACTTAAACAAACTTAAACTCTGATTATTGACCATCAACATCAGATCAAATATTTGTGCCAACTTCTTCTTATACAGAGATATGATGACAATTCTAAGTAAATATTTTGTCTCAAACATTGACAATGGCTTGGGATTTCCTGAAGTATGCCATTTTGTATAACTGAAAAAAGTAAACAAAATAATTAATAACAAAAAAATGGAGATCTTTAGCCTCCATCGTTTGTGGAAATAAGAGTTGTTGGGTCAGTTTCTTTACTAGATGGTTGCAAAGTCAGTTGACGGTTGAATTCCAGCTCTACCTAGAATGTACAACCCATGGTCAACATGCAAGTTAGAGATGGAAGTGTGAACCATCTTTATGAAACTTTCACTGCGTTAACTGCCGCAGAGAAACATGCATCATGCCTTCATATCTAATCCCCGTTCAGTCATCTATCACCGTGCTTCCTGCTCAGACTCTGTTTACATTCCTCCCATCTGTTGCATTTATTTGTTTATTTTATCTGACAATCCCCCCTCCAGTCTTTCCTCCACTGTGCCCTTCTCCCCATGACACAGATCCCAAAAGGCATCTTAGAGATGAAAACATCTTTGTTCATTTGTAAGCAAATATTCAATAAGAGCTTATTTGAAACTCATATTTCAGTTTGTTTTAGTGGTTTAGACATCGGGGGCTCAGAAGAGTTGATAGCACTCAAGTCAGTCAAGTATCTCATCAGATGTGGAAGGTACATCTTAAGATCTAGAAGCTTCCTGAACATAAGTGCCTGTTATGAATATATTAATAATATTGATTTGATGTTTTGATGTTTTGTTTGATCTTCTTATAATGGCTGAATAAATAACAACTACACCCCCCTGATGACCAGGCATCAGCTTCATACAGAAATAGTAAAGTGTGTCAAAAGCAGGATGAGGCACAAAAAGGGGAAACAAGATCAGATATTATCAAAAGGAAGAGTGGGGAGGGAAGGAGGGCAGAAGATAGATATGTAAAATGGGGAGTGAAACATTAAAAAGGAGGAAATATGGGGTTTCATGTGGGGTCACTGCTGAATAATCAACGGACAGTAAAATGTCAGAAGCTGCAGGAAATGGTCCAGAACAGTTTCACAGGGTTCACAAGCTACTTTTAAAACCACACAGGATGATTTCACAAGATTAAAACTCTGTTTCTCTGTTGATTTCTCACTTGGAAAACAGATAAAAACCTGTATGATCGAAGCTAAAGGTGCAATATGTCAGAACTGGCCACCCGTGCTGCTTAACTGTAGCTGCCGTTAGCTTGTTAGCTCAGTTAGCCGTGCAGCTAACAGTCCTATAAGCTCTAACTCTTTCTGGACTGGGAGCTCAGAGCAGCACAGGAGGAGGAGGAATGGGGGGATTACTAAGCAGGGAATGCCGGTGTGGAGCAATACCAGGACCAAAGCCAAGCAAGCAGGCAACAGAACTGGGCTCAGAAGAAAAAAAACCACAGTGTGGTGTCTGCAACTATGCGTCACCAAGACGATGAACGTCAGATCCATAAGGACAGACACTCCAAACCCATCCAAGAGCTTTGGGATGAACGGGAACGTCGTCCCAGAAGAGTTATAGCAGCAAATTAACGCCCATGATCTTGAAATCACTTGTTTAGCTAATTTTCCTAAATGGATTAATTGATGAATCATACAGTGATAAGCTAACAAAGACTGTTTACTGTGGAAAAGTCTGCTCTCTCTCTCTCTGTTTAATTAGCGGACCACCGTCTGGTCGGTAGCGTCACTCCGCAGGGATGAGGCAGGAAGAGCCGCCTTCACAGAGGGGCTGAGAAAATGAAGAATCACAAGGCCCTTTAAGGGACAACAAATTCTCGTGTGAATCCTACACTTCCTGCAAAAACACACACGTACGCGTACACACAAACACAAACACACACGTCACATGTATGATTCCACGCACCCACAAATGACCCACGGATGTACAAACAGTGAAGATATGAACCAGCTGTCGATAGTTAAATGGATGACGGTATGAGAGAGCAGCTCCGTCGTGTCTGTGTAAGAGGTGTTTTGTAATAAATACAGAAATATGAGTAGAATGATGTACTGTCATATTGATACCAATTTGTTTAATGAGACTGGATTCTTTATCTCTTATTAACCCTTGATCAAAATAAATCAGACAGGGCTCGTTCTTTTTGTTTTCACTGTCAACAAAACAAATATAAAAGTAGCTCCAAACTTTTTGTAATTATATTTAAAAAAGGTGAAAACTGGGTTTTAAAATGTGACCTGAAGCACAATTTTTTTTATTTGGAGGAATATGTTGAAAAAATAAATTTGTATTTTCTGCCCATTTTACTTTCAATTAAATCTATATTAATTTCTATTCTCTGACACTGTGTACTGTAAACTACGGCTATCTTTTAGCCGTGTTTCCATAAACATATTTTTATGAACATTATGAAGTATGACATTACAAAAGGTTGATAAAAACAGCAAAAACTTTTAACATCGTCTTGTTGTGCCCTCTTCTTCTGGTTTTCTGACTGAAAAATTGGCACCACCCACTGCTTATCTTGTGAACTTCATCCTAATAATCATGGTACAGTAAGGTATAATACTAATAATAATTTGTTTAAAGTTTGTGACACATTTAGATGGAAACATTCCAACTTAACCCTTTTTTTTTGTCAGGACAACAGGCACAGGATGTGCTGAAGCCACGCTGGTTACCATGCTAACTTCTACAACTCGACTTTGATTAACTCCTTCAGATTCTCTTGATAAGTAGCTGGAGGGTGACCAGTTCGTCCAGCACAGACGACAGTATGAAGTGTGGGCTAGTAGCAACGTGGCTTAAGATGTATATTCATACAATTAAAGGGGAACAACACCCAGTTTAATCATCTGCTGTGCAGTGTAACAGTTTAAACCTACCTGCTTCTTTAAAAATCTGATATCTTTGTATAAAACCAGTACCAAATATTATTTATATCCTGTTTTATGTGTTTTTTCTTCAGTTACTCCCTCGTCTATCTCCATTTCTATTAAACTGGCAGCTCATCTCTCTGTACCTAAATCTGTCTATCCCCAAAGGTCTCCTTACATTTAATCACTAAGAGCGGAAAGTAAAAGTGCCAGCCAGCAGTGTAGAAAGCTGAGGTCATCAGTCGTGAATGTGCTGCCTCCAACCGTCTCACACAGAAAAGCCTCTTGGATCTCAATCAGTCTGACATAAAGACAAAGTTTATTACTGGTTCGGCCTCTCAAGTCCCGTCAGCTGCCACGACACCATCGACCACCGGCAGTATAAAGAAAGTCGTTCATTCTTTAGACCATAGCTCGTCCTGCTAATGGGACAGTCCCATTGGCTTTACATCCTTATATCTCTGGTAGTTATGTCCTTTGTGTTCCTGAGAGTTCATACTCTTTTTTTCCTTCATCCATTCCACAACATGTGAACTTTGACCCTGACCTTTACAGCCACATCCTCCGTCTCCGTGGGTCTCATCTGTCGCCTGGTCGGCTGCTCGTAGTTGTCCATCTGGTAGCGCATTGGCTGCTTCCTGTTGATGGCTTTAGTCTTGAGGGAGATATTGAAAAGAGAAAAGATCTGAAGTTAGCATTAACTAATAAACTTAAGACTTCTCCTGTATCCGCTCGAGTTCACCCAGGGGAGAAGGAGTGCGGGGGTTCCCTCTGATGTAAGCCGAGATAATGTTACCCCAGAGGCTTCAATCCCACTGCTAGCACATCACCCTGTTCTTCTTATCCGGACACATCAAACACACAAACACACATCAGTATCTAAGGCTTAAAGTTATACAGAATTAAGAGCGTGGAAGCTTTGATTGACCGGTTGGCGCCATTGCAGATGTCTGGCTTCAGCACGTAGCATGTCAAAGTACAGAAAAGGAGGAAGTTGAACGAGGCTTGCTCAACTGTGATTGGAGCACAGACTAGAAAGGGGTGGGACTTGGGAAAGGTCAACAGATATCCGCACCAATATCACCAAAAATTTCTGTACGTTTGTTGTCACACCGGCTACGTCATATACCCTCGCGTCACTTGCTTGCCAAGGAAAGATTCAACGATTCAACCTGCGGTATATCCAGCACATGACGTCTTCTACATTTGCTGTTCAGAACAGGACGCAGGAAATGGTGCTTTTACATTTCTACATCATTTTAGGGGTGAATGCATGAGTTGGTTAGTTGGCTCCAGCACTGAGCACTCAAAATATAATTCACATTACTTGCCACAGCGTTTGATCAATTTAGTAATCTAACAGAAAAGGGAAGCTCACTCAGCTCGCAGATATCCTGGTAGCATTCTTGCAGTTATTGTTTCCCACTTTAGGTTTCTAATGGCTTCATGAAAGGAACATAATGCAGTTGATACAAAATGGCTGCAAATGGGGCTTTCACATTAAGTAATAAAAGAATCAAAAGGACAACCAGAGAGGCTGAAAAACTTTGCTTGAGCCTCATCTTATTATTTGCTTTTAAACAGCTTGTGTTGTCCTGATAGAAACACTGTTGAATTCAGTCACTAAATAACACGTTTGAAGTAATATTCCATTATAAAAAATGGACGTGTTGTGTATTTAAACCATTAAACCTCTAAAGAGTTGTGTGAGTCACTTGGCTCGGCGGTCTGACTGTCCATTTTAGACACAAACAGTGTTAATCCCACTGCAACATAATAGTCACCATGTGACTCGGGTCGCCTGAAACCTCAGACAGACACAAGATTAAAGTCTGGGCTGCAGTTCACTGGGCGGTGATGTTCTCGAAGACCCACCACAGGCTCGTGAAGATAACAATTAGTCCTGAGAACAGATATACAAGTAACACTTGATGTCAATATCACTTTATATCACACCATGTGGTCTATGCTTATAACCTAACAGCAACAATGAGCAGCTTGTTCGGCGCATTTCGCCGATATCAAGCCGATTAGAGCTAGAGTTTTGGGAATTCGAGTGAAATTTAGAGACGTTTGAACACTCTTGTGTTTTTTTGTTGTATTCCAACTACACGGACCTCACATGCAGTTAGAGGCAGAGTCAGACTGTTACATTCAGCAGTTTCAACTCTTTAAATTCAGATTTGGCCTCTTTGATGAGCACTGAAGGATGTTTCTCAACTTTCTACAGTTTCTTTAAATAAACCAAAAAGTATCTTTCATGTCGTTGAAAGCTTGTGAGGATACTGGTATGGTACCATAAACGACCTAAGGCGTCCATTGGTAGCAACAATGCCATGCTAGCTTGTTGGGAAGGGCGCTAAATAAGGCTCCAAAGTTAGGCTAAATTTGGGCAATGGAAAAACTGGCATGGCTGCATTCAAAGAGGTCCTTTGACCTCTCACCTCAACATATGTGAAAAAAAATGGGTCCATTGGCTCAAGTTTATTTTTGGATGCAGTATGAGTGTATTTGAATATTCCTGTAAACTGGGCTCCAAAACCAGTGTTGAATTGTCTTAAACTGGGACTGACTGGAAAGCTGAGACTCTTGTGGATTCAATGAGCCCAGTTGTGTTCATATGTGATGATGTTAGCCCCCATAAGAGCAATTTAACTTTTTTTTAAACTTGACCTCGCTGTATAAAACGACTTCTTGTGACCTCGAGGATAATCACAGCCTCATGAGGAATTCAGAGGATGGATGGTTTTCATATATATACTGACAATAAGCAATTCCCAGGAGAGAAGTGCCAGCCACCCAATCTCCAAAAATGCTATTCTTACAGTAAATCAATTTCGATGGCGTTCCTCAAGTCATTTGGTATTTTGGAGGGATTGTTGAGCATTTTCATCCATTTTAAGTGGTTAAAAAAAGTTAAGTTTGCACCAAATCTGTGAAACAAATGCAACAACTTGTGAGACATAATAGAGTATGGTATATACCTCTTTATACACTCTAAACTTTTATTATTTGAAAAAGCGCCTCCCCAAAACACTAAGTTTATTGTAGATTTATGTCTAGAAACACTTGACGCACAGTGCTAAGCTGCATCTTAAATTAATCTCCAGGTTCTCATCTTTCATTTGATGTTTAACACTTGTATGTAGTTTATATCGTTGACCAGCGTCTCCCTCTAAATGAGACTAAAAGATGTTTATTATAGGGAGGACTGGAGTGGTTAAACATTGTCCAAATCTCAAGATATTTCAAATAACACTGGCTGTGTTTCCTTTATGAATTTCTTGTGCATCTTTGCACATCAGCGTCTGGAGGATCTGCTTATTAGGATCTCATCCGAGCAGTACTCAGGGCTGATGTTACACAACGTCCCCTCGGCACCCTGTTAAAGGAACCTGTCGCTAAGATGGACACACGTTACCTGGAGTAACATGGAAGGAATGCGCGGCTTGTCGTCTGGCACACTGTCCACGAGGAAGCTCGGGCTGTTTAACTCGGCACATTAAAGCCATTTCTTGGCAACCTGAGTGCGCTTTGTTAACGCCGTCTGTTTTAAATACAGGATAAATGTGACGTCTGTAAACTGCCTTTGCAGCAGGTTCAGTTGGACTTCCTGTCTGCACAGGAAATCATCTCAGCACTCACCATCCCCAAGTGTTTTTTTCCAGCTTCAAACGAAATCGGCATGTCTCCGTTCCTCCAGCTGTCGTCTCCAATTTCGTCACTCTGAAGAAACTCACCGAGCTTCTGAACGCTGCAAACACACACACACACACACATTCAGTCCACGAATAAGCGCGATTGTGACAATACCAACACCAGAAATCTCTCAGGAGGTTCGAGTTTCTCCTCACTGCTGTCAGGTTTCCTCCCGTGTTCCAGCATCTCTCCTTGTTTAGTCACGTCCACAACGAGCCGGCCTCACCAGTTAACACTCATGTACACAGATCACAGACACTCACCTGACCAGAGCTTTGACGGCGAATCTGACGACAGTGGAGAGCAGGAAGAGAGGCGTGACCAGGATGTGGAACAACGCCAGAGCGGCGAAGGCCTCAGAGGGACTGGGACCGGTTTTATTCAGGAAGTGATGCATCACGAACGTCTACGAGACAAGAAGATCTTAAATTTACCGTCCTCTCCCTCATGGTCAGAAGTCCTGGTTGATATTTACAAATCTTATAAATTATCGTCTCACTACAAATGTGGTGAAACTTTCTTACCGCGAGAACGGCAGCGATGGGAATAGCAGCATTCATGAAAACTGAGAGAGAAAACAGTTATATTAGCTAGCAGTGCTTCAGACTTGAACTTAAAGAAAACTAATGATTATTTTTACAATCAATTAAGCTCAGTCATTTTCTTGATTCGATTGGCTGTAAAAATGTCCAAAATAGTGTGAAATTAGTGAGAAGTCTTTAAATGTCTTGTTTTGTCCGTCCAGAAAACGAAAATATTGAGTTTAATCTGACATAAAACGAGAGAAAAGACGATAATCTCCATATCTGAGAGTCTGAAAACAGCACTGTCTGCCAGTTTGCCTCCATAAAATGTCAGAAAATGGTAAAAAAATGTTTCTCAAAGCTCAACGTGACGTTCTCAGATGTCTCAAATATTCAGAAAATATTCACATTTCAGAAACTGTACTCAAAATAATTAAAATAATTGATCAGATATCAAAGTTGCCATTGAATTTATTAGTTGGACAGCTGAGCGATTAATCGATCAATCGTTCCAGCAATTCCAGCTCTGTGAAGTGTGACTGGAAAGATACACGAAGGAAACATGAATATTTTTGGGTTATGGACCAAACAACAAATCATTTAACTGAATTAAAAATAATCAGTGAGGACAATAATCGTTAGTTGCAGTCCTGTCGCACACTAAAATATAATCAACATCGTTCAGATTTCAGTTTTCATCTTACTGGACATGGACGTGTAGAAGGCGAACGTCTTGAGGCTGGTGAGCTCTTTGCCTCTGGTCTCCTCCACGCTGTCACAGAAGATATTCTCCCAGGCGTACAGCTTCAGCAGCTTGATGCCCTTCAAGATCTCTGAGGTCTTTTTCAGGCGATCTGTCGAGTGTTCCTGAACGAGACGATCACGTGTTAATCAACGCCATGTTCAGCTGACTGCTGTGAAATAAAGTGAAATTTCTCTGTGAAAGAATCTGCAGCCAATAACAGACGCAGTTATGTAAACATGCCGCTTACTAGTGAGCTTTTCTGTGTGTCTGCCAGCTTCGTAGCTATGAGGTACTGGACCGGAGCCAGCAGGACTATGACCGACGCTCCAATCAAAGCACTCCAGCCCAGCAAATAGTAAAGCAGGATGACCCCCATCACAATCTGCAAAGAAACAAACAGACAGTGAGAAAGAGTCTTCACACAGCCTTTAATGTGTGTGTGTGTGTGTGTGTGTGTGTGTGTGTGTGTCTGGTTCAGCCTACCTGGACAGGCATGGCCCACAGGTTGGGGCAGAGGAAGAGGAACCACATCAGCTGGTTTGTCTCGATAGCCACCAGGTTGTTGATCTGGCCCAGCGTCATCTCCCCCATCGACATGTTGGAGGTGGACAGACGCAGGATTTTGTTGTAAATCATCGCCTGGTTAATGAAACACACACACACACACACACACACACACATGTACAGTTACACATGAAGTCGTGTGGTTTTAAACACACCAATGCTGCAGATTAGCAGACGTATCCGGAGGTTTAGTGGACAGTTTATGTCCCGTAGTTTAAATGCCAGATGCCGCTCATTTAAATACATTTATGACGGATGCAGGATGTCGACATCTGACGTTTCGCTCACCAGCAGCGCTCCCCGCAGGTTGATGCCCGTTTCTATGGTGACGTAGTACGAGGCCTGCAGGAAGGTCCTCTGCAGGATTAGAGCCAGGAAGAGAAGTACGGCCAGGACCGAAGTGTTCTGCAGCAGCTCGGTGGACGACATGAAGTACACGCCGAAATACGTCTCCTACAACGAAGAACACACACAGGATTCAACTTTGAAGTTCTTTTTTACAACTTATTTCAAAATTTGATGGATAATATCGATAATATATTCATTTATTCTACATTAATACATTTTTTTCAGCATTTCTTGGTAGGTAGATAGACAGGATCAATCAAAAATAGACATTTGTGTCCCCGCACTGTGAATTAGTTTTTATACACAAACTATGTTGTGTATGAACAAAGCAGTATCAGACCGCAGCAGCAAAAAGCTCGGTGTGATGCTCAGCAGACCTTGGCTGTATTAACCTGACACAAAGTGTGAGGTGAGCGGGATATTTTCCATGTCACTCAGTAATGTAGCGCCGCTCTGCTCTCTATCTCTGCTGCCCATTATACCCACTTTAAGAGTCAGGCACGGACCCGACAACAGCTCGCATTTAACACCGACGTGCAGCCAAATGGACTGAATGAAAATATACTGTCAGTGCAGAAGCAGCGTCTGTTCTGCCTCTCCTCACGGCTCCGTCTGTATTCTGACCTTTGGAAGAAGCTGGCATGGATTTAAGAGGAGTCGATGTCGGTGATCGGCTCTGCCAACGCTTCTTCCCTCGCCAAATGGACCGTCTGTAACTGAGTCTGCTTTCTCTCCGTCTGATAGATATTACTGTGTTGTATTATTGTAGTGTAATACGGCTGATATGTGAACACTGGAGCAGATCCTCAAGACAATGTTTTGTGCAGATATTCAATTTAGAGCCAGAAGAACTAGTCAGATTAGTCCTTCAACAACATCTTTGATCATTGATAAATCATAAAGCTGTGTTACATGATTGTGAACTGAATGTCTTTGGGTTTGGACCAAAACAAACAAACTGAGCACATCATCAGCAGCAGCTCTGGAAACAGTGATTTCCCAACATGAGACAAATTTAATGACTGTTTTCTGACATTTCACAGACTAAATGATTCATACGTTAATCAAAACATTCACTAATTCACTGTTTTATACTTTGATTACTTCATTCCCAAAAATACAACTACACCGTTTGCTCGTTGCGTTGTAAATAGTCCTAGTTAAGTCAAACAAAAGAGGGTAAAACTGAACTATTCATTCACTTACCTAAGACGCGATAGCTCAGTAACAACAGCTTTAACCATTTCATCGTTTTCTAAAGTCAACAGCCGTGTTTCCATCCAAATATATCGCACATTTTAACTGGAATTAGCTAAAGTAAACGCGGCTGAACGTGATCGTGAGTTCACGAGATAAGCAGTTGGTTCTCAAGAAGAGGGTGCAACGAGATGACGTGATTAAAAGAGCGGCAGAGGAAGTTCAAGTGGTGAAAAACAAACAGGATGTATGATAAGTAATGATAGCATTTAACCATCTGATCATGGTCTGCAGTCAATCCCATATGGTCTAGCTGTTAGGATTCCTGGTTTTTACCCAGGCGGCCCAGGTTTGACTCCCGGTATGGGAACGACTCTTTCTTGAATTTCCCTCGGGATCAATAAAGTATCTATCTAGCTGTGTTTCTGTCCAAATGTGTCACAAATTGACAAAAGAAAACGCGAACTATCGCTTGTTTCCATCCATGAATGTTGTGTGAATATTAAGGGGTTGCTTCTCAAGATAAGCGGTAGGTGGTGCCAATTCTCGAGTCAGAAAACCAGAAGAAGAGGGCGCAACGAGACGACATCGTCAAGGCTCAAAGTGTGAAAAACAAACGGGAAGTAAATCAGACATTTGTGTTTGTTTTATGTGTTAATGTGAGGACGGTTACATCAGTCGTGTGACTTCAATGTTTGCTACGTCAGGACTTATTCAGAAAAAGAGTTTCCATCTCTTCAGCTCTTTTTAGAGAGTTTCCATCAAACTTTTCAAAATACGCAGACGGAAACTCGGCTACTGTTCGCAAGATTCTGCACACGCACAGTTTGAGTTTTCGACTCTCGACACCACGAGGATATTTTTGGAAAGTGACGACCAGTCCTGACTTCTTCAGCGCCGTTTGAACGTTAACACTTTATGGGTTTGGTATTAAGTCTGAGGTGAAGGTCAGTGTTGGGGTTGGGCACGTAGCAGTCACGGTTAAAATTAGCTTCAGAGAACGCATGATGTCAACACGGCTCCCCACGTACGTGTGTGTGTGTGTGTGTGTGTGTGTGTGTAGCGTTATCCCAGCATCAACACATTATGACGTTACAGATCATTTCAGATACAGCGTCGTTTGCACGCTTGCAGACACACAAACACACTCCAACTGTTGGTGACCGACGCCTTGGTGACATCAGTCCGGGAGTGAGTCATTCATTGGTTGGCTGGACCACCCAACATCACTGCACGACCCACGACGTCGCACTAATTCGCACTTAACCTTTAATAAAATGATCCTGAGTAAACAGCAGACTTTAGGAGCATCGTCCGTGCACAAACACGGGTTTGAATTTCCAAAGTGATTTCTCTGAAGGGAAATTTAATGACGTTCGACTTTTCACAGTCGTCTGAGTCGCGGTTTGAACTCATCACGAGCTCCGGATCGATTTCTGAACCAGTTTTCAAGTCAAAGCGGTAATTTTAGATCTCACAGCTGTCAGGGTCAGATGGCGAACCCCTGCAGCATTATTTCACTACATATACTGAAGCCATAGACTATATATAGCAGCTATATACGCCACACTAAATGTATGTCACAACCTACTTCCAGCTCGCTCCTCTGCAGCAGGGAGGGTTTGTTCTGCTCCAGGTAATCCCAAAAGATCAGACTTGAACTTGACTGTGTCATCACTGACGAATTACAGGTCGCAAAGTCACCACACAGCCATGTATCCTTCATGCTGGGAGCTACTCTCTGAAAACTTTGGAGTTTTCACTGTAGGCAGCAGCAGCGACATCGAGAGAGAGGCGGTAACTCGAGACGGTTTTTCAACTTGTGAGAGCGGACAGGAGGGCAAAGGAAACGTTCATGGACCACAAGCCCGGAGTCAGAACCGGGACTCAGCCTTTCGAGACCACTCTACCAGTTGAGCCACCAGGACGCCCCTAAGGGCTTAAGAAACAGACGAGGGATCAAACCCAAAACCTGTCGGATATCTTTAAGAAGTGTAGGACTCAAGGCCCAACAGGTCACACAAACAATCACCACGTTTTAAAACAAAAATCTCAGCCAGATACATCAGGACAGACTCTCTGATAAAAGCATGTTTTAAGAAGAACCCGACCTTGGTCTTGACTGGCGCTGCGACGTCATCGTCAGTCTTCAGGTACTTCACGATGCCGGAGATGCAGAGCGGCCCGGCGAAGCCCAGCAGGTCGGCAAGGTATCGGAAGGTGCTGCTGAGCAGGATGGGACGGCCGAACGCTCGATACATGGAGCGCCAGATCGACGGGGCGCGATCCGGATCCTCAGCCGTCTGTGTGGACGGAGAAATGACAAGAGGTTAGTCTGCTGCTGTTAGAGGACTCAGGTTCATAACAAAAACATTGAATTAGTGTTAAATCAGGTGGCGTCTGCTCACCCTCTGATCCTCGTAGGCGTCTTTGAGCCTCAGGTAGTTGGTGAGGGCTCGCATGGCGATGGGCAGCTTGCCGATCTTCTTCAGCTCTATCGGCCTCTTGTGGGCTCCCATGATGAGAGGATTCATCCACCAATATGTCGCCTAGAAATGTGCCAACAATTTGTACCAGTTACTGTGATCTGCTGCCAAAGCTGTGCTCTAATGACATTTAATGATTATGAGACATAAACATAAAGTTCTAACGTGTTTCTTAACACATCCAGACTTGTATGACCATTTGTGTCTACCTTGGACAGCAGGTTGACAAACGGCTGCAGGAAGCGAACCCCTAAATCCTGTAAATCTTCAGGTGGTTTCACCTTTTGTGGGTTGGCGAAGAACACATATCTCTACAGGGAGAGAAAAGGACAAAATTAATTAATAAACAGACAAATATGTTACTATGAACAACCAGAAATACTTTTTATGGATGTCAAATAAAACACAGGAAGTGTCAATCCGCCTCCTTTAAACGTGATTTGTTACCCTGACTCTGATGACGTTGATCTCCACGGCCATCAGCAGCCCGTACAGGAGCACTAACAGGGCCGTGATGCAGAACCTCAGGTGCTGTGGTCCAACTTCGTACTCTGCAAACTTCCACAGCTTGATGGACTTGGTGATGAACGCCAGCACCCAGTAGATGAACAGGACTGTGCGGAAAGTGATAGAGTGCAACATTAAGTGCACATCGGAACGTTTCGGGTACATTTCTGGAAACTTTCCATGGGAAGTTAAGCTTGGAAATTTTGGGAATATTCCAAATCAGAAACTTCATGGGGATTAATAGGAATTAAGCGTAAACTGTGGGTAATTTCAATCCAGGTACAGAAATCACCTGTGCAGGTAGGGGGCGTGGCCTCAATAGCCCTGCAGTAAGCAGTGTGCTGTGTGCATGTGATTGAGGAATAGCAGATATTCAAGTGTACCTGCATGAAATCTGGTTGTTTTAGTCAAGATAATGCTGAAATATATTTTCCCCAACTATATTTAAGTTCCCTGTTAAAGGGCTAATCTTCAGGTTTGTAAATTCCTGGTTTATTCCCGTTTATTCCCATAAATTCCCATTAATTCCCATAAATTCCCATTAATGCCCATAAATTTCCATTAATTCCCATGGAAAGTTTCCAACTTTGTAAATTCACGGAATTTTGCAACCCTTATGCCACAATGCCTGTTCTCCTGCACATTATATAAAACCTGGAGTGTCTCCAGAGCGAGCTGTGTCAGGTCCGGTTTGAGGTTGGATAAACGTTAGCATCGGGCGCTCTGAGCGTTTGAGTCTTACCGAGCAGCAGCTTGGGGAAGTTGGACGTCTCTATGTTGTGGTAGTAAACCACCGACGTCGTGGCTGCTATGAAGCCCATGAAGGCCGGCATGAAGAGATGGAGGTGGTTGGTGTCCATCATCCTACAGCAATTGGCAAACAACAAATATAATTAATATGGAAAATTAACACTAACTATGATCCATATATATGAAAGTATACAGTCTTTTGAGTGTTTGTGTGATAAAATATCTCTCTGAGGTCTCACTTGTTGGAGACGATGCCCTCTGCGAACTCGCAGACGTGGACGAACAGCAGCGAGAAGGTGAGGATCCACCTCAGGTTGTGTCCGGGGAAATGAAGCCATGTGTTGTGATGGATCTGGACCTTCGAGCTCTGACTGCCCCAACCTGATGAGGGACGGGAAACCCCCCTGTTAGAGCTCAGCATCGCAGGCTTTAAAGTGCTGACAGCACCAGGTTTGTTTCTGCTCTTAACTAAATGGACCGCGGCCATTTTGCAGGCTCGGGGGACGAGGACCATAAAAAACTAAAACCAGGAAGCATCAATTAGTGAGTCCTCGGGGAGCCAGCTGAGGGCTTCTGGTCAGAACTATTCCCATAAACTACTGTGTGTACACATTCAGACTCACATTCAGTGAACGTTACTCTCTGCACAGTAAAATACCACATTAAAACAACAATAAATACGTTTTTCCTTCCATCTTTCCTTTCCTCCTCCCTTCCTTCCTTCCTGCCTATCTGGTTATTACTAAACTCGACCTCATCACTCAATATTTATTCATATTTTCATTCATATTTATATTTATATGTTTGGATTCAGTTTGACTGTTTTTATTGCAGCTTTGTTGACTGTTTGTTTTACTGTTTCCTGTCCCCGCTCGATCACCGAGCTGCTGCTCTAATCTCGTCTTAACTACCCTTCAAAGCTGCTTAAGGTTCACACTGGTGACAAGAAAGTGCCTTCAAATGTGAGTGTGTGTGTGTGTGTGTGTGTGTGTGTGTGTGTGTGTGTGTGTGTTAACACATCTGCTCTGTCCGTCAGATGACATGGAGTAACAGATTATTGAAGCACAGCTCAGCTGTTTTTCTGCCTTTCTTTCACCTCCCTGTCAGGAAAAATCAATCTGGTCATAACGAGTTCAGGTTTGATAACTTTCCATCGAGCTATGTTAAACTAACTAAGATTGTAGGATGAGTACTATGGGATGTGTCTCAGTTGTAGCCTGTAGTTGCTCTAAAAATAAGATTGTGGAAAGTCCAGGGTTCTTTTTTTTCCAGTATCACAACCTCTGGAAATCCAAACAACATCTACCGAATATAAAAGCAGTGTGAAGTTCTGAATGTGGAAGGTAGAAAAACTGATATGAGAAGGCTTTGAGGCATTTTCCGATCCAACAAGACCAGAACTGGTCTGCTAACGTACAGAAAGACCAGAAGTAAAAACATGACTGAAATAAAGTCAGTACAAAACAGAACAATAACTGATCCTTATTAGAAGAGAAGAGCTGCGATTAACTAAATTAAAATCTAAATGAATCTGCTGATTATTATCTAACTCAACTGATTGTTTAGAAATCAGCCCAGAACTCAAAATATTCATTTAATCTGACATGAAACAGAGAAAAGACAGAAATCTCCATATTTGAGAGGCTGAAAAAGTTCATTAAAAAACTAAAACTATTAATTTTCTGTTGATCGACTCATCAGTTAGTTGACTAATTATACAGTATGAGAAGATATACTGTATATTTGTCTGCCGTCAGAGCCTTGGAAACACTGGTAGCTGTCTCTGAGTGTCCACTGTAAGCAGCTGTTGGACTTTATGTTGGAGTTGAATGTGTCACAGTATGTATTAATATCATATATGTGTCGGTGTTGTGAAATTACATTGACCATGAAAGAGATCCATATAAACCTCTTAACCTGTTCAGGGTCACACGGGGCTGGTCCGTGCTGCACAGGTGACTCTATCACAGCACAAACATGCATGTTGACTTTTATAATCACACGTATTAAACATAAATCTGTATCGGGTATCAAAACTCTGACTCTGCTCCGATAATCCTCCACCTCAGGATCAGCTCTGTCCCGACAGCTGCAGCGATCTCTGAGACTGTGCAGCAGAAAAAAGGTGAAGCTCCGAGAGGCTTAAACAGGAAACACTTCAAACATCTGTCAGGATACACATTACACAGACGTGTGACTTTTCCTGCAGACGCACCCGAACTCTTCTGTGTACTCGATTCAGATAATTATGCTCCAAAAAACATCCAAAGCTTCTAAATATTTACTCTCATATTTACTGTAAATGTTTATTTCTTCATTTTGTCCTTTCAGCTGTTGAATTTTTCTTATTTTTAGCCAACATACAGACACAAGACAAGAGTGTGTTAGAGTTATATGTGTGTCGTTTTCCATGGCCTACCGATGAAGAGGATGGGGAAGGTGATGAAGAGCAGGAAGACATGGGGAACCAGGTTGAGCGCGTCCACGAAGCAGCCATTGTTCAGCACGCCGCCGTACACGCTGTAGGCATTGGTACCGTTGTCGTTGCCGCAAAACGACAGGGCCATGCCACCGCCCGGCTGCTCCACGCGAGCCTCGAGTCAATCTGTAAAAACACGAACAATCAGCTCACGCGACGTAAATCAAACTCACATTTTTAGATTTGCTCCAAGACGCCAGAATCAGCGACTGTGAAATGTTTTATGTGTATAATCTGACTCAGCGGTGCTTTAGTTTGAACTTTGGAGACTCGGTCAGACATTTTCGTGGCATGTCACACATTCAAATGCACACACACACACACACACACACACACACACACGGGAGGCATGAGAGTTATTTCAGGGACACTGCCCGGCTACATGCCCGCCGGCTTAGAGTGCATTAATGTTACATGTTGGAGAGGAAACATGAACGGAAACAAGGACTGAAGTTTCAGGTAGTAACTGTTCAGACTTCAAGTTAACGTTAGCCTCACAGCCCTGAATCCTAGAGGTTCTGACTGAGAACTCCGGCTCCTGTCGTCTCCATCGTTTGGTTGCTGTCCGAGGTCGATCTATTTCTCGTTCTGATAAAACCAAACCTGTTTAATATTATCAGAGTTTTTTTAAATAGTGACGTTCAATCACGTGACCTGTGTCAACAACCTCTGAGTGAATCTAGTCGTAGTCTTGTAAACAGTGACCCCGTGAGATCATAAAAACTTCACCCCGTACAGCTTGCTCAGAAACCGCCAACTTTGCACCTCTTGCGAATCAAAAGTCACGCTAACATGTCGTGTTTCAGTCTAAAAACAAATTCATAGTTCGTCCCTACTTCAAAACTACAATCTAAAATGTTTTTATGTAATGTTTTTAATTTACATAAATATATAATTCCTTACATTTGACTACATAAGCTTGTTGGTGACAAGCGGCAACCTCAGTGCCAAAAACTTGCAGTTCCTCTTGTCGTCCACTTGAGGCTGGCTCCAGAAGTGAGTCAGTCTCCATAAGTCCCCATGTTAAAATGTCCAACTTCACAGCAGAAATAAACATGTTTACAGCCTGGTACAAAAAACAGTTTTGGTCTCTATAGCTAATTTCCCCGTTCATGACAACTGTACTGAGGGTGAATTTTTATACAACTCACCTGTTCAGATTATATTAAGGCTTAAAGTTATGCAGGATTAAGAGCGTGGGCGCTTTGATTGACAGGTGGGCGTTGATACAGGTGACTTTTTTAAGCACAGAGCCGCCTCAGTTACGCCGATGATCCGCGTCTTTACCAATTTTTTTTAGATTAGCTTGGAGGTGGAAGAAGCAGGACTACAAATATGGCCGCTGAAAGCATCCGCATCTGGTGGCCATCTTTGTTTTGTATTTCGGTGCCTTCTTCGGCTTCAAACTGCGACATACCAAACATATAAACTCATAACGGAGAAATATATCATGTCATAGATGTAATTTGACAAAGTTTTGATTAATTTTCTTTAATATTATAACTTAGCACCATCGAAACTACCTTAAAACTGCCATAAACTGACCACAAGAGCAGCTCGAGGATACGAAAATTACGTCATATTTCCCGCCACTTTTTCACTCAAGTGACAAATTTGTCTATCATATTTTTATATTTTTATTTAATATTTTACTTCCATATTAATGTCACTTCAGCTGTGATTAAAGTGGAGCTACATGACGGGAACATACATAAATCTGGACGTTAATCTGGACCGTTGACGCACCGTTAAAATATGTAAATCCACCTGACAGATTAAGTAAATAAAAATCAAGCTTTAACGTTAAACTGCAGTCACATTTATCAAAATCATTTAAAAAATAATAATACAGGCTAATTTACGAGACAGACCACATACACTGCATTATAAAAGTGTCTTACCTCGGAGAAAAGTAATAATCCTTAACGACACCGTTTCATTCCGGATGCCTTGATATATATATATATTTTTTTTTAAAGAAAAGAAAGAAAACAGACAGAAGAAAAAGAAAGAAGAGTCAAAGAAACACAATACAGAGAGTTGGACTGAGAAAAGTTGATTATTTTTAGCCCCCCAGCGAGAAGAGCATCAGCTGCTCCGCATACTGCTGCCCGCCCGCCTCTGACAGCGGTGTCAAGTTACAACGAATACGACACAACGCTTCCGGTGGTGTCCTTCAAAATAAAAGACAAATATATATTTTTAAAAAATACATTTCTTTTACTTACATATTAGAAATAGTAAATATAATTGAGTATGTTTTTATTCACATAGCTGAATTAGTGAGTAAACAAGTGCAGGCCCGTACTTCTGATGTGTCGGTCGTGTACGAGCCGGTTCAAAGAGCTAAGTGAACGATGGGAGCCGGCTCCGGTACGCGAGCCCGTTGAGTGATAGCAGAAAACAGAAGCAGCATTTTTATGCTTTTTATAGTTTTTATAGGTGTTTCTATCTGCTTTGTGTGGCAGAGTACTTCTACAAGCAAGTTAGTGCATTCAGTGGGCGGTTTCAGAGAGTTACAACGGTTTGTAAACACAGTGAAAACAACTGGCTACAGCAATTTAATGATATTAGAAAATGTCATTTTTACTTTTGAATACTTCAGTACAAAGGATGTGTTGAATATATACATGATATATGTGTACACATACAAATCATAAGTCAAAACAGCACTAAATTTGGCTGAATTATTAAAGGTATAAGTGGCAAAATGAAGAGCCGTTCTGGAGCCAAAAGAGCCGGCTCATCATACCGTAACCTAATTGCCCCCCTAGTTAAACCTTTGGGGTCCCTGCGGTGGGGCAATTAGGCCTGTTTGTAACCACCGTGGCTTTTTTTTGACACACATCCTGGGTAAGTTCATGCATTATTTCATGTCCTTATATTCTCCTTACGTGCTATATGTAGCATCATGTTGTCATTTATAAGGCATATTTTACAATTTCAGGTATATGTTCGACTGCGTCATGACGCAGTCTTTTTATCTGGTTGACTTTCAGCGTTTGATTTTGCTCTTTTTTTGGCTTCATCAATAGTACAGCAAAGTTCCCATATTCTCTAGTGGTTAAAAAAACAACAACTCTGGTTTTATTTTGAAAGTGTAAGCTACGTAAATTCCGGTCAGAGTGTGCTTAACTTCAGCGAACTTGATACGTCATTGGCTGCTATCACATTTCCAAACTTGAACCAGTTCACGGTGAGTAGGGGGGTTTATTAAAGGCTCCTTCAACAGCCAACTGACATGCTGAAGTAACATCAGCTCATCTAGTTACAGACCTCTGAAATATAGTCTTCTTTGTGACCTAATAACGCATCATCTGCAACAAAAAAAATAACAAAAAACATGGAGTCACTGCTGTTTATGTTTGTTTGTTATGTTATGTTTTAATATTTGACCAGGAAAATCAGTTTTAACATCAGTTTTTCTGGTTTTGCATGAACAAAAATCACCTTTTTGTCTTAAAATCTATTAAAAATAACAAATTAAAAGACAAAACCTGAGCATGAACCTGTGTTTTTATTTCTACAACATAACATAGGCACAATAATAATAATATTTATGATAGTCTTGAATCTATGATCTGGTTTTGGCTGCAGTTTGCTGTGAATTCATCCACAATCTAAACTCCCCCCTTGACTCTGAGAGGATGCGGGATTCAAACGCATTAAAATGCGTGGGACAGAGGTCACCTGAGCGCACTGAGGACTGAACGCAATCCATCGCTGTCGACTGTGTGGTCAGATATTTATGTAAACTGCTGAATCCAGATCAGCAAGATGACAATTATGATCACAAAAATATCGATGAAGAAGCAATAAGAAAACCGATCTGGTAAGGTGCAGCGTGACCTACAATGATGTTCAAAACTCCATTTGGAAATGAAGCAATTTAAGGTTTTTACGCGTATACACAGATTTACATAAAATAAACGCGGGTTTGGGGTGTTTTTCTACATCCGTTTGATTCCCTCCAACATTCGGCATGAATAAAAATAACGTAGGAAGATTTACATGTGTCAAACTTTGAACTTTTTGAACTGTCCCGTTTGGAAATCCCTCCGCGAAAACTACCCCAATCCACAGGGAGCGTTAAAGGAGCTCAGCGTGAATCAAGCTCATATCTTACAGAAATATATATATATGTTGGATAATATGGAAGCCGAATTTAAGATTCACCTTTTCTTTATACATATATCCAATTTATTTATATTTTTATGGTGTATATTTGTGCTGAGAGGGAGGGATGAGTTTAAATAATGCGATTTCTCAATGAAGTCTGGTGTAGGCTGTGTTGGCTTTCACGCCATAGTATCTCTGTGAACTGAAGACGTCGTGTCACACCACGCTGAGGATGCCGACGCCTGGCTGTGAATGACAGAAGGGTGAAAAAAAGGGAAGACCTTACCCAACACTTACCCGGCCTCTGACGCAGATTTGCGGGCTCTCACTCGGGTCCAATCGTCCCCCTTTTACCGGATCTTTAATCCCCGTGTTGCGGCGTCTTATGCGGTTTACACTGAAGGCACGGTGACGGGAAATGCCTATATGTTACATTTAGTGTCGTGTCCGCTCAGATACGGTGTTATGGCGTTCAAGCAGCACGACACACACACACACACACACACACACACATACACACACACACTCAGATACGGAGGCTGGCGTCTTTCTTTCTGCAGAAATTTCTCATGATGCATGACAGCAGCATGTGCAAATGTAGGTCAAATTAAAGCCGAATGAGCACCACGGAGCTGAGTGTGCTCTCTGTTTGGAAAGATGATGTTTTTAATCATGCATTTAATGTTAAAACGAGCGTTTTTGATGTTTCATGAAATAATCAGAGCGTCTTCTGACAGGAGAGGTGAGCTGAGGGTCTGACAGAGGGTTTAAATGAGAGGAAATCTTCCAGTAAAATGTGTTCACATGGTGAAAAAAAACATAAATAATGAAGATGAACAAAAAGTCTGTTAAACACACCTGCACAGGTCACAAAATGTGCCAGAAAGCACAACTTATAGTCATTTTACAGATCTATCTACAAGAGGATGGTGATATAAAGTCTTGCTTTCTATTTTAACATCATTAGTTTTGAATTCTTTGAACACATGACATCTTTTAAAACATTCTCTGTTCACCTGCGCTGCATTTTATTTTGAAATATGACTGGTTGCTTTACAGCACAGGACAGGAAGAGGGCGCTGTTCAATCAAACCCATCAGTGACAGCTTCAGAGGAGGTTACAGCAGAGTGAGGAGGTGAAAATCTGACTGAGAAGTCAACTTCAAAAAATGAGAGCAAGCTCTAGTTACTGGATGTATTTCATGACTTTAACCTATAACCACATCACACATCCTGTTGTACTAATGACATATATACAGTAAAGTCGTGTACAGTGATTGGTAACTGTCACAAATATCTATTTATAATTCTAATAATCTAATTATCTTGTATGTTACGCCACGTCACGACACCCTGACTCGCTTTTTGTTGCTTGTATTCTCACAAATCCTTTAAAACCAGCTGTGAAATGTAACTAAGTACATTTATTCAAGACACGTGTACTTTACTTGAGTATCATTACTTTATACTTCTACTTCACTGCATTTCAAAGGGAAATAATTCATGTTTTACTCAGCTGCATTTATTTTAGAGCTCTCTGATTACAGCTTCAACCACTGCTAATTATTTTAATAGAGTTTAAAAGATATATCATTTATGAGTTAAAAAGGAACTTAACTTGGTGTAGTACTTCAGTTTTCACAGCAGTGGGATGAACTCTAACCTGTGTCAGCCGTTCAGGACCCTGAAGAGGGTCGTGAGATCATTTCCAACCCCAACGTAATTATTCCTGAGGGACGCGACTATAAAAGGTCGAGAGCCACTGACCTGTGTGGTTAATATGATGATCTGATTTATGGATTTAGAAGACAAACAATGTGAGAGACAATCACACATAATATGTAAACAATAAGCGACAAAAACGACGTCCAGACTGAGAATTTCAGACCCAGATTGTAAAACTACAATTTTATATGATAAAAGCAAAAATCAAGTCGAGCAGCCACTTTGAAGCGACTGAAACGTGTCAGATGAGTTCAGAAAATGACATGACTAACTTTGAAACACTCTGAGCTGAGATGAATTCATCTCTATCTCTCTGCTCAGGGTGACCTCAGCGTGTCATCGAGCCACCCTTTAAGGACCGCCCACAAAATCCTGGACTGAAAACTGTCATTCAAAGTCTTTTCACGTGTTTTCAGCAACTATTGTCCAACATATTTAATGTGTTTTGAAGGAATCTCAGAATTGCCTTTACACAGACTTTAATTATTATCTTACGTAGCCCTAAAATGACTGTAATCCCCAGGAGGGGGGCCCAAAGTGTGTGTCAGGACCTCTGGGTCTTCAGCCTGACTGGAACATGTTAAATAAAGGTTATGGGTGTTCGATTTTGGAGCCTGGGACTCCGTTCGCTGCTGTCTCCCAGCTGAGAGGCCGCAGCCTGGGGGGGCAGCAGCTGAACCAGAGAGGGGTGGTGGTGGTGGTGGTGGTGGTGGTGGTGGAGGAGAGTGTGTGTGGGAGGATTTGTGATCAAAAGACTTCATGACTGTGTGTGTGTGTGTTTACATCACAGTTAGGGACAGTGTGAGGAGATTTCCATCCACCAGTGTTTCCCAAGAAAGTATCAAGGGAAGAGCTTGACCTTTGACCCCTCCACACACACACACACACACACACACACACACACACACACACAGCCTTTAATCTCCCCAAGGGTCTGACAAAAACTCCCACTCACTCTCTCTTCCTCTGTTTCTTACATGCACTCACATACAGTAGGAAAGAAATATAAAACCAAACAGCTGTTCAACTCTCACCTTCGACCTTCAGGTCGCCGGAGGAGGAAGTAGCACTTGTGACCCGTCGTCACAGGAAGACACTCGGTGACACCCACGGAGATGGATGACGGAGATTAAATAATTTCTGTGAATAAATAAAAGAGTTCAAACGATGAAACTACATTTTTTTTTATCCCAACTGGACGTTCTGATTGGTCAGTGACCCATCAGCACGTCTGATATCATAAGTGTGTCCGTAAATGTGTTTTTTTTTTTATGTGTTTATGTGTGTGTGTGTGTGTGTGTGGTGTTTTACTCGACAGCGTGAGAAAGCTTTGTCCTGAGGGAAGTGTTTGACCGACACGCCGCCCCAGAACAGGAAGCGAGGACCCGTCTCCAGAACAAACACACATTTGTCTGTCACCCTTCAGCTCAACCGTTAAACAACAGATTTAATTCATGTTGATCTACTCTGACCTGTGATCAGGTGAATGGTGTCTCTGTCATCCGTACGTCTGTTCTCACACTATGTAACTTTGGGCTCCGGGTCGGGAGAAGTACGTAACGCTTTACGGCACTAAGTCACACACCACCAACTATTTCACTGATTTTGGTGAAACTGGATCATATTTTATGGAGAAAATGTTTTCTGTTTTTCCCTCTGATGTCCTCCGGCTGCTCCGCCTCAACTCTCTGTGATTTACAGAGTTTCCTGATGGACAGTGAAGTAAACTGCTGACAACTGTAGCTGCTGTTAGCTCATGTTAGCTCAGTTTGTTAGCTGCTGTTAGCTAATGGTACCTCAGTCTGTTAGTTGCTGTTAGCTAATCTTAGCTCAGTTTGTTAGCCAGAGCTCAGAGCACCGGGGGGAGTGTTAGCATTTGCACCACCTGCGTTTTGGACCACCGGGAAGAAGAAGAGGAGGTTTTTAGGCAGACAAAGGGCAGAGCCGGTGTTGTGCCAGAACAGGAGCTGAGCAACCAGGCAATGTAACCGGGCTCAGCAGCCTCTATGGACATAATGACAGAGGAGAAAAGACTGAAGAGGACGTTGACGGAGGAAGCTAAGAAGAGAAAAGGAGGAAGTGAGCGAGCAAGAAGCCGCCGGTAGACGTTGAGAAATTTCATTAAAGAAGTGGAAAATTTGAGCTAAAAGTCAGTAGATTAAAGTCAATAGGCTTCATTGTCTGGTTACCCTGGATACCTGAACCGAATTTCATGGCAATCCTTCTAATAGTTGTTGAGATATTTAAGTTTGGGCCAGAACAGACATTTCCAACCTTTCAGGGAAGGTCTTCGCTTTCCAAACCTGTCGCCACTTTTTTTAAGAAATGTCCTAAATTTCCAAATAATTTCCACCCTTTCCAAAAATGTTCTCACTTTATAAAAATGTCCTCACATCAGTACTCAACATCCAAAATGTCCTCACTCTTGCCAAACATCCTTTCTTTTTTTTTCTTCTTTGCTTTTCAAAAATGACCTCACTCTACCAAATACCCTCAATTTGCCAAAATAAATAAATAATAATGACAATAACAATTATCTAACAAATATCGCCACTTTCCAAAAATGTCCTTACTTTGCCAAACCTTCACGTTGTCCAAAAACTTCCTCACTGCCCAAAAACCTCATTTTCCAAAAATGAGGTTTGCACTCACTTTGCAGCCTTAAAACTCACAGGTCCCCCCAAAGATAGAAGTACAAACACACACACACACACACAGATTAGTTATTAGTCTGCACTGCCACCTTTTGGTGACGTAGTGACACTTACTTCAAACTGCTGTTGCAGCAGCAAAGCCATAAATCAAACTTGAAACTGAATATTGGAGTAAAATTCCTCCTTTCAAGTTTTTCATCACATCCTCCGTCAGCCTCGATGTGATATCATTATTATGCATTATTGTCTCTGACACTTGAAGGTTATCAGAGAGACAGCAGAGATATCAGGAGGCAGGAAAGGTTTATTACACATTCAAAACTTTTCTGTCTTTTCTTTTTTTATTGGATTGTTCTGCTCGGTGAAGCCTGTTATTCGACGGCAGCCAGCCGTTAAAGTCCGTGATGAAAGGATGCCGATCTGAGCGCGACGTGATTCCCGCGGATTAATGGAAATTAGTTCCATTTTTAATCATTAACACAAGCAGATGTGACAGAGGCGGGCTTGAAAACAAAGCGTCTGACAGCCCATAAAGATCCAGTCGGCTCATAAAAAGTCATAAATATCAGGAAGGCAAACCCACAAATTACCCACCTACTGATTTGTGGAGTCGAGGTGAACACCTTTTAATGACAGAGAATACAGCACATCATGAATCAAGTGGCATTAAGTTAATAAAATAAACATAAATGTATGTTTTTCTGAGTTATTTCTTGTCATGAACATGGTCTCATCCCTGAATAACAGCATTACACAGTTAAAATCAGGGAGAGTCACACGTCTGATACGCTTCAATCAAAACTAATTTGGGCTGTCAGAGCGTATTGACATCAAAAACACACAAAAAGACTGGGACAGCTCCCAAATCTGACTTTTTAATATCAACACGCAGACATTTTGGTCAAGATGCAGTTTTTATTTTGGCAATTTCACAAAATACACAGGTGAGATGGAGTATGGCAGATCAGTTTAACATTTAATCAGAGGTGTAACAACAACTGCTTTTTGACTCAAAGTCCAAGTCAACATATTCATAATATAATTAAGATTTTTAAAGATATCACTAGATCATTAATATTTAATCTCAATCATTGAAGCTATCCACTTTAAAGGTATAATATGTAACATTTCTGCATTATAACACCTATAAACACTGAAACTATATGATATATTTTGTAGAGTTGTGTACTTACATTCTCCCAAATGTTTCCAACAATGTTCAGACCTCGAGGAATTTGTAATTTTATTCAGGTAACGGTGCGTTTTCCAGTTGCTTTAACTTTGAGGTCAACACGTTAGAGGATACGGATACGTTAGAGTTAATTTTATTTATACCGTGCCAAATCATAACTGAGAATATCAAGGCAGAGTTTCACATGAACTGTACCAATCTTCCATAAATTTTTTCTTCATTTTAAGCTCCTTCTTTTCCTTTCCCTGCATGCCATACTATAAGGTCAAAAGTATGTGGACACCTAAGCGGTATCTATATGTGATCTGACTCCAAAACCAAAGGAATTAAAGTGAGTCAAATTTGGAAATGAACCATGAACCAGCCTTTAGGCACTGATTATATGGATGGTATTTATGTCCATAAAGAAATAATACCATGAGGTGACCAAAGAGGCCAAAGATTACAGTGCTATTCTGTCCTATGTGGCCTATGTTATGAGAAGCACAACACTTTGACCACTAGAGGACGTCCTTGTCTCAGGTTGGTTCAATGTAAATGCAGCTGAGCAGATCACAGTTTTGAGGTTCTTTGCAGTTGTGTTCTCAAATCTGAGGATTTTCCATTGATGGCATCTCTCAGCCGACGCTTCCTGTCACTGCTCATAATGCCTGCAGGCTTGTTCTATTTATCTGAAATATGAAATGTATCACTTTAAGTGCAACCCAGCAACTAGAAAGGTGATAGCAAACATATAAAATAACCTCACATGTGGACAAAAATGGACATTTTTAGAATCTGCACACAAGCAGCTTTTCTACCTTATTCCAAGAGCCAAGGTCACTTTCTTGTGAATTAAAGCAGTATGCCATGAGTCAACAAAGCAGGTAGACATCGGAGGAGAGTCAAGAGGTTTGTGGATTCAACCAGCCGGGGTTCTATCAACGGTCCTGTCAATTGCTTTTGCAGTCATGGGCACAGAGGGTTAAATATCAGGACTTATTCAACTGGCTCTGGCGGTTCTCATGACGACCCATCTTGCATATGTCCAATAATGATTTTGTTTCATCTCTTAACGTATCACAATCATTTTCAAGTATCAGGTAATTCACAAAGAAGCAAAGATTAGACACACCTGACTTGTTAATTCTCTTGTAACCCACTTTGTCTTTTGGGGGTCCTCGTTGGGGTCAGAGCACCCTCATTTGGGAACTATTGTCCTATATGATTAGGATGATTATTAGTTTTAGATCTGCAATGATTAATCGACTAATTAATTAAGCAGTCAACAGATAAATAATCAATATTAAACTATTTCAAGTGAGAGTTTTGAGTAATTTGAGTAATGTTTCATGCAAAAAATGGCAGAAAATGCTGCTGATTTCCTGTTTTTATCTGTTTTCTATCATATTAAAATGAACATCTTTGGGTTTTGGAGCTACCTTGGACTAACATGGACATTTTTCACGATTTTCTGACAGTTTATACACAGAAAAAGTAACGATTCATCTAGAAAACAACTGTCAGATTAATTTATAAGAAAATATGTGTTAGTTGCAGCCCTAAAACAGCTTTATTTACTTACACAAGCACACTATAGCAATGGTAGCACCACCTAATTTCAACAATTAAAGGCTATATACTGGAGCAGCATGTTAGCACAGAAGGAGATCTTCTTCAGTAACATCTAGATGCTGTTATTGTACCATGCTGCTTCAGGCTGTTGAAGGCCAGAGATTCAGAGTTCATTTCAATATTGCCGTTTTGAATGTTTCTGTTTCTTTTCCGTTTGAAGAGCGACTAGAACACCTTTCCTTTGATTTATGGCTTCAGCGTGTTTATCCTGCATAGCTCAAAGGACAGGTCACAGATGAAAGCAGCATCCACATATACTGTAATATCATATGTGCAGTTATTTATTTCCGTGGGAAACACTGCTGAGCGTGCTTCTCGTTTTTCAGCGAAACTTTGCGGCAGCCTTGGGCAAAAGGCCAGATAGGACGTTCGGCGTTCTCTCCCCGGCACACGGTGTTCAGGTCAGCCTACATCAAGGGCGGAGGGGCGTTGGGAGCAGCGATTAGAGAGGTTTGTACTCATATCTAAGCTTTATTCACAGTTAGAGCCAAAGAGAACTACAAAAGGGCACAATAAAAATGGAGAATCATGTCAGGTCTGGTGTCACCCAGCTGTTATTTGATGGACATAATCTATTATTATTGTAGATTTGTAACCTCAGCTTGACTTTACTCTCATGCAGCAACTACAGTACAATAAAAAATGTTTTTAGCCCTCTGTGGAAATCAGAAAAAGACAGAAAAACAAAGCTACAACTTCATATTTAAAGTTCAAGTTGAGTTGAAATGAACTTTTTTGTAAATACTGTTTCTTTCTTGCCTGAGGCGCCTTTAAAAAACCCTCAAGAAGGCAGCAATTCAATTTGACAAAGCCTACAGGAGGTGGATGGTATCTTTACACTGAGCATTGTGTTTTTTGTCATATGCTCACTTTTGAACAACTCTTTTATCACATTTCATGGTCCAATAACTCTTTATTAATCTTTATTTAACCTGGAAAGGTTCCATTAAGATTAGAAATCCCCTTTTAAGGGAGTCCTGGCCAACAAGGGCAGCGGGACAAACTGAGAACAAGTAAATTAAAGACAGACAGACAGTTTTACAACAGTGCAGTACAGGCCAAGAATCCAACAATATTGATTTTAGCAATGACACCCCAACGAGTCCGTCTCCACGTCTTTCAAAATGGATTTAAAAGTACCCAAAGAAATCCAATCATAGTCTGAGGGTGTGAAGTATCCAAATCATAGACAAAATGGTGGTTCTAGCCGGCTTTTGTAAAGTCCAGACCCAAAGTCCAGATTATGTTCTCCACTTGTCAGGATGGCCGAGTGGTCTAAGGCGCCAGACACAAAGTTCAACTCTTTCCTGCGCAAAAAGGGGACTTCTGGTTTCTGAATGGAGGTGTGGGTTCAAATCCCACTCCTGACAGTTCTTGTGTATAAACGTGTTTGTCTCTGCTGTGAAGTTGGACATTTTAACATGGGGACTTATGGAGACTGACTCAGTTCTGGAGCCAGCCTCAAGTGGACGTTTGAGGATCTGCTACTTCCTTTCACAGCCATGGAGGTTGCCGCTTGATCCAAACACCTTCTTCCCAATATCTGTATGAACATTTGGCACAGACAACGTATTAAGTTCACTGAACGCAACAAATGCTGTCAATCAAGAGATGTTTGTACATTGATTGGATGTAAGCCCAAGATTTTTTTTTATAAGAGTTTCGGGAACCGGTCTCTGTCCTCTTGCTGTCAATCGCAGTGCAACCGCCACGATTCCATCAGCTTTGGACCGTGTCTGGCAATCTAAAGATTTATTATTGAGCACACATTGGTATATTAAAGCATACCAGTGTGTGCTCCTGCGGGTTGCTAAACCAGACCATCCAAACCAAGTTATTTATTATATTTTTAAAGTTATCTCATGTTACAATAAATAAAAAGGTAATCTTGTAATAAGAAAAGATTGCAGGGTGTAAAATGTTGAGGTAAAGGGATTAAAAACATGAGCAACAACAGCCACAGTCACCTTTTATACTGGATGTCATTTTCTTGCATGAAAAATGTGCACGTTTAAAAATACTTTCAGCTCCAAATATCAGCAGTCAGCACCTTCAAGCCACCCACATTAACATCAGCCGTCAAACGCTGATGTAGGTCCAACCCTCATGTCGGCTTCCCCCCACCTCTGAAAATGTTTTATTAAACGAATCGTCTGTAATTTTAATGCTTCAGTCAAATCTTTACCAGATCAAAAAGACAAAGTACGGCCTTTATCAGTGTAAATTATTCAGCGCATCCTGTGACAGGTAAAGCTCAGGGACAATGAAAACGAACATACCTGCCATCCAGCTTGTTAAATATGAACAAATCACCTTCTGGATACAAATGGCGTAAGACCTTGGGCCAGACTTGTGGGGATGTTGCTGCTTCCTCCGGCAGAATACTAAACAAGGATTTTTGGTTGTGTGAACATGGACGCACTGGAGGTGGATTAGCATGTAAACAACACCGGCAACATCCGCTAAAAACAATCCCTGCGGGGCGATTCATAGTCATGAAGCGACAAACACCGGCAGCAACGTGCACACGCAAACATGCACTGTACATACGTGCCCTAACAAAGGCTATAAACAGGCCATCAACCCACACCGGCGCACACACACACACACACACTCTAGTCTTGCTGGCAGTAATCAGAGTGCAGTGTGTTTTTCTCAGCGGTGTAATTCATCAAAGTGACGGCTGCCAATGAGTCTCAGTCAGCCAGACAGCCACAGCTAATCAATCATCAATCTACCTGCTCTTTGTTTCACAGCCCTGCACAAGTCACCGCCGCTATATTTTCAAGACACACACACACTCAAACACACTCGGCTCATGGTCACGTTTTGTTGTTCCTCTTCGCCCGTCTGGGTCAGTGTGTAGAGCAAGGCACCAACATGGTCTGACATTAGGGGTTCATTTCCCTGATTGGGCCGTCGTCTTTTGAGTGAGTAACTAATCAAGGAGCTGGTATCATGTTTGTTGAAGACATTAAGAGTTGATGGATGGTGCCATGAGTCTGATATCATGTACTCATACTGAGTATCTTTAAAGGTTTTGGAAAATTCACTTATATGGTTTCCTTCCAACGGAGAGAAAGATGAGAAAACAAACGTAAAAGGAGAAGAGAATATCAGTTCCATCAGCTCTACCAACTGTTTTAGCACCTTTCAGCTCATTGTTTTGGTTTTTACGCCCCTCAAACTTCACTATTTTGGTTCAGTCTCACTCCTCTTTTTGTTTCCAGACAGTGTTGTAGTACTTGTGATTGGTTTTGGCCTCGGGACCACTTAAAAACCACTTTAAAAGTCTTGCTCTCGTCTTGGAATCGATCACATTTTTTTTTGTCTTGATCCCACAACTGAAGGGATCTCACAAAAATTGCCTGTGAATGATTTATTTAACATCATTACTGTGATTGACTGTAAAACTTTCAAACAATAACTTGACTTGTTTTTAATTTGACATCTTTGACACACCCGGTTACATTCCCCGCTCGCCCAGCTCCAGTTCTGGCACGACACCAGCTCCACTCCCAGTCAGCATTATTACTCCGTGTCCTGAAACCGCCTCTTCCCATTGGTCAAAAACATCTGTGGTACCAACACTAACACTCGTTCAGCTTACAAACTGAGCTAACATTAGCTAACAGCAGCTACAGCTGTCAGCAGTTTACTTCACTGTCCATCAGGAAACTCTGTAAATCACAGAGAGTTGAGGCGGAGCAGCCGGAGGACATCAGAGGGAAAACCAGAAAACATTTTCTCCATAAAATATGATCCAGTTTCACCAAAATCAGTGAAATAGTTGGTGGTGTGTGACTCAGTGCCATCCTTCCCGTCAATACCAGGCTTCATTATGTTTCACTGTGAATTAAAATGTGTCATTAGCGGCACTACTCGTTTTCAACAGTTGGCAGCGCTCTAAGAATAAATAGTGCGGCGGATGAAGGCATTTGAAGTGCGTGGGCAATTAATTTTTTCCTGCACATTGGCGGCGTTGTTAACAAGTCCTGTATTGATGTAAGTGAGATATTCTATTTGTTCCTTAATGGACTTGAGGAATCGCTCAATTTGTTTCTTCCATAATTGCAGAGAAGATGAACCCAGTTCTGTATGATTCCCTCCGATCAATACTCACTTTCCAATCCTGTATCCTGTTCACAGATGGGAACATAAATTGGTGCATCAGTGAATGTAGTTTGTTGTGGGTTTAACTAACCTTTGTCTCGACCATCTTTACACCCCATTCTCAGTACAAATCTGCTTATATAAGGTTATTTTTGGATATATAAGTAGTGTTTTTATCATTAAAAATAAAGAGTATTTGAAGCTTTTCTTCTATAGCTGGCATGCAGGATCATTGCTTCAAACACAAAAACACTGTTACTCTGTCTCTTCAAAGGCTTCATTATAGAGACGTGAGAGAAAACGTTTTTTTTACACAGAAAGAAATGGAGTGTGTGGAGTGGGTGTACTGCAGAAAAACAGCATCATTACACCAGGAAGGACTGAATGGGAGGTTTTAAATAACCCAAATGCACTGTGGTTCATTGTATTGTCCCGCTCCCCCATGCTATTCAATTCACATCCCACCTCTCTCTGACACAAAGCAAGGTTAGATTGATGGACTGTGTATTGGTTTGAAAATGTATGGAGGCAATGTTTAGCTTTAAGAATCAGGCAGGCGGTGTCAGTATGGAGGTTTTTCTTTCTTTCCACATTTGAAACTAGATTTCCGATGCACCTAACACCTAAAATATGTCTTATTTATGAATAATCAACCAAAGAAAACAAAGAACGCTGTTCCTCAGTAGACAGGCTCCATCTTAAGAGTCTGGAAGTGGTCCAAGGTTGGACAAGCACCCTCCCCTGGACCCGGATACAAGGTCTCCTATAAAGAAAGAAAGAAACAAGGTATGTCCCCCCTTTTTTGGCCAAGACTACCCTGACACGTTGGGGCATGGACCCCACTAGACCTCTGAAGGTGTGCTGTGGTATCTGGAACCAAGAGGTTAGCAACAGATCCTTTAAGTCCTGGAAGTTTTCAAAGTGGGGCCTCCATGGATCAGACTTATTTGTCCAGCATATACCACAGACGCTGCATTGATTGAGATCTGGGGAATCTGGAGGCAAAGTCAACACCTTGAACTTGTTGTTGTGTTCCTCAGCTATTTCTGAACCATGTTTGCTTTGTACCAGGGCGCATGATCCTGCTGAAAGAGGCCTATGCCATCAAGGAATACTGTTTCCATGAACGGGTGGTCTGCAACAATGCTTTGGTAGTGACATGATTGGCGGGACCGAGGTTTCCCAGCAATGCATTGCCCAAAGCATCACACTGCCTCCACCAGCTTGCTTTCTTCCTGGTGCATCCTGGACCAGGCCACCTTCTTTCATTGCTCCATGGTCCAGTTCTGATGGTCACGTGTCCATTGTATGCGCTTTTGGCAGTGGACCGGGGTCAGCATATGCAATTACTGTGATTGACTGTGTTCTGACACCTTTCTATCAGAACCAGCATTAACTGTTTCAGCAGTTTGAGCTACAGTAGTTCGTCTGTTGGATCGAACCACATGGGCCAGCCTTTGGTCCCCATGTGCATCAATGAGCATTGGACGACTTTTGATAGGAGTGACAACTTCAAACTGGGAACACCCCACAAGAGCTTCAGTTTTAGAGACCCAGTCATTGAGCAATCACAGTTTGGCTCTTGTCAAAGTCACTCAAATCCCTAGGCTTGACCATTTTTCCTGCTTCTAACATCAACTGTGAGGACAAAATGTTCACTTGCTGCCTGATATATCATAACCACTGTCAGGTGCCATGATAACAAGACAATAGTGGTATTTGCTTCACCTGTCCGTGGTCATAATGTTCTGGCTGATCAGTGTAAGTTGCCTGGGAGGGAGGGATCCCTCACTAACCTGCTTTGCATACCTCCCACTGGGGCTTCCGCTAGCGCTGCTGGGGGTTGGGTCGGGTGTGCCTGGTGCTCACCTCCCTGGTGGTCTGGCTTTACTACTCACTGCTATATCATGTCATGTTGACTGTTTTAATAATATGAGTTTGTCTGGCTCTCTGCAGGGAGTGTTCAACCATGTTCATGCTAATGCAGGTAAATTTCATCCACACATCCAACCTTGAAATTTCTGCTTTTTCAAAGTAGTCATATCTAAAGTTGATGGAGCAGTCTCCTTCAAATCCTTCTGCGAGACTCCTTTTATGATAGACTGTATCTCTCTGTTTTCCTTAAGAGACAAGTATGAAATAGTGATTTAATCGAGGGGTCCATGCAGCAGTGCGGGAATTACATGAGTCGTAGCTGCCGGGTAGCATTTATGACGCTGAATCAAATTTTTATTTTCGACTCATGTCGTCGTCTCACAAGAGAAACTGAAAAATATGTCAATAATAACACCTGTGTGTCGACGGAGGTGATTACAGACTGAGGCTGTGAGAGTATATTTGTCGATGGGTGTGTGATGAAAGCGATCTGCCGTTTTGATGATGGTGAGGACAAAGAAGAGATTGTTTCAGTGTGAATGGCTTTTAGAAAAGAATCTACATGTAGTAAAGCTGCTGTGGACTGCATCTCAAAGAACAACCCAAGTCCTGAAAGCTTTTATTTGGAGAAGCGACAAAAAATTGCTTGGAAAAGATCGGTCGAACATCGAGCAAGGTCAACAACGCAACACATAGCAGCCATGTGTTAATACTGGTCAAATATACACACACAGAATACATCTTTGAAGTTTAAACCTTCATAAACCTTCATCTGAATTCTTTAGTGCTGATCATAGACTTTCATTATTTTCTAGAAATGCCCACATTTAAATGCGGCTTCAGTCTGGTCTGGCTCCTCCTAATGTAAATAGTTTATTTAGATTATGAGATTTTTTTATTGGCGAGGAAACACAGCTAATGTTTACGGCACATCTGAAATGAAATATAAACTGAGTTTTAGATTGACAGAGCAGAATATTATGAGCGACCTGTGTGTGTGTGTGTGTGCCTATACAGTGTTGCTCTTCACTGTCCTTCAACAGTTCAACAATCTCATTTACATACTCATAAATCATTCACATCTGACATCTCTTCATACACACACACACACACACACCTGTGGGTGCTGTAATAATGAGGTGTTTGAATACCTCTTTCAGCTCAAACAAAAATAGCCCACATTCTGATGGTTGGATGGATGATTCAGTCTCTCAGTTGCCAAGTGGTGTAATAAATGTGCTGAAATCTTTGATCAACAGTCCAGAATGGTTGTTCCAGCCGCCCAGACTGAGTATGGTCACCTTTGTTTCCCACATGTCAGGATGACCGAGTGGTCTAAGGCGCCAGATGCAAGGGTTGACTCCTTCTTCAGCAAAAAAGGGTTTTGGAATGGAGGCGAGGGTTCAAATCCCACTCCGGACAGAAGTGAAACTAGACGTAGTCTCTGTGACATCACCTACAGGTTTCTAAAGAGTATGGTTGCTCTTTTTGGCAGTCCTGCCTCTGCCACCTCCCGGCTAATCTAAATTTGGACAAAGACGTTAATCGTTGGTGGACCTAATGAAGCCTGGCTGCTCGAACAAACCATCTGTAACTGCGCTGCATAACTTTAAGCCTTAATATAATTTGAACAGGTGAGTTGTATAAAAATTCACCCTCAGTACAGTTGTCATGAACGGGGAAATTAGCTATAGAGACCAAAACTGTTTTTTGTACCAGGCTGTAAACATATTTCTACTGTGAAGTTGGACATTTTAACATGGGGACTTATAGAGACTGATTCACTTCTGGAGCCAGCCACAAGTGGACGTTTGAGGAACTGCAGTTTTTGGCACTTAAGTGGTCATTTTACAGCCACAGAAGTTGCTGCTTGGAGATTAATGAACAATTAAAACAGGAAAAAAAAACATAAAGACAACAATATTAGCACAAGTTGGGAGGGGTGAGAATACGTCTAAAGTTTGCTAACGTTAGCTTACATTAGCCACCATAAACTACTGGTCATACCCATTGATTGTAAAAAAGATAGACGACATGACATCGATATGTCGATGGTCATACCAGACCAAGTGAGGGTGTTGCAGCAAAGCCCCCGAGTCTGCTGAATTCAAAAATGGTTTATTTAATTCCTCATGAATGCAACTTTTGCTTTGTAAGACGAAGGGTGAGTTCATTTTTCTTTCAAAAGTTTCAGTCTCACCTAAAACGGCTTCGAAACTAAACTTTCTACATTGTGTGACAAAGTTCTTCACACTGTCTATCTATTCTTTTTTTCCAATGCCATATCACTGTTCGTACTGAATAAAATATTTAACTCCAGATACCACAGCACTGTCCTGTGCATCGTTTTATACCCAAAATTCAGCTTGACATATAGTCTGTGGCGTTGAAAACTTTAGGGTCTACTACTAGAATTTCAAATAAAGGTCTGTGAGTTTGAATAATAACCAGCTGCATAAAATACATTTGTTATGATGCAGCAGCTGAAGGGGCACGCAGGTCAGAAAATACTTTTATTCTGACATTTTCCCTGCAATACATATTCCAAACACAGTTAAAATAAACATGTACTTTAGATTTTGGACTTCTCGTTGCAATGGATATGGAGATGATCTGTTGTCTTTGTTTATTATGTTGCTGAGCTTGACTACTAAACCTTTTTCTCAAAGCAACATCATGTAACTTTACCACCACAAGTCACACACCGCCAACTATTTCACTGATTTTGGTGAAACTGGATCATATTTTATGGAGAAAATGTTTTCTGGTTTTCCCTCTGATGTCCTCCGGCTGCTCCACCTCAAATGTTAGCTCAGTTTGTTAGGTGCCATTAGATGCCGTTTACTGGACTAGTAAGTAATATTAGCTGGCTCTTATGTCTTGTGTTGTTGCATGGCGTCAACATAAGGGTACATGCATTTTTACAGATGTGATTTAAGAACAAACTGGTGTATTATTTTGTTCTGCCGCCATGCAAAGATCATTTGACGACGGTCAGTTAGCAGGAATGTATCATGGATGGATGACTGAGCAGCCTGACACACAGGGTCGAAGGTCATGGGGTCATCATCAGGCTTTGAGTGAGGGCAGATGGGCTTAACGCTGCATGTGTGATGGAGAGAGATCAAAAGACATCTGAAGAAACAACAAGAACAAGAGCAACCTTTTAAAAATAGGACAGAAGAAATGTGATGTTAGATTTTTTTTCTCTCCTTTAGAACAATGCCCTTGACTTTAGACTTCTCTGCTCATGGAGACAATGATGTGTGAGTTTTAAAGAACAATGCTGATCAAAGCAGTCTGGAGTTCATAGTTTGGAAACTTCTGCAGAACTGGATGACTCCAGCATGTGTGTGTCAGGATGGCCGAGCGGTCTAAGGCGCCAGACTCAAGGGTTCACTCCTTCCTGAGCAAAAAGGGACTTCTGGTCTCCAAATGGAGGCGTGGGTTCAAATCCCACTCCTGACAGACTTTTGTTACAAGTTGGATTGTACAAAGTTACCTGATTGTCACCTCACCACATCCTGCTCATCATCCAATCACCTCCTGCTTTATGAAAGACCGGTTCAACCTTCCAGACTTTGCACCTTTGTGGTAACAACCTAACGGCCCACCTTGTGAATCCTGTTTATCCCTGCTCTTCCTGTGTTTCAGGAACTGCTGCCTGTCATTCTCCTACCACGTCCAGCTCTACCTCATCCTACAACCGTCTCCTGAAGTATCTGACATCTGGAACTGGCAACCCAACATGCATGTCAGGATGGCCGAGCGGTCTAAGGCGCCAGACTCAAGGGTTCACTCCTTCCTGAGCTACGGGACTTCTGGTCTCCAAATGGAGGCGTGGGTTCAAATCCCACTCCTGACAGACTTTTGTTATGAGTTGGATTGTACAAAGTTCTCAAAGTCCAGCCTTCTTCTTACCTGATTGTCACCTCATCACATGCTGTTCATCATCCAATCACCCCCTGCTGTATGAAAGACTGGTTCAACCTTCCAGACTTTGCTAGATCATTCAGTCTTTTTTTTTTTTTTGGTAGAAACGTAACGGCGAACCTTATGAAATCCAGTTCATCTCTGCTCTTCCTGTGCTTCAGGAACTTCTACCCATGATTCCCCTCTTAAATCCAGCTCTGCCTTCTACTATCTTCTCCTGAAGTATCAGACATCTGCGGGTGAGCTGACCGCATGCGTGTCAGGATGGCCGAGTGGTCTAAGGCGCCAGACTCAAGGGTTCACTCCTTCCTGAGCAAAAAGGGACTTCTGGTCTCCAAATGGAGGCGTGGGTTCAAATCCCACTCCTGACAGAGATTTTGATTGTACAAAGTCAGCTGTTTGTTACTTACCACATGCTGTTCATTATCCAATCAAACCCTGCTGTGTAAAAAAAACAGTTCAAGACTCCACTAGATTGCTCAGTCTCCTTTGTGGTGAGTATATAATAGCCAACCATGTGAAATTCTAACCTGCTCTTCCTGTGCTTCAGGAACTCCTGCTCGTCATTCCCCTTCCTTGTACTATAATACTCTCCTTTAGTATCGGACATCTTATGGACTGGATGACTCTACCATACATGTGTCAGGATGGCCGAGCGGTCTAAGGCGCCAGACTCAAGGGTTCATTCCTTCCTGAGAAAAGGGACTTCTGGTCTCCAAATGGAGGCGTGGGTTCAAATCCCACTCCTGACAGGCCTTTATTATAAGTTTGAAAGCTCTGCCTCATCCCATCACCTGCTCCTGAAGTATTCTTGGCTATGTGATGATGTGACAGTGGATGTTATTGAGACGACAATGTTCAGCAGAATTGTGGTGAAATCTTATTAACCCAACATGGTGCTCCATAGAAGTTTGTTCCCACAATCCTCTCTCCAACACAAACCATGCTGAAGTTGCAGATATTGTTTAAAGCGTCCATCTTGGAAACTGGACATCAAATATTGACGTTCTTGTCTGGCGACAGTGTAGTTGAGTCTGAACATGACCAGACACTGCAAACAAGCTTTGCTTAAGTCCACAGGAAACAACATGGGCAGCAGTGTGTCCGATCCAGATCTACATAATATGTACTGACAGTACACAGGAGTGTGTACGTGAGCATGTGTGACAGTGTTTGCATATGATCTGTTTGAGAAGACAGAGTAAACACAAACACACACACACAGCGTGTTCATTCCAACGCCGTGTTTAACAGCTCACTTAGTCAACCAGTGAACCCTGCAAACCATCCAGACATTCATATGATCGTCAAGTCAAGCACAAGGCAGCTAATTAACCAGTCAGACGAGCAGAAAGACAGTTTGTCAGCCAAACAGGAAGCAGTTTGTCAGCTAGATTGATCAGTCAGTTAGACACTCAGTGATTTAGAGACGTAATGAATCGGTATAATACCCTCATTGTGTGTGTGTGTGTGTGTGTGTGTGTGTTGTTTGTACACATGACGCAGTATATTTTTCTTTGTACTGCTTCCCTCACAAAGTATGTATTGTACATGCAGTACAGTGTTTCCTAAAGAATGACGGGGAGTGTAAAGGCGGCATATTTCTATTTATAGGTTATTTATTATTTTTTCAACCACATTTATTTACTTAAGAATAAAAAATACCTGTCAAACATTTAACGTTTCCAACGTTTTTAAGTGTTTTTGTAATTGTAAACCAGGAAATAAAAAAGTAAAATATATTCAAATTAAGAAGAAATGTATGTTGAATAAATGTACAAGCAGGTTCTTGAACTTACAACGTCAACAACTACAATGACCACAACGACAATGACAACAACTACAGCAATGACAACAACACTAACAACTACAGCAATGACAACAACACTAACAACTACAGCAATGACAACAACAACAACTACAGCAATGACAATAACAACTACAGCAATGACAACAACAACTACAGCAATGACAACAACACTAACTACCGCAATGACAACAACAACTACAGCAATGACAACAACACTAACTACAGCAATGACAACAACAACTACAGCAATGACAACAACAACTACAGCAATGACAACAACACTAACTACAGCAATGACAACAACACTAACAACTACAGTGACCACAACGACAATGACAACACTAACAACGACAATGACAACGACTACAGCAATGACAACAATAACAACAATGACAACTACAACAATGACAATGACAACACTAACAAGGATGGGGATGACAACAACAGACTGGGCACTTCCATTAAAAATGAAAATATGTAAAATATATTAAAGTGAATATTTCACTCACTGTATTGAAGATTCATCTGAATGTTACAAATGTCTTGGTACTGGTTTGAAGATCTGATATTGTGGTGTAGGAGAGAGACTTCAGAAGGTTTGTTCAGCTGAAGGGAAACAAAACCGGTGAGATGTTGCATTTTACAAAATCAGTTGCTCAAAGGCAAACAATGTAACGACTCGTGTAGAGTGTGTGTCAGTGTCTGAATCTGCAGCTCTCTGCCTTTATTTGCTTATTTTGCTGTGTTTGCAATGTTTCTTTACGTCAACCTTTGGGCAGATATAGGATCTGAGGTTAGCATTGGAGCAGGTCACATTGCCGTCTCCTCTGCAGCGCTGACACAGGACAAAAAAACGTAGCGTGGGGACACACGTGGAGAGCTATGTAGCACTTCTCATGGGTGATCGTACCCGGAGCCCAAAGTTACGTACAGACATACGAATGACAGAGACACCATTCACCTGATTACAGGTCAGTGCAGCATCAACAGGATTTAAAACTTCAAACACAACATTTCATAATCATATTGTCTTTATCCTGTATCATATAATGCTTTATTTCTTTGTTAAATTGGTCAAGAACTTAAGTAAATTTATAATGTCAAATTATAAGATAAAGATATATTTCTTGGATCGACAAATCCCATAAAAAGCCCCAAAACAACAATGTTTTAGTTCATGCTGTAGCCACAGATTTTCACCTGTTTGTCTGTGAACGTAGTATTTTTGTTTTGTCATTCATTCAGTACATTCAGTGTTTTTTTTAAACGTGCGTATGAATAAAAACTGATTTTTTTGCACCACGTCGTCCTGGAAATATCCCTCAAGTGGCTTCTGTTGTTGGATTGCCACTAGAGTTTGTCTTTCATTACTTTCTAATTTCTCCGCCCTGCATGTGGCTCTCAGACTCAAGCTGATTCATTCAAATACTAAAACTTCACATTTAAAAAAAGGCTCAGTCATTTTCTAAAGCTGCTGGACTGAATAGAGGAAATTGGGGCACTCGTGTGGACAATCTATGTGGGACTGAGTCTATATAAGCATGTAAAAAATATAAAAATAGTGTATATATTTAAAAAAAATCTGTCTATTGAGGCTTTAACTTCGTTCCCAGCTCGTGACCTTTGACCTTTCTCCACCCAAACGCTCCAAAAAAAACAGAAACGCACCCTCCGAGCGACACGAATCATTCCTGCCATACCAGGCGACTTGCACAACTTGAAGTTGTTCTAATGCACCCGGTGCCTACTGTAACATTCAAGAGACTTATGAAACAAAAGGTTAGGCCCCTGAATGGCCCAGTGTCAAGGATTACTTCTCAGACAAATTCTCCAACAACAAAGCCTCCATTGTGCCCCGCCAAGCCCTCGAATTAGCAGCGGGGGCGACTGCACGCTTAACTGAGCTTGACAGCGCGACGACCACTCTCCCTCCCACCAGACCGGACCGGACCTCTGTGAAGATTTCCTCAGATTGCTTTGATTTCAAACGTCTAAAAAGATCAAATGAGAAAGAAAAAGTCTGAATAAAATGAAAAATAAATACAATTCATCTCTGAGGAGTGTGAATAGATTATTATAGATGAGAATTAAACCGTGCATGATCTATTTAAATGTAGGTTTTAATCTAAAGCGGGGATTAAAGCTGCAGCACGTGCAACATCTGTCAACTAAAAGCAACAAGTTTGTTTGTTTACTCGTACTTTATTAAATGCAGAGTTCAAACAGTGATCACTCCATTATTAAAAATATAAACACCACAAGCTTTTATTTCTCTTTATTTCCCATTGAATTTTAAAGATTTTCTTTAATAGCTTTCAGTTTAAACTCATGGGACTGAGTTTAATCTGCCACCGTCAAGCCGGAAAACAATACAGAGCTAGACTTCCTGATGCAATTTTCAAAATAAAAGCATATATGTTCTACACTGACAGAAAATGATGTGACGTGTGCACACAGCGTCGTGCTACTGGAAAATTATGATTTTAAAATGCCATTTATTTAAAAGGATTTCCTCATTTCAGGTGTTTTGCACGATTTTTTCACCTGATTCAACTCCGTTCACACGCTGCGTTGCATTTTTTTTTATTGTCTTAAATCCAGTCTGAGTGTGTGAAGTATCCAAATCATACACTCTACAAAACAATCTGATCCAAACTGGTCAAACTGGCCGGCTTTTGTAAAGTCCAGACCGAGTATAGTGACCACAGCTTTCCACATGTCAGGATGGCCAAGTGGTTTAAGGTATCACACTGAAGAACAACAGAAGAATGGAGGCGTGGGTTCAAATCCCACGCCTGACAAAACTTTGATATATGGCCTCTAAAAATCAGCAAAGACGTGGATCTTCAGCACCTGGTTGCTTAAACAAGCCACCTGTAACGTCACCCACCTGTCAATCAAAGTGTCCACGCTCTTAATCCTGCATAACTTTAAGCCTTAATATAATTTGAACAGGTGAGTTGTATAAAAATTCACCCTCAGTACAGTTGCCATGAACGGGGAAATTAGCTATAGAGACCAAAACTGTTTTTTGTACCAGGCTGTAAACATGTTTATTTCTGCTGTGAAGTTGGACATTTTAACATGGGGACTTATGGAGACTGACTCACTTCTGGAGCCAGCCTCAAGTGGACGACAAGAGGAACTACAGTTTTTGGCACTTCCACGTTAGCTTCATTTACCAGCGACAGAGGTTGCTGCTTGGTTCTCTTGTTTTATCTCATTGTTATCTTGTTTTAGCTTGTTGTTAGCTTGTTGTTAGCTTGTTTCAGCTTGTTTTAGCCTGTTGTTCACTTCTTTCAGCTCATTAACTTGTTTTAGCTCGTTGTTAGCTTGTTTTAGCTTGTTGTTAGCTTGTTGTTAGCTCGTTGTTAGCTCGTTGTTAGCTTGTTTTAGCTCGTTGTTAGTTTGTTGTTAGCTTGATTTAGCTCGTTGTTAGCTTATTTTAGCCTGTTGTTCATTGTTAACTTGTTTTTAGCTTGTTCTTAGCTTAGCACAGTTGTCATGAACAGGGAAATTAGCTATAGAGACCAAAACTGTTTTTTGTACCAGGCTGTAAACATGTTTATTTCTGCTGTGAAGTTGTCTGAGGCGAAAATGCTGTGTGTTTAGGATAGACTTTTATTTTGAAAGGAAGCCCACCACTTTTCCGGTGTTAGTCGGAGCTGCTGCTAACTTGACAGGCTGGTCTGAGCCTTACAGGCATTGGGGGGTTTAGTATTGGGAGGAGGAGGAGGAGGAGGAGGAAACATCCTGATACTCCCCCCAGTATTTGCTGCGTATCGCGGCCGTGTGAGAGAGCGGAGCTTCGGGCTGGATGTGTGCGCGCCTCGGACTCTGGCTGGATACAGAAAACACACACACACACACACACACACTCTCTCTCTCCTGCTGTTAAAACCCGGACGTGTCTGCGTGCGCGTGTGCGTGTGCGGGTGTTAGGTAGCCATGAATCACACCTGAGCCTGGGCATGTAGTTACCCGGGTTCCTGGGCGTGGGGACGGACGCTGAAGACTTGTTTGTCTGTGGGAATATTGTTGAACTAAAGAAACTTCAGCGGTGGCTGCAGAGACACGCAGCTGCGCAGCTGCACACCCGAACCAGTCTGGACTTCCACACATGAGGATGTAAATCTGGGAACTTTTTTTTTTCCGGACACAGAGGACTAGTTTTATTTTCTAACTTTTAAACCTTTTATACGGATTATTGGCGGAGACGTCTTTACGCACGGAACACGGACAGAGAGAGGAGGGAGCGATCAGCTGCAAACACAGAGGTAAGCTCCAGAAAGCTTCGTTCAATATTTGACCTGTTTCAACGCAAACTTTCCCCTCACACACACTTCAAGCTTCACACACACACACACACACACGCGGAAATCTTTAAGGTGGATTCAAAATCTTTGTAGGACTCGTTTTTCCCCTCAAACGTCACACCGAACTCCACGCGTAAAACTCCAAATTTAATTATTTACCGCCTGCCGCCGAAGAGCAAACGCACCAAGGGGCACGAGTTGAAGTGTTTTGCAATCAGCATCTAAGTGTCTGATGTTCGGCACACGTGCTGTCCACCTTTATCATAATGAAAACTTAATTTAAGTTCATTAAAGCTGCGATCCAGGTTCAGTTAAAGGTCCAGTGTGTCGGATTCAGCAGCATTTGTTGGCTAAATATTCATTTAGTGTGTTTTCATTAGTATATAATCACCTGTAAATATGAATTGTCGTGCTTTTATTGTCTTAAAATCGACAGTGAGAGCGGGTCCTCCTCCACGGAGTCCGCCATTTTTCTACAGTAGCCCAGAGCAGACAAACTACAGCTGATCTACATATGAAGTTTTGCTTTTTTAGTGTGAATTTGGTTTCTTCTTAGATGCTTGGAACGGCAGGGTGAGGCGTGGGAGAGTATTCATTTGGTTGCAATCTGCAACTTCACCACTAGGGGCCCCAAAATCCTACACCTAGACCTTTAAAGCTCCATTTCCAACCATAACTACGTTTTCATTTGTGTATATTGATCTGAAAATAAGAAGAAGAATTGTGTTTTTGTTACCTTAGAATGAGGCTTTTATATCTACAGTGAGAGCGGGTCCTCTTCCACGGAGTCCGGCATGTTGAACAAACCCAGAACGGACAAACGGGCTCCAGACAGAAGTTAGGAGTTAGGTAGAAGACAGGTTTACCCTACATGCTTGGAACAGGAGGGTGAGGCGAGTGGTATTCAGGTGGTTGCAAACTGCAACTTCACGGCTAGTTGTCACTAAATCACACACACAGATTTTACCTTTTTAAAAGGTCATATAAGTCTAGGCCATATCTAGAGCCAATGTTTGGTTTGTCTGTTCTGGGCTACTGTAGAAAAATGGCGGTTCAACATGGCGGACTCCGTGAAAGAGGACCCGCTGTCTCTGTAGAGCTATAACGGGTTCATTTTAAGACAATGATTCATATTTCAGGTGATTACTAATGCAAACATACTCATGAATATTCCTGCTAACAGATACACGGATAATCGGACACACCGGACCTTTTAAAAGGCGGGTTTGTCTTTAAAACTTGACATGACGTGACTTTAAGGAGAAAGCGTTGATGTTTTCTGTGTATGCCGAATCGAAGGCGAGGCTGTAACGGTTCGTGACAGCTCTTTAAATCTGTTCTTGGAAGCATTATTGTTCCCTAACAGGCGAGGTCAAACTTAATTTCCACTTTTTTAAACGGAGTCTGGTGGAATGTGTTGGGGACTAATCGATGCACCGAGCATCTGGAGCCTCGGCGAGAGGGGGGCGGTTTCAACGTTAATGTATTCCAGACTTGATTTCACTTCTTCCAGCAGTGTTAACCTCACCATACTACCATTTTACAAACACCTGTACAACACCATTATCTTATTATTGATTCTCCACCCACCGTTTAATCTATACCAATCCCAACGAGTATAATTGGAAGTTAGAGGAGCTCCGTGCTCTCTACGATATCCCCTACATTTAATGTACTGGTGGAAACAGATGTTTTTTGATGGCGTTATTGATCACAAGCGCTTAAACCATTACAACAGCAGCCAGATAATGATTGTGCTTAGTCAAATCTTTGGCTCCAAAGGTCATTAAAACAGATTAACCCACATCTCATGTGTGGAACTATGAATCTTCCGAAAAGACTGTGCCAGTTCGCCATCTGCTTCCAAGTATTGCTGTGTATGATGGGAGGGTAATTGCCCATGGTGTCAGTTAATGGATTAGAATAGCCTCCACGCTGCACCTTGAGCTCCCAGAGCCATAAAACCATTATAGCTTACAGCAGCAAGCAGCAGCAGCTCTGTTTAGACTCAGGTTGTTGGATGTTACGGCTAATATGATGCTCGGATCGCTCGGGCGTGCGGCTTCAAGGCTGCTCGAGCAGTTCATTGTCATCTTTAATATATCTGGGGGGAAGTTTGGACGTGCAGAAAAAGACAGAAGACTTTGAAAAGTGACCGAAAAATCCACTTTTAGAGCACGAAACATGCAGCTCAGGCTTCCTGTGATGCCGTTTGCTTGTTCAATTAATGTTTTCGAGCTACTATCACTTGGATTGTTCAAAAGAGTCGCCTACTTTTTGAGTAAGCTCTTCACTAAATCCCTTTTTAATGTTTTCTGCCGCTACAAGCCCAGAAGGCTATTTCTAGTCACAGGCCTCCACACGCTGCACAGTACAAACACTATCTTCCCCCCTTCTCTCTCTTTTTGTGAACTGACTGTGTAAAGTTAGTTAGTGAGCAGCTGAGCTTTATGTTGTGACGCCTCGGGGACAAACCGTACACTGTTTTACATTATCTCCTGACTCGGAAATGGAGTTCATGGGAGGTTTTCTGGAAATATTTCTTGGAGGCAGAATGAATTTGCTTGTATGAGTTACAAAGAGTGAACTGAAAGGGCAACGATCTCGCTTTATTCGTCCGACATTCACAATCTTGGAAGGTCAGCGGGTTAACTAGGTATTTTGGTTTGACGTGTTTTGGTAGCCGAGCTCCGGACGTCTCGATTTGTTTTTTTTTAACTGGACTTTACCCTCGAAATGTACCTGTATGTTGCGTTGAATGTTGCAAGCATTAGTTGCCAGAGCAAACTTTAAGTGACCTTCGCTGTTGGTTCTTGTCATCTTGGAAAAGTACGCCAAGAATTAGATGAGGATTTTGACACCATAGCCAGCTTAGCTTAGCATAGCATAAAGACTGGAAATAGGGGGAAACAGCTAGCCAGGATGTGTCCAAATATTTGCACATGTAGTCAGGCTAAAGCAAATTAGCATATTTCCCAAAATATGGGTGATTTTGATAGCTTGCTTGTCTGTTGTTTGTCTTGCCAAGAGTTAGATGAGCCATCAGCTGGTTAGCTTAGCTTAGCTTAGCATAAAGACTGGAAATAGGGGGAAACTACCTAGCCAGGTCAGGATAGCTGTTTCGCCGTATTTCCAGGGTTTATGCTAAGCTAAGCTAACTGGCTAATAGCTGTATATTTATTGTACAGGCATGAAAGTGGTAGCAATCATTTTAGAAGCTTGGACCAGCAAATTATTCTGGGAAAGTACACTTAGATGAGTTAGACGAGGATTTTGACACCACTCTCATGTTTGTACTATAAACGTGAAGCTACAGCCATCAGCCATCAGCTTAGCTTAGCATGAAGACTGGAAATAATGGGAAACAGCTAGCTAGGAAGTGTCTAAAGTAAGAGAATTGGCACGGAGCCAGGCTAGAGGTTTCCCCACCGCTTTTCACAGCCATGCAACAACCACGTCAACTCTGCAACGTTTATTATTTCCATGTAGTTTGTAGCGTAAGACAACATTAAACTTAATCTCTGTCGACTTTGTTGGCCTCTTATAGCTAGAACAACTGTAAACCAGTGAGCTCTCTCTCAACCTCAGGGAGTGTTTGTGTTGCTTAACCTCTAATTTTCCCGTCTGTGGGCTCAGCTGTGCATTAGAGGACAATTAGACTATCAGAAACCTGTTTGAGTGGAATGCAGGTTGGCTCGGTTTCCTGACACCGACATCACGCTCGCGCGGCTGTTTGTCTCTTAAAGTTATGTCGTCGATGCTTCACCTGAAGCTGCGAGTGAGTGAACCCTGAGTGAAATGAAGAGCATGAACCTTCAAATGAGACTTAAACATAAACATTAGCATGAAAGCACAGAGCTAAGATGAATGATTTGACATTGTTGACATGCTGTAGACGAGTTATTACTCAGATGATAGCATCATCACCTGTGTGGGTTTGCAAGGCCTTAAGTCTATAAAAAACATCATATTTTATAGATGTGTTACATTATTTGTGTGTAAAATCAAAGTAATTACTAAGTAATAAATGCAGTGAAATAAAATGTACCTCAAAATTGGACTTGAGTGGAACAAAATTTGTTATTTCAATCAGTTTGTTCATGTGTTATTTTGCTTACATTTGCCGTATTGTGATGCACATTAATGTTGCAAAATAGCCACATTAATAACGCACGATTGGCCCCAGTTGGAAAAACAAATCGCTGGCTGGCTGAACACGACGTGTGTGTGTGTGTGTGTGCGCCAATAATCAGCATTAAATGCACATCACGTTAAATAAGTGTGAAATACATGCACAAAGGTTAAAGAGCTCTCTGTGTGTGTGTGTGTGTGTGTGTGTGTGTTCAACAGGCTGTTGTTGTGTCGAGCGCTCGCGGTCTCTAATCTACGATCGTAGCCTGCGTGTGCAAATTGAAAACACAGCGTCTGAGATGAAACTCCTGACAGACGGACGTCATGCTTTCACCGCTGACCGTCTGCCGTCTGTGCAGAGTTTGGATCAGACCGTCTGCAGCGTGCGCTCAGCCACTTTTGTGTTGATCTGGCGACTGAAAGACTTTTAGTTTGCACAGATTTTCTTTGCAGTAATTGTTGGCCGGCTCGCGTGCACATCTCTTCCATGTTCGTGTCGTCACAGCTGAGCTGATCTAGAAACTTCAGGCTCTCACAGATTTTACATTTTAGACTGAATTCCACACAGCAGTTCACGTCCTGTTCCGTCTCTGTTGGAACCATGAGGTTGTTTTTAAGTCCAAACGTCTCGGCCCACCTCGGCTCCACTCTTTACCGATTTTTAGACGAGCAGACTTCCAAGACGGCGTCACGACACGGAGCTTCACAGCGACTGTTTCTAAACATGTGGGGGACGCTGTCCACTCTTTACGCTGTCAATGGTTGAAACACCAAAATAAGCTTCTTCACTTCTTCAGCCTGAATTTAAATGATTCTTCATAACTTGGCAGAGACGACGTGTTCCTCTGCTTTCTCCACAATGACGTGATTTAAGACCGGAAGAGGCGGCTCGTCCTCAGAGGTCAGAGGTCAGAGGTCAAACATGCAGAGAGTCGCTCACTTTCAGATTTGCACATTTGTGCGCATATGTTTGAGAACTCTTGAGTGCGTGTGTGTTTTTACTCCGTCGTCTTTGGCAGGAGACGTTATTTTCCGCACTTATTTCAACATGTTTGTGTTTATCAGGTCAGGCCTTCGAGATAAAGACGACGACGTCAGTTTGTTTTAGAGATAAACGTTCTCTTAGATTGGACAGATGTCTCTCTGTTTATTTTAAGTGTCTTATAGACAATATTATTATGTTGATATTGGGTTTTTATGACTTTTGTATGAATGTGATGATGTTCTGAACATTTCACTGATGTTATGATATAAAAATACAATACTGTGGATTGTACTCATCAGTTTTCAGTATTTCCTGTAAAACTCAGATACTCCAATAAAAATGATAGAAAACAGACAAAATATTCAGATTTAAGTTGCTGAAAACCGACTGAAATGATTTATCAGTTATAATAATGGCTGATTAATTTTCAGTCACTTGACAAATGATTACTTGGACTTAAACGTCTGTCCTAAACAAGACAAGAAAAATAGTTAACCCTTTGTTTTAGGGCTGCAACTAATGATTATTTGCATTATTGATTAATCTGCCAGTTATTTTCTCAATTGAAAGTTCAAGATGACGTCCTCAAAGAAGACCTTCAGTTTACTGTCAAAGAGGACGAAAGAAAACAGAAAATATTCACACGAGAGGCTGAAATCGGAGAATTTTGACTATTTTTCTCTCATTAAATGACTCAAAACGATGAATCAATCTTCAGAATAGTCTGCGATTAATTTAATATTTACTGGTTGACAGCTAATCGATTCATCGATGAGTCTTTGCAACTCTGATTACAGCCTCGCGGGGCTTCAGTGGGTGTCGAGGTTCTTACAGAAAGCAGAAAACATTCACGTGTGAGGAGCTCAACCTGTTTTCAGTCAGTCTGAATTCTCCGTTAAAGAAACTCCGTCAGAGAAGTGGACAAACAGCCGAGCAGGAAATCACCTCTTGAATGACTCGGTAAATACTTTGCTCTACTTTACTTTGTTTGCTCGTCTCGTATGTTGCTGCTGACCTTTGGTTACCTCACACTGTTGTCCTGTACTCACTTTACCTCCTTTAAACTTTGAGCTTTCTGTGCAGTATAACAAGTGAAAACCTGCAATAATTCAGCCCTGATTCAGTCTTTGTGTTATGAACTCGAGCTGCAACTAAAGATTATTATTTCATCATCGCTTAATCTGCCTTTATCTCCTCAATAAAATGTCATGAAACAGTTCCCACGGCCCAAAGTGATGGATTCAAATGGCTCGTTTTATTCAATAATCCATCTGCCGTGAGTTGTCGTCTGTGGCTTCATATTTTAACATATCAATTATCTGCTGTTTATTTATTTGTAATTATCTTATATGAGCTTTCAGGAGCTGTGCAGTCTTTTATAATTCATACATTTCCAGCATCAAACTTCTCAGAATTTAATCTTTTAATCCGAAAATAATCATCTGCAATTGTAGATGACGATAAAACAAATCAACTGATTACAGGTCACATGACACAACTTCCACAAGAAGACAACTTAGTCGTAACAGAGCTATCGAAAAGAACGTTAATGGTTGTGAAGTGCCAAAAACTGCAGTTCCTCTTGTCGTCCACTTGAGGCTGGCTCCAGAAGTGAGTCAGTCTCCATAAGTCCCCATGTTAAAATGTCCAACTTCACAGCAGAAATAAACATGTTTACAGCCTGGTACAAAAAACAGTTTTGGTCTCTATAGCTAATTTCCCCGTTCATGACAACTGTACTGAGGGTGAATTTTTATACAACTCACCTGTTCAAATTATATTAAGGCTTAAAGTTATGCAGGATTAAGAGCGTGGGCGCTTTGATTGACAGGTGGGTGTCGTTGCAGATGGCTTGTTTGAACAACCAGACTTCATTCAGCTCCATGATGAGCCAGGTCTTTTGTAACTTTCTTGAATCTCTTTGGGTTGTGGGAAAAACAAAGTATTTGGGGAACATTTTTCACCATTTTCTGACAATGTATGGACCAAACAACTCATTGAGTAACCAAGAAAACGATTGGCACATCAGCCGAGAATGAAAATAGTCATTAGTTGCAGCCCTTAAAATGAGTGGAATGTGGCCATTTCTGTCTTTGTTTTTTGGGACGGATGTTTGAGGTTGAATCTAATCACTCTGTCAGACAAAAGAAGATGAATCAGCCATTATTTTAATCACTCGTCGAGCAAAAACACCAAACATTTGCTGTTTCCAGCTCCTTTTTTCTGTTTCACATCATTTTAAATTGAATATCTTTCGGGTTGCACAAACCCGGCAGCAAATAAAAGACGTCAGACGTTGGGCTTTTTGGAAATTGCGAAATCATTTTTTAGTGCACAGATGTGCATCTGGTTTAGTCTGCAGTAAGTGAAACATCAGTGAAACCATGTGCTGTTCTCTAAACGTTTCTCAGAGTGTCTGGCAGCAGATTCACGCTGTGGTTATCACGCGAGAGGCCTCCTAAAGGGATCATTCGCCGAGTCCTCGGCATCTCGTCGTTATTCTTTCGACACCTTTCTCGATGTGCTTTCGTTTCTCTGGGATTTTTTTTTCACGTTCTAATGAGGACGCTCGCTCATGCAGACTGTAAAGACACAGAGCTTCTTTTCTTTTTCATCTTTGATGGTGTTGGTGAATTTTAAAAATGCTGCCGCCTCGCAGAAACATCAAACGGCGTCACCTTTTTTGTGCTGCTGATTGCTTTTTTTTTTTTTTTCCAGCGATGCAGGTGTGTAGGTGTGCACAGTGTGCAGTGTAACACCTGCAGAACATTTGTTCAGGTGAAAAAAAACAGCAAGCCTGGCAGCCATGAGTGCGTCTTCTGTATATATTTGATGATGAAGTTCTTCCATGGCCTCTTGTAGGTGTTGAACGTCTGCACAGACAGGTGTGAAAAACATCAGGACAGTTTGGTTAAATGAAATCAATCCGTAATGATCAACTCGGTAACTACAGAGCGGTTACTTTAAGTGCCTTTTAATCCCTGTAAGAAGCTGTGTGTTTGTGTGTGTGTGTGTGTCTGCAGCAGCTGATTGAGGCCGGCGTGTATGCAGATCGGCTTTGCGGCGTTGTGTTTGTCCAGCTGTTGATGTGTCCGTGTCAGCGAGCTGCGGTTCAAGAGTGGAGAACCGTGATCTGAAGAAGCTCGTCTGATTACCGAGCTGCTTATTTCTACTTCTTCTTTGTTGGTGTTGGTGTTACTTGTGGTGGTCGACACCGCAGGATGGGGGGCGCTTGAAAGATCCTCGAAAGGCTCAGTCGTCTACAACCAAGTACGGGACGCGATAGTCCGACACGTTTGTCGACACACAGTTTGAATGAATTTCCTCAAGAGCCCTGCAGTAAGCAGTGTGCTATGTGCATGTGATTGAGGAATACTGTAGCAGATATTCAAGTGTACCTGCATGAAACCTGGTTGTTTTAGTCTAGTCAACTACATTTAAGTTCCCTGTTAAAGGGTCAATCTTCAATTTTGTAAATTCCCAGTTTATTCCCTTAAATTTCCATGAATTTGGAAAATTACCAGAATTTTTCAACCCTAATGGGAACCAAAGGCCAAGAAGGGGCTGCCAGTTTCTCAAAATGCCAGCTGAAAAGATAATTTGACGTAGAGAAGTGACGCTTTCACAAGAAAACACAGGTTTAAAGACACATGGTGTGCTTCACAGTCTACCTGTGCAGGTAGAGGGGGCGTGGCCTCAATAGCCCTGCAGTAAGCAGTGTGCTATGTGCATGTGATTGAGGAATAGCAGATACTAAAGTGTGCATGAAATCTGGTTGTTTTAGTCAAGATTATGCTAAAATATATTTTCCCCAACTATATTTAAGTTCCCTGTTAAAGGGCCAACCTTTAATTTAGTAAATTCTCGGTTTATTCCCATAAATTCCTGTTAATTCCAATGGAAAGTTTCCAACTTTGAAAATTCCCAGAATTTTGCAGCCCTAGTATCTTCACTACAGCCAAGAACCAACGACCAGCCAAGGATGGTAGCGCTACATGAGGTAGAAGAGTCCGATTGTGGTCCCAACAAAACAGTTGACTATATTGGAAACAACAACAGTTTTTTACATTGAAGTCAATGATTCATGAATCCAGTGAGTCATAGTTACTACAGCTTCTTGAGGGCGCTGTCACCTGAACTTCCTGAATCGACTGATGCTTTTATTCTTTCAGGAAGACGCTCTCCTTCTTAAAAGCAGGCTTGTTGTGAACCCCGTGAAGCAGCCTCGGTAGTTCAGTGATCACGAGAATTAAACGAGACTCGTCATCGAGCGATCAGCGCGTGCTGTCACTACATCTCCAAATGTTCTGCAGGGGGAAATTTTTTAACGTCCCGTCTCCGGGGCAATTTCTTGCCGAGCCCGAAATGTAAATGGACATTTTGTGCGAGATGAGCTTTTCGTGCAACATCGGCGTCGTGCAAATTGTTCCTGTCGTTTCTGCATTCTGTCTGCCACATTACAAACCCGGGGAGGGAGGCCCGCATCACATCAAGTCAGATTACATTGTCTCGTTGATGGAACAATTTGTAAGTCAGTTTTGTCAGCACCAACTCCCGAGAGCTCGATGTCTGCAGGCCGCCGAACCATCAGGCGTCATTTATTTTACCCCAGATGCCCTTTTAAACTTTATCATCACGCCTGCTGATACATACACGCTCTGTCTTTTCTTTCACACACACACACCGTTTTATGATGATAGATATTCCTCTGCTGATTGAAGACTGGGAAGCGTGGAGGACCATGTAGCAACCTGCCGGTAGTACTGCCGGTTGCCTCCGTCTCTCTCTCTCTCTCTCTCCGTTAATTCAGGGTCACGTCAGTCAGCGCTGTTTTTTCGGAGATGCGAGGCGTCGCTCTCCGTGAAAAAGACAGAGTAATCATTAAATGAATAAAAGGCCGCCGCTCGCTCGGTAAAGAATAGAAAACATGAAAAGAGACGCAAAGACAAAAAAAAGGCCGGGGGAGGAGAGCTACAATGGCCCTCTGTCTAATGATTCCAGCCAGCGTTTTCTATTTCTATTTAATTTCATACAATGCCTTTAATTACTTGCTATTCTAGTTGCTTAAGTCTATTGTGTGGGCTTATTACTGCGGGGACTGAAGCTTCATTATATACAGAGAGTTGGATGTACTTCAGTTTTTTCTTTACCGCGGTACAGTCGAGTGTTTTCTCCTTAATGAGGAGATGAACGAGGTTTGTGATCTTAAACGAGCACATCGATGGTTTTGCATGTCGAAGCCGCTAATTAACTCACACCGTCTGTTAGTTTGAGTCGTTTGCACGAAGCACAGAGCCTGATTTTTATCTGATATCTTAATGAATTGTTTAAATATTAATGCAATCAAACGTTCATGTGATACAAGCGCCTTTAAATTCAGTGCTTCACCTGCCAAAACACACGCTGAGTCATGGTAATTATTGGTTAGCAGGTTAGACGTCCTGCCTACGCTCGGTTCTGATTGGACAGACTGTGCAGCACACCATGTTTCTTTAAACCTGTGTTCCCTGTCTGACATTTTCTTGTCAAAGCGTCACTACTCTGCGTCAAATTATCTTTCCAGTTGGCATTTTGGCAGCCATTTTGAGAAACTGGCAGCCACTTCTTGGCCTTTGGTTGCCATCAGTGACAAGCATTTATTAACATATAAAAACATGGATAGTAAAACTTGCACTACAAAAATGTTAATATTTGTTAGATTTAAATATTGATGTAACAGTCGAAACCAAAAGATAAATAACTTTATTGATCCCTGAAGGGAAATTCTTGTTGCAGCTACGGTAGGAAGAACATCTAGTTCTACCCGTGTAAAAACAAACTCGTCCGGTAACTTGGTGTGTTTATTCGTGTTCAATTCATCTGTGAAGATTAATTCAATATAACCAACAAAGAATTTTGTTCTGTTAATGTAATAAAAGCTTTTAAATATACTTTTATGTCACATTTTCATTATTAAGCTGATGTTTAACTGCAGAGTATCTTAACTACTGAAAGCCTGAGCGATATAACTGTAGGCTGATTTAATCGACCGGTATTGGCCCGTCACGGATGTAACGATATCTACGTATATGTTGCCGCTCTCCATTACATATCTTTTGTTAACACCCCCCCAAAAAAAACGTGTCTATTTATATATTTTTGAATTTTTGGATTATCGGTTTCAAAAAAGTTTTGTCAACCCAAAGCCAAAGCTTGGTTTCCAGCCTGTTGTGTCGCTGACGCTGTAAGAAAAACACTTTTTATCAACCCTTCAATACAAGTCACAATGTTTGTCTTCCCTGTTGAGTTCCCAAACATCACAGCTTATGAATGCAGTGCCATACGATGAGGAGGACCTTCACTTCAGCACACGAACGCACCACTGGGATCGATTTTGCCACCATTAAAATTCAAAATAAGAAATGACTCAGTGCTGTAAGTCAGCCTACAGTAAATATCACTGTACAGGACCTCTGGTGTCACGAAAGCTGCTGAAAAATCACATTTCCAAGGTGATCCATGTCAAACCAAATCCGATCTGTTTATTTCAGAAACTTTAGAAGAGGTTTCTCATTTTAAAGCAGCATCAATGTCACGGCATGTAACACAATCAACCACCCAATCTTACAAAAAAAAAACTCTTCAGTGCCCCCGGGCTCCTCCACCAGCCACCAGCCAACAGCCAACAGCCAGAGGAGGCTTTAGATAAAGTCATTACAGGCTGAGTTGCTGCTGCTTATGTTGATGTTGCATCACTGCAGCGTTGCTTTGGTGTTGGCTCGGCTTTGTGTGGCGTCGTGAAGAAGAAGCATCCGAAATAGAAGAAAGAGAAGATTAATTCATCAACGAGCGCGGTGCATCGTCCTCGTTAATAAAGCTGCTGGTCGGTTTGTTTGAATAAAACCTGATGGAACAGCGAACAGAAGTTTGATTATTTAATTAGTTAATTAACAAAAAATTCTCCTATCTGAAGATTTGATGCTTTTCTCTGTTTCGTATCTGATTAAACTGATTATCTTTAAGTTTTGGACGGACGAAGAAGATATTTAGAGACATCACCTTACACTTTTAGACATTTTAAACACCAAATAATTAACTGATTAATCCAGAAGACAATCAGGAGATTCATTTGACGTCTCCTTGTCTCCTTGGTCTCTGAGAACTTTTGATTTTTTGACACATTACTGACATAATGATCAGCTGAGGAGTACGTGATAAAACCGTCTATCATATTTAAGTATAAATATGTATTGTGACACGTTAAATCTTTGTCATGGGTATTTTTCTCTGCTAGAGATGACAGGAAGTGAGGCGAGTCGGGGGCGTCGTGATTACATAATCGCCGTCTTGTCGTCGTCCTTTTTTTCCCCGACTAATCCAAAAAATAAACAGTATGGCATCAAATCCTGTAACTGTACAGAACATTTCATCATGCAGCCGTAAAGCTTTCAGTTGTGGGTGGTTCCAGGTCAGTTTGGGATCGTCTTCGTTGGGTTGTGTGTGTGTGTGTGTGTGTGTGTGTGTGTGTGTGTTTGGTTTGTACATTTGTGTTTATCCATTAGCAACGAAGCATGTGTGTGTGTGTAATCTGTGTTTGGACTTCTAAAACGTGTCCGAAGGTTGTGTTTGCAGTAGAAACAGCAGCAGGTGTGTGTGTGTCCTTGTGTTCACTCTGTTTGTTTAGATAGGTGAAGCAGATAAAGGTGAAGCTATGAAGCTACCTACACTCTTCTTCAACTTCACTCTCTCTTTAAACTGAAGCATGTGTTCTTCAGATTCATTTAAATATAAATTATCTGTCATATAATAATAATATTTTCATGCGTTGCTCCATTTCTGTCATTGAAATTAAACTTTTTGCAGCTTCCTCACCTGTTTTTATTGATTCTGATTCAGAATCAGCTGATTAAACCAGCGGCAGTTTATTAAGGATCATCCTCAGGGGAATATAAATGCCATTGAATTGCCATTGCACCAAATTTTTTTGAATCCATTTAATAGATGTCGAGAAATTTTACTAAAAAAAGAACAAAAATTATCAGCCTGCTGGTGGCGCCATCAGGGAATCATCCTCTGGAGACCATGAATGCCAAATTATATTTTCAGATTTCCATAGATACAAAGTATAAGTCTTGTCAGTGCAACTTTTACCATGTTTACACTTTGATGGTATTTAGTTAAAGTCATGAGGTCACCAAAGTTCATTCATCCTGACAGGGATGTGACTGTTTGTGGGATTCATCCTCAGAAGACTATGAATGCCATTGAATAGAGGAAGTGATGCCCTTTCCTTTCTTCTAGTTTGTGTGCAGTAAACAGAAGTGCTGTTAGCATTAGCACCTGTATCCTCCAGGCTGCGTTGCCACGCGTCACTTGAAATACCTCTGAAATCTATCTGTGACATTTTTGGAAACTTTCTCATTGTCGTACTTCTCTTTCCTCTTTCCACTGAATGTTTTTCAGACTTCTCCTGAACTCAGTTTCAGGTTTTCTTTCCGTATCAGTCACCATCTCTCGCTCTCTCGTGTTCCTATGAGTTGAATCACTTTGCTTCTTCAGCTCTTTATCCGTTGGTCACATTGTCCTCCGCCTAGCTTTGTTATTTCTGTCAGAGTCTGACTCACCGGCCGGCGGCTCCCCTCCCCCCACAGAGCGGCTTCATAGTTCACAATCCTTTCACATCATTTTCAACTTAACCTGTGTGACTTCATATCTGAGGGACAAAGTTTCTTCTTTTAGAGAAACCATGTTGGAAGTTCTTATAGAACATTTCACACCCTTTGAAAATAAGTTTTTAGACTCTTTAAGAGGCATAACACTGATTTATAAGTTTCCTCATACTGCTCAGTCCTCCGTGGATCTGCAAGAAGCTTTATTAAGTTTGCAAAAGGAACTTTGACCTATGCTATAAGCTGTAAGTTGCATTATGGGAAATGTAGGATCATGTTTCTTTGGCATACAACCCATACTTCGGACTAAAAATCTGAATATTTCTTCTTCTGCTACTTCAACTTTGACCAATTTTGAGAGTGCTTTAAATCACCGGTTCTCAAACTGTGGTACAAGTACCACTGATGGTACGTGAGCTCCCTTGAGTGGCCTCTGCAATATAATTTTGTAATTAAATGAGTTCATTTATAAACATTTAATCCCATCAACACTACAAGAATTTGAATGAAAATACTTAAACTATGTTATTATCATCCTAGAATCTGAATTTAAGCAGCTTTAATTGAAAACATCAGTTACTAAGTCACAGAAAAACAGTCAAACTATGAAAACAATTCAGTAAATATATAATCAAAGTGCATTATTTTATTTGTGGGTGATGACACTGAGCTCAGATTCATCGTTCAAGCAATTATTTAAACAAATTTTCTGTTTTTCTTTGTCGTCTATGACACAAACTGAATATCTCTGGGTCAAAACAACCTATTGGAAGTTAATTAATCTGTTAATTAATTAATCAGGACAGCAGGAAAATAAAACATAGCGACTCCTTTCCACACGAGACCCTTGTGTTTAAATATAACTCTCCTTTTTTTAGGTCGTACAGTAATCCTGTCAGTATGTGTGCACTGCTTTCAGTTTTCATTTCTTCGCTGGGGGATTTGATGGAAAGCTGGAGTGTGGATGTGATCTTTGGCTCTGGGAATTTTCCAGTGTTTTTATTTCAGTCTGTGTTTCGGTAGCCAGAAGCTTTGAAGGTAGCATCATTTTTAAAAAGGCGAGTGTGTGATTGCACGACGAAAGTTTCTGAGCAGAAAACACAACGAGGCTCTGTCAGAGGTAAGAACCACGTCTGATAACTATTACTGCAGAATCGTGCCAAAAAAGCCGAGCTCTGCTCCTGATAACAGTTCGTCTACGTACAAATGGTGCTTGAAGGTCAAAAGACAATGTGTGGAGTGTTTAGACGTGAGTGTGTGTGTGTGTGTGGGCTGTAATTAAAACCACTTGTCGTCCGCTGAAGGCTGCTTTCACACTAAAAGTGTCGAGTGGATTTGGGGCAGTTTGTCAGGAGGAAACGGTCCCGTAACATCGGGGTTGATGGACGTGACGTGTGTGGTTTAAATGTTTGGTGTCACCTGGGCTGAACAGGAGTGTGTGTTCCACCTAAGCCTACAATTACTGCTTCTTTTGGCCTGTAATTTACTCATCCGTCAGTTACAGAGCAGCATGATCGTCCAATACTCTTTTTTTTTTAGCTCCATTTTTGGTCTCCACCACCTCCTGAGATAAATATCGGCCTCTTTAGCTGCTAAACTGTGTCTGTCTGCTGTTTGCCTCTCACATGTAGTGTACAGAGAGTTTAAAGATCTAAACCGTGATGTAAAAATATGCATCAACTAAACAACGACATTAAACTTGTTGTAAAGCTCCGTCGAGCTGCAGGTTCAGATAATAATCCACTGCAGGTTTCCCACAACGGGCGACACCTCTCACATTGTCACCTTTAGTCATGCAGTGGATCTAAAATAGACATGCATGTGACTACGACTGGAGCTCAGCTCAGTTTCACTTTCAGTTTTCAGTTTTATTGGTCATATGTAAGTTAGAGGATCAACAGTACAACGGAAACAGTGCAAGACACAGAAAGATCAAATTAAATGGATAATATAAATAAAATATAAATTTATATAAATATGAGAATGAGGCTTGTAAAAAAGTGTATACATACTGTTGGTATATGTAGTATAAATCTACACTGTATAAATGAGGATTGTGTGTAAGTATTGAACAAGTATCTCTATATTAATAAATCTACTATATAAATATGATCTACTACATTATGTGAGTATAAAAAAGAGGACTGTGGGTTAAAGTGTATATAGAAGTGTTGCACAAAGTATCCAAGTATCGGTCCTGGACTCAAAGTATCCAAGTTAATCTTAGCTTTTAGTTTTCAGAGTTCCTGTTTACTTCTAGCACTTGTGAAGAACAACAGATTGTCAGACAGACATTAAGACTAAAGACAGACCTTTATTACCATGTTATATCATAAAGTCATAGCTGAGACTGTGTGCCAAACTTGGGTGGACAGGAAGTTACTTAAAGTCCATCCATGACAAATTGTTCTGTGTTGTAATCTGCAGATTATTTAATTCATAAATTGTCAGTTTCAGTCTTGAAGGTCTTTTAGAGAGCTCTCTTTGCTGAATATATGTTTTCATTTGTATGTATTCACATGTAAATGAGCCTTTTATACGTACAGACGGTGCCACAGTAGTTTCTACTTCATGCTGGGAAGAAGAGGGTGAGGCGAGGGGGATGCAATCAGCAACTACCACTAAATCCTACACAAACCAACTGATCTGCAGCCGTCTGTGTAAAAAAAAAAAAAAAAATGTCACGTGTGTGCCTGAAAAGCTTTTTTACCGCCTTGCTGCCATGTTTTGGCGCTTCACGTCAGAGTCGCGGATACGTTTTCAGATTTACCTGCGTCACCGCAGACGTGTCCTCATCAGAGGAGCCGCCTGCAGGCTGCTTCGGCATCTCACAGACACCGCTGCCTGCTTGTCGGGTCGCGTGAACATGATAATTATAACACGGAACGCGGCAGTCAGACACGTTAACACGATTGAGACCTGCGTGGTGTGAACGTGAGGTTAAGCGAGTGTTCACATGTGGTCTGAGGTGATTTTTTTTTTTTTTTTAAATGAAAAAGCTGAACTACGTTTAACCAAAAAGAAGAAGTATATGGGAAAGTGTGCGTATGTGTTCTCATGGCTGCAGTTTGACCTCTTGTCTCCACCACAGGAAACCCAAAACCACAATCCTCTCCTCCACGATTCTGTCTTTTCTCTCTTTCAACATTTTAATTCAAAAACTTTCCCACACGTCTCTCTCTGGATCTGTGTGCTCGCTTTATTTCCACCCCATTTCTCGTTGTCTGAATTCTCTTTTTTAAATTATGTTTTCCACCCTGCACGATAGAAATGGTCTCCACATGAATTCATATAAACTAAATAACTAGTTTTTTTTTTTTTTTTGGTACCCTTCTATTAAGTGTTTGCACTATTTCTCCGTCTTATCATGCAATCAACATGCCCGGGGTTCATGCCGCGATGGTAATCACGAACGCGTGCACACGCGCCGCTGATTACAGATGAAGCATGCATGATTCAAAGTGGCAATCAGGAAATTTTTCTTGTTTTTATTTTTCTTCATCTGTGGACCTGCTGCCAAGTTTGTGGATAAATAGAAATGGGAAGGAAAATTTCGTGGTTCAGATTGAAGACGGTTCAGTACATGTCAGGTAAATCGAGAGTGTTCCACAGGAGCTGAAGCACGCTGTGATTTTGTGCATTTACCTGCATTACGTTGGTCCCGTTTGGGAGCAAACAGCCGTAAACTTACCGGCTCAACAGGTACGATCAAGTCCACCGCTGAAATATCGGAACGGCTCCACTGTGAGGCTCAAATCTGAGAGTTTGAGTGAAATATCTCAACAACTGTTGGATAGATTGTCTAACTTTTCTGACTGAACACCTGCAAAACTAACGACATTCCCATCATCCTCAGCTGTAATTTGTGTTTAGTGCTAATTCGCAAATGTTAAACTCCAAAAACTTCTTTGATTTTGATTTGTTTATACCACTACATACAGAGCTTTTTCCATATCAATATCAATATTTATTACGAGATATAACTGGATAAAGCTTTCATTTGAAAGATCATCTTGATAACGACCACAGGGTTCAGAATATAGTTTATGAACATAAAAAAAATAGACGCAAACATTTACCTGTGTGAACATGTCGTGATATAACTGTAAAAAATATAAATAAATTGTAAAATGACAAAAAAATGGACCTGTAATATATTTTGTGGTACATTTACATGATGTAAACCTTTAACTTCACAAACAGGCTTCATCTGGCTTAACAAAACAAAACAACGTACCCGTAACCCAAAAATACAAGTTAATATTAAAAAATAGAATATATCATTAGAGGAACAAAAAAACCCTCAGCTGGGATTAATCTGTTAGAAAAGTGGATAAAATATAAAAACTTTGTGAGAGAGAGAGAAAAAGACAAGCTAACGTGTTACGTATAACGTTAATCTTCAGAATGTTAGCATAGTTACGTTAGCATTTAGCCTAAATACAGCTTCACAGAGCTCCCATGCTGCGTCTCAATTCAGATACTTCTGGTAGTACACTTCTACGTAGTACTCTGTGTACTTCCTGGCGCAATGCGTTAATTTCAGCAGGGTAGTGTTGTCTCAATTCGAGTACGGCCGTTGCGAACTTACCAGAAACGACGATCGCAACATTTTAGCGCTTCTTTTTCTTCGTTGTATTGCAACCGTGCGGAGCATTAGCGCCAACATTTGACTTTCAAAATATAAATATAAAACATATGTACTTATATTTGTATATAGCTTCAGCTTCTGCCGCCATTTTAACAAAGCCGGTGGTCACTCACCTTCCGCTACATAGCCGAAATGGCGACCATTGATGGCGAGAAGCGCCCAGCGTATACTTAAAATATCAAGTGTAAGTATGGACGTACGTGAATTCAGACACAGCATTAGTCTTATTTTTCTTCTGCAGCATTTTTCTGTTCGTCTTGATTTTTATATTTTCGTCTCCTTGAGAAAACAGTGCGCCTCTCGCTGGACGTAACCCGGTTAAATCAACGTTAACAGTGTTAAAGGACGGAGGGCTCGTGAGGTAAATCAGGGTCGACGTAGACGCGCTGCTTCACTGTTGAAGGTCTCGGTAATGTTTGTCAAGTGCTTCCCATTTGGCTGCGAGGAGGAGGAGGAGGGAACACACACACACACACACACAGTCTAATCAGTGACAGTCAGTACTTTCCACTGGATGTGACATGGTGTTACCCATGAATAAACCAGTCTAACAGAGTTGCTGCTGCTGTTGACACACTGCAAGGTGTGAGTCTCTGAGAGTGTGTGTGTGGTCCTACACTATTAACCAGCTGGGTGAGCATCTGTTCAACTCTTTGAGTTTTCTTTTTAAAAATGTTTTCCTTACCAGTCTTTTCTTCTTTTTTTTTTTTTTGACTCTTTCTGAACTTTGGCTCTTCGTTCAGACCAAACACTTGAACACCACCTCCCTCACACACACTCCAGGTTTCTGTCCTTCAGTTTGTTATTAACACAAAAAAGATAGTACGTAAGTGTGTGAAAGGTAATCCTGCATTTAATCTTTGAAAGTCCAAACATTAAGTGAGTGCAACAATACAAGACATAGCAGCCAGTCCCAATCAGTCCCAGATTTACTCTTCACTCGCTCACTCTCTCCTTTTCTCTTCTTAGCTTCCTCCGTCAACGTCCTCTTCGCTCTCTTCTCCTCTGCCATTATGTCCATAGAGCTGCTGAGCCCGGTTACATTCCCCGCTCGCCCAGCTCCTGTTCTGGCACGGCATTGGCTCCACTCCCCATCAGCATTCCCTCTGTGAACCTCATCCTTCTTCTTCTTCTTCCCGGTGGTCAAAAACTCCTGTGGTACAAACACTAACTCTCCCCCGGTGCTCTGAGCTCACAGTTTGGGTACCCCCGGCTAACAAACTGAGCTAACAGCAGCTACAGTTGGCAGCAGTTTACTTCACTGTCCATCAGGAAACTCTGTAAATCTCTGTAAATGTTGCTTTAAATTCATCAGATGCTAAAGTACGCAATAGTATGCTAACATGTTAGCCGTAACAACTTTATAAGGTGATAACATTTCAGTGATGAGTGCTTCTCAGCTTGTTGTTGCGTTCTTCTTCCCCCATATTGACCATAGCTCTGATGTATGGAACAAATCTGAATATTTCAGCCTCTTTTTTTGCATTTTGACATTTTTGACCTCGACGTTGAGAAACTCCTCCACGGAAACGTTTGACTTTAGTTCTTAAACTTTGAAGTTTTTTCATCATTAGCTACGCAGGCGTGTCTCTCGTCGCATGTCCTCATGATAAAGTTCTTCTTTTCATGTTTTAACTTTTGGTTTTTGGATGTCGACCTCAGACCCTGATTACTTGCAGAAATCTTATGTTCTCAGAGTCATACTGAATGCATCACGGTCACATGAACACCATCAAAGCCGAGTGTGTGTTTTTGGGCCATTGTTTATGTATTTAGCTTGCATGCATGCAGTGCAAGTAGTACTTACAGTGTGTACTTGTGCTGGGTTTTGTGTACATATCTTTTATATTTAGTCTGAAAGTGGTGGTTAAAGTTGGGCTTGTTTTGCTGTGTGTGTGTTCATGTGCTTCATTTCCTGTATGTTGGCCTGTTGCCTGTTTGACCCGGCATGATTTGGCTCTCTGCCTTCCTTGGCTCCGTTCTTGCTTTCTTTTCCCTCCCTCCTTTGGATTTTCTTCCTAGAAACATCCACAAAGTATATACTCTTTTCAAAAATCAGCCTCCAAAACGATTAAAATTCAGAAATGAAAGCTTTGGTCTTCACCTAACTCTACAGAACACAGAAGCAGGTCTTCATTACGGACTTTTTTCTTTTCCTGTTTTGCTTTATTTTTAAATATGCTTCTATTTACTGTGTTAATTTGCTGTTGTTGCTGTTTAACTAAATACAAACTCAGCATTTCCTGCAGATGTTTTACATTAAAAGTCATTCCAGCAGTTTAGGATCTTTTATTGTGAAATAACCACAGGAAGTGGATGTGAGCCAAAGAGCAATAAGTGTTAAGATGTCGTTGTTTTATTGCTTTCTAAATGAACCACGTCATCCGTTATACTAATATTTAGCTTATTAGGTTGAGTTATAGGTTATTATTTTAGTACAACAGAGTTCAGAACATATGAAATGATTTGAATTTGATTTCATTTCAAAAGTTGTGTTTCTTTTCTACAAGTTAGAGCTGCAATGATTAGTCGACTAATCTACTTTGATAATACTTTGATAATAAGAAAATTATGTTTTTATGCACTCAAAAATGAAGATTTACCTCTCCTCCTAAGCTAAAGTGAACACTTTGCAGAAATCTGATGAAACATTCAGACATACATTTCTTTCGTCTGGTGGTACAATGGTGGATACTTCGGTATTGCTTGTCAGGCGGCAGCACATTGAACAGGCTGTTGTTGGAGTGGGTATATATGTGGATTATGGATCAATTATGGTGCCTCTTTCTGGCTTATTTCTTCTTAGGTTTAGATAACTTGCACTGACAGCCATTATGTGAACCTAAGCTGTTGTTAAATCGATGAGATATTTGATTTAAAATTGAGTAAATCAGTAAAAGAAAACAGAAAAAAAATGAAGTTTACGGTGGTAAAAATACTTGCAGCTCTGTCCAACTTCAACAATCCAACCTAATTACTTGCTGCTTCCATCTAAAGTTATTCATCCGCTCTTTTTTTCTGCAGATGGATGCATGTGTTCATCCTCTTCTTGTTTTTTTTACCCTTGTTGCTGTTTTTCTGTTTCCTCTCTCACACGGTGCAGTGGAATAAAAGAGCTGTACCCATTTACAGTCACATTGTTACTTCTAAATGAAACCAAATGACAGATTTTCCCTCGAACACACACACATATCACATATTGTACGCCACACTATATCGTGCTGGCTCGGTCGACATGCTAATGTGCAGATTTCCAACAAATACACTTTGATCTGTCTGGTGGGGACGACGTCAGCAGTTTAGATACACTGATTGTGTGTTGTTTGTGTGCGTGTTGGAGTGTGTTTCTGTGCATTAGGTCATCTTGGCATCTCAGCTGTAATTACCGGCTGTATAGAAACAGGCAGGAAATCTTGGGGAAGGTCAGGACATCCATATTTAATCCAGCTGTGTGCGTGCCTCTCATTTCTTGTCTTTTACACATCAGGTCCTGTCGTCTTGTCACTGTGCATTAAGCTCTGTTTGAATGTTGTTAGTCACATATAATCACGTACCACAGTTTGTCGTTCGTGGGTTGAGTAATTGGTCACACGGTTCATTTGGCAGAATGTCAGTGGATCAGATCTGATTGTTCGTGGCTGGACAAACGTGTGCTCCGGATCTGCATCTGGTCTCCAACAAAAACTCATGAAGGACGTTGAAATGGCAACGAACCAGAAAACTGAGGCAACAGTTGAGGAGAGGCTTCGCACAAGGTCAACAAGTGTAGCTTAAAACAGGGGTGACAGCCAAGACAATTACAGTGATGGACAAAATTTTGTTTTGAAGGTCGTTATAATGCAGGATTGCGCAATGAAATAACCTTACGAGCTAGCTGGTCTTGTTAGATCAGGAGAATCTGTCTTGTCCGGCTTCAAGTTATGTGTTTCGGATCAATCGGCGTCCTCTGAGGAACTACTAGTGGCTACGTCGTGAGCTACAGGTGTTCTTTAACGCTAACTGTGCGAAAAGTGACTTGTTTGGTATAAAACAACAATGGTGGCTGCTAAAGAGGCTAGTGTAGCTGCTGTTAGCATCAGTTATAGCAGAACTGGAGAGTGTTTATTCACTTAAAGAAGAGCGAAGAACGACAGCAAAGGATTTTCTTGATGGAAAAAGATGTTTATGCTCTTTTCTCGACTGGCTTCGGTGAGACTACGTTATGTGGTTTGTTGATCTGACTGGTTGGAGTTCGCCTGTGAGAGAGTGTGATAGACTGATGGTTCATCCAATCACCTGTCCTGTATATTTTCAAAATCCCAGTTTCCAACAATGACTTCAAACATGATTTTCTGTAGCAATGAAAGGTTATCACAAAGACTGGAGTCTGGGGAAGCTGCTAGCCTCGCCTAGCTCAGTCAAAACAACTCCAAAACTGTCTAGCTTGCACATTTTAAAAGATGTTGTGGTTTTGGACTGTTTTCTTGAAAAACAACTGGTGCAGTGACTAAATGCTGAATCATAAGAGGTTAGCCTTTATCAGTCAACAGTCAACAGTTTCGTTTACATGTTTTATCTTGTTAGCTAGCAACTACTAACAGAGTTTCTAGTTTAGTCATTGTTTTCTTGATAAGACATACCGACAAAAAAAACAAAATATCCAGTCAACAAGCTTAGAATTTGGTTTTGTTTAAAGGTTACACTTTGCATACATCTGATGAAGCATTCAGCAGCTTAAATCTATTTATTATCAAGAATAATTAATTCAAGCTGTAGTTCTGCTACACACAAAACAAAACAAAAACAAACAAAAAAATCTCACCGCCTGAGAAAGAAGATAGTTGGGATAGGTGGTACGCTGGTGGATACTTCTGTATCGCTTGGCAGACGGCAGCTTTGTGGATCTGGATCAGTTCCGGACGAATTTGACTACTTACAACCGCTTTAAGCTCTGATTTTTGCCTCTTTGTGGCTTGTGTCTTCTTAACTAGAACTGATGGCCATTACGTGAACACAAGCTATTGTTAAATCGATGAGATGTTTGATTTAAAATTGAGTATATCAGTAAAAGAAAACCTTAAAAAGGAAGTTTACTGTGGTAAAAATACTTGCAGCTCTGTCCAACTTCAACCAATCCAACCTAATTACTTGCTGCTTCCATCTAAAGTTATTCATGCACTCTGTTTTCTCATTAAGTTGACCGGGGTTTGCAGACAGTAGATAAAGTTTGCTGTTACTCATCAGTTAAGTATCTGTGCTAACAGATGGCAAGAAAAAGCTCCTCTAACATGTTTTGTTTATCATCAGAAACTGATCTCAGTCCAGCTGTTATTTCCTGTTGTGTGTTGTTTGTGATTCCTCAGATCGGGAGGTATTTCCTGAAGGTGCTCTGCTCCTCCTCCTCCACCTCGACCTCCACCCTCTTCCTCTGCTCTCTCTCACTCGTGCTCCATCTCTCCGTCTTGTCTCGTGCTTTTTTGTCGTCCTCCTTGGCTGTATTATATTTCAGGTTGATGTGTGTTTGTGTGTGTACGTGTTGTAGTAAATTCCCTGCTCCAGTTATGAGGTGATTAGTCATATGGTATCAGTTTATTTTGCCAGTAATGGAAACTGCTCGCTGCCAAAAAAAACGCCCCTCTCTCGGCTCCCCAACTCCCTTCTCTCCCTTCTTTTCTTCTCCTCTTTAATTTCCTCCCTCCTCCTCTTCCTCTTCCTCCTTATTTTGTCCTCCTCATTCCTCTTTTTAATCTTCCACCCCCTCCTTCATCATCACTTTTTCCAATCTCTTCCATCGCTCTTGTTTCTTCTTTTTTCCTCCCTCTATCATCTTTTTTTTGTCCTCCTATCGCCACCTCCCTCTCTAATGTGATTTTTTTTTTCTCCCTCTCTATGTTTATAGAGGATGACAAAATGGCTCTGCTCCTCCCAGCTAATAAAGAAAACATGCTCAGACTCAGGAAGTAAAAAGGAGTTCAGCCTCTCCTCCTAAAAACTGGTGAAACACATGTCGCTTTAATCGAACAAACAACCCAATCAGCGATGCATTCGAGTTGTAGTGGTTGTTTGGTTCCAGGTCGTCTGAAAGTGGCCGCTCTGATGAATATTCCACATGCATCTCGCACTCCAACGAGCTTAATGTTGTGTCAATTAGAGAGAGGGGGGAGGATGGTTTGGAAAAGAGATAAACACACAGAGACAGACAGCGGCCGGCTGAGTGTTTACATTTCGCGGCTGCAGGTCTGATTACAGAGGAATGTGAGGACGTCTCGGTCATGTCAAGAGTTGGATAACAGGGATTACGGGTCATTCAGAGCAAAACAGTAAGACTTAATGAAACACAGGCGTCATACCAGAACTTGGTTAACTGATTGAGTAAATCCTGTTGCTGTAAAATGGCTGTCTGAGGTGTTATGGGTCTCTTATAGTTCACTCAGTTTTTGGTGGCATATTTCTGGCTGGACACTTCGTCTCCAGCTGCCTCCTGTGGAGACCTCTCTTCCATTTCAGGGCTTGTCGGGTGAATCTGGAAGTCTTAAGGCTACATTAAGGGTTCGGGAATCTGATTGGTTGATTAGAGGGTGATAGAGAGATGGTTGATCCAATCACCTGGCTTGTATTTTTTTTTTTTTTAAGTGGCTGCCCTTTTCCAAACTGTTTCCAATGACGACTTCCTACATTGTTTGTTGTAACAAACCAGTTGGCGCCAGTTTTTTCTGTAAATAGATTGACTTCTATTCAGACTCTGTGGGTCCTGTACAGTGATAGCCCCCTGATGTGTTGAGCCTAGCTTAGCACAAAGACTGTTAGCCTAGCCTAGCTCAGTCAAAAATGATTTGATTATGTTTTATGTTGGTTCCAAGCGTGGCTGTAAAGTGAAAACAATGCGGAAGTGCCAAAAACTGCAGTCCCTCTTGTCGTCCACTTGAGGCTGGCTGCAGTAGTGAGTCAGTCTCCATAAGTCCCCATGTTAAAATGTCCAACTTCACAGCAGAAATAAACATGTTTACAGCCTGGTACAAAAAACAGTTTTGGTCTCTATAGCTAATTTCCCCGTTCATGACAACTGTACTGAGGGTGAATTTTTATACAACTCACCTGTTCAGATTATATTAAGGTTTAAAGTTATGCAGGATTAAGAGCGTGGACGCTTTGATTGACATGTCGGTGCTGTTACAAATGGCTTGTTTGGGGAACCAGGCATCATTCAACCCGCCTCAGGTCCACTGATATATTAGATTAGCCGGGAGGCGGGAGAGGCAGGACTGCCAAGATGGCGGCAGCCACAGTCACAGATTTTGAGCTTCTAAACGGCGCTGGACCAACATGTTGGTGTTACGTTTCCATTCATTTTAAAGGACAAGCAGCTCGCACTCCAGACGGGATTAAAGTCACTGACCAGCACAGTTGATGTGAAAATCATGCCACCTCGGTTTGAGGAATAAATCCAGTTCAAATGGGGCTAAAGAAAGTTTTTGTTCCATTAATGACTGTGCAAATTATATCAAATCAAAGATGACAAAAGGTTTCTTCTTCCCTCTGCGGCACTGCGCTCAGTGCCACCACTGTTCTCATTACAGCATTACGACTGAATCAATCTATAGTCTCCTTTTAGATCGGGTTAGACAAGACTTGTTATGTTGTTTTTGTCCTCAAGACTCGAGACTTTGGAGGAGGCTGAACCTGAACTGGACCACGTTTGTTGTAACATTTAAACCCAAGGACATCTACACTGACTGCACGTCACATATGTGACCATGTGGAGCAGCTGGAACCTCAGGTTAACCTGACAACAACGTTTAGTTGAATCTGAAGGGTGATTGGCGTGAAAATAATCTAAAAACATTTATTTTCAAAGCCGGTCTGGGAGTTAAGATGGTGTAAATGGGATGAGTTCAAGGTCTTGTGAATGTTACAGGTTTTGAAATGTAAATGCGTGTGAGTGATCGACGCCTCCGGTTGGATGTAGATGGGAACTAGCATGTGTGCGACTCCACAGGAGGCAGGCATGGCATACTAAAGCTGCATCTCATTAACGTAAGTGTGTGTGGCAGAGAAAGCTGCCAAACAGGAGGACATCAATGCCAACAACAGACAAACACACACACACACACACAAACACACTCGCTTCAGGGTTATTTCTCAAGGACGCAGATGCACACACACACCGCAGATTGCCGTATGCTTGTGGGTGAATCTGTCTCCGATCAGCGTGAGGTTGCACAGACCTCCAACATTTTACCAAACAAGCTCCACCACTCAAGGAAATGTTTGGAAAAGTCAGTTTTCTTCCCTTTTCGGCTGACAAACGGACATCTTGGGTCAGATTTTGACTTTTTACACTTCAACTGAACCACATTTAAAAATCAGTAATACAGCAAAGATGAATAATGGATACTTTAAAGTTTGAGATGAAGATAAAGACATTTGTGGCTGATATTTGATATCTTCAAGGATTTTGACATTTTGGGATGTTGGGTTGTTCCCTCTCTTAGAGTTAAGAGTGTGATGAAAAAAGTGATTTATATCTACTACTGTAACTCGCTCTAACTCTGCATCTATCAGGTGACCATTTCCAAGTAAAAACTCCAAGAGATCCAAGAGACAAGACCACATCACCCCTTTTCTGGCTTCCCATTCACTTCGGGATCAATTTCGAAATCCTTCTAATTGTCTATAAATCTCTCCACGATCATCTCCCCGACATGTATTTCACAACTTTTCGTCCCTTACAGGACCAACAGACCCCTGAGGTCATCCCACCGTTGCATGTCGGCTGCGGTAGGTTTTTAGTAGTGGTGCCTCGGCTGTGGAATGACTATAGCCAGCAGCAGTCCAAAAATAACAAGATATGCCCACCAACACCTTGAAAGCTCACCAGTTAACACACTTTATCAAATTTTATGACAAATGACAAAACATTTAACAGAGTCGGGACCAGAAACCTCCAGGAGTCTCTGCAGATTGCCTGACAACTTTTAGGATATGAGGTTGTCAGGCAACCAGCAAAGACTTCATGAAATCAAGACAGTCATCGTACAAATGAAATGAGATATAACGTGTTAATTATTTACCTTTTAAGAAGTGCGTATTGTCTTTGGACAGAGCAAGGCTTGCTGTTTACCCTTATTTCAAGTCTTTATGCTAAGCTAAGCTAACCAGCTACTAGCGATAGCTCGTTGTTGACGACACAGAAGAGAGAGCGGAGTGATCTTCTCATCTTGGGGATCATGTATGTCCCACAATGTCAAACTATTCCTTGCAGAAACACCTTAAATACCTATAGGACTGTGAGGTGGTTAAAATTCTCTATCAGGACACAATATTTGTCTGCAGCTTCATTACATAAAAAAAAAAAACCATTGGTATCTATCTTCAAAAAGCCTCCATATCTTTCCAATCCTAGTCTGATTTATCTTTCCAGACACCGACTCTGATAGATGTCCAAGTGCCTCATGCATTTCCATCAAATATTTGATGTGCACCCGACTGCTGTTAATGCCAAGCTTTGCAGCAAACAGATCAGAGCAGTCATTGGGGGGAAGAGTTGTGTTGAGAGAAAGAAATTTTCAGTGTGAGGCGAAGGCATGACGAAAGTGAAACAGACATATGAGAAGAAGAAGAAGAAGAAGAAGAAGAAGAAGAAGAAGAAGAAGAAGAGGAGCTCTGAGTTTACCTCGGTTCAAACTGGGATTTCTGATCAATAAGAACGTTTCAAGGCTGATACTGACAATTTTTAGATTGAAGCTGCAGCCTTTTTTTCACTTTTCTTTAATCCTGAAATAGCTTTAAATGCCTTCATTTTCATGCCAAAACATTTCCAGAAAATGTGAAAGTATTCAGTGTGACACTCTTGACAAAGTGTCAAGAGCCTCATTCTTCTTCAGGCTGGAACACATTCTGCATCAGCATTTGGACCGAAAAATGGGCTGTGAAAGCTTTTGTCTCAATTTTCACCCTCAAACCGTCAGCTCATTTTGGGTTGGAGTGGTCATCCAAAGAAAGTGAAGTAGCCGTGAACGGTCGGGGGGTAAAATAACCCTGCAATAATTCAACACGATAGAAATGGGACACCACATGTAACTTGGAAACATCATTAGAAGCCAACAGCAGACATTTTAAGAGACATTTCAACACATTAACTGTAATTGGACTTGCTTTCTGCTTCGCCCTCATTAGCAGATAACTGACAATGCCAATAAAGTGTTCAAACCAGAGCTCAGATGCAAATGTAAGTTAGTGTGAAATTACTTTTATGCTGCAAAACTTGCATCATGAATGTCTTTGGCCAAGACATGAACCCCCAAAGTGCTCCTGATGGGCAAGTCAGCACCTCGCGTGGTAGCTAGTCGCCCCGGTGTGTGAGTGAATAAGAGGCAAATGGTGAAGCACTTTGGATAAAAGCGCTTTATAAATGCAGTTATTTAACTTTTCATAGCCCGCTGTGCAGCTCCACCTCTGTTTCCTCTGGGTTTTTTAAGTGTGGAACAAGGTTTGCTGGTACATTAACCTTAAGCAAGATGCAGACTGCCTGTCAGTCGCCGACAGTCATTGGGTTGGGTTGGGATGAAGTTTTTGTTGGACCCTAGCCCATACTTCGCCCTTATTGGTACCCATTTGGCAGATTAAGCCAATCTGGATTGTCTGATCAATCCAGATAATACCACTATCAGCATATCTGATACTGGTATCGAAACAATGCCTGAGCATTGATCCGATACCATGGTGTTTATTAGCCCTAAAACAGGGAAGCAGCAGGGCAAGTCTTTGTTGGACCGTTGCTCATACTTTTTGCAGTGTGTCCAGCTCCGTTGGGAACATGCTGAGCTGTTCTGATGCTGATACCGGTGAAATTCTTCCAATACTGTCTAAAATGTGGGATTAGGTAGCAGCAAGTACACCTCTGAGCACCGATCTAATACCAATTTATTTGCCTTATTTTTCCCAGGACGGCAAATCATGACCACCTGTACTGTGATATACTCACCCTAACCTAAACCAATCTAACCAAACTATGAAGGCAACGAAAAGGCTTTAACCAGATCCAGGCCACAAAACAACTATAGCAATCATACAGGTTAGTAATATAATAATATATAGATTTTTGGATCCAAAGTTCAGGTACTGGAATCTGTATCGGGAAGATAAAAATGGCATCCTGATTTTAAACAGAAACTTTGTTGACAAGGAAACTCCACAGGACACTGTTAAATAAGGCTGTTGTCTTTTTGTGGTCAGTAAGCCATCAGTTGTTGCTTTTGTTGTGTGTTCAAGTGCAACTTTTAATGAACGACATGCGGCGACCCAAATCAGTTGGCCTTTGTTCGGTGGTTGTTTATTTGAGGGCAGTTCGGTGTATCGGGGACCTCCTGTGAAGCTCAAGAGTCACTTAAGAGTTGAGTCAAAACAACATAAATCCAACTCACAGGCTGAGGGTCAACAGTTACAGGCGGCGTCTGTCTTTCAGCCTTTTATTTCACCAAGATCTCGCCAACCACTAAAAGTCAGTCCCAGATTTACTCTTGTTCGGCGGCTTCTTGCTCGCTCACTCTCTCCTTTTTTTTCTTCTTAACTTCCTCTGTCAACGTCCTCTTCGCTCTCCTCTCCTCTGTTACATTCACCCAGCTCCTGTTCTGGCACGACACTGGCTCCACTCCCTAACAGCATTCCCTGAAAACCTCCTCTTCTTCTCCGGTGGTCCCAAACGCCTGTGGTACAAACACTAACACTCCCAAGGTGCTCTGAGCTCACAGTCCGGGCAGCCCAGCTAACACACTGAGCTAACATGAGCTAACAGCAGCTACAGTTGACAGCAGTTTACTTCACTGTCCATCAGGAAACTCTGTAAATCACAGAGAGTTGAGGCGGAGCAGCCGGAGGACATCAGAGGGAAAACCAGAAAACATTTTCTCCATAAAATATGATCCGGTTTCACCAAAATCAGTGAAATAGTTGGTGGTGTGTGACTTAGTGCCGTAAAGCGTTACGTACTTCTCCCGACCCGGAGCCCAAAGTTATATAGTGTGAGAACAGACGTACGGATGACAGAGACACCATTCACCTGATCACAGGTCAGTGTAGATCAACAGGAGTTAAAAACTGTCAGTTTATGAGAGAAAAGTTGCAGAATGTTGCTTTAAATGTATAGAATATCTAGATATTGATCGGATGAGAGCTGGATGACACCATCAATCCCTGATGGGACTATTATTTGGTGAGCAGTAGGCGGCCAGTATGAGCTGTGTGTGTCCGTCCATACGAAGGCAGAGAAGAGAGTTTCTGACGTTGGACAGAGGAAGGCGAGTGAAAAGTTGTTTTGTTTGTATTCAGCAGACCAAAACTGTGTGTGTGTGTGTGTGTGTGTGTGTGTGTGTCCAGTGATTTGTAGGTGTAAAGGCTTCGCTCTGTCACTTCCATTAAACATGCTGTCCTCATTTTTGTTCTCTCTTCACCTCTCCCGTCTCCACCTCCCTCGCCGTCTCACTTTTTCTTACTTTTTCTCGTCTCGTCTTCCCCGACGATGCTCATCTCTCGCTTGGTTGCTGTTGCTGAGGTTTGGACTCTCTCTCTCTCACACACACACACACAGCTCAGACAGCGCGATCCACTACAGTGGTCAGGAAATTGGACCCTCAACAGTCTGTATATTGGAAATGAAATTCCTTTGAAAGGCCCAGACACACACACACACTCTCACACTCTGCCTTTTGAAGACAGGAGTCTGTTGCCGCTTGCTGGTTTTAACTATAGAGAGTCTTATCTACAGAGCCACTATCAGTAGTTTAAAGATAGAGCTGGTGGAGCTGAGTCACAGCTCTCGCTCCCTCTCTCTCTCTCTCTCTCTCTCTCTCTCTCTCTCCTGCCTTTTGTCTTTCTGACAGTCAATGTCTCTTGTCCATGTGTGCTGCCGACAGATAAGGCATTGATGTTAATTACAAGACATGTAGCCTGTCAGACGGAGAAAGAGTCGAGCCTCGACCGATATCAACACCAATACGGATGATTCAGAGCCCGAACTACAAAATGGGTTGTTCGTCAGTGCGTAAAGGAGCATTTCTGTTTGTTTGTTGTTTTTTTTTTGTAGTTTTGGCCACCGTTCTCTATCAGTTAAGATGACACAAACCAAAGTAACTGCTGACATCTGGGAACAAGTTTGGCTAACCTCAAAACTTCGAGTGTAATTTGTTTCCCTTTCTTCATCTTTCAAAGGCTTATTTTCACTCTAGACTTTATGTTTGTCTTCTCTCGTCAAGGACGTGAGAAAAGCACGGCTGAATTTCCACTTTTTTCCCTACCGGATTCAGCAGACTGCATTTTCCAACAAATTCTGTGGTTTCAGTCGCTGTCTGGTTGTACGTTATGTGAGCGGTGTAACATCTTTGTTGCATCAAACTGTTGACTGTTGAGATGTTAGTGGTGAGAAGTTGAATATTAACCCATTTAATAAACAGGAAATGATCCATAAAGGTGTGTTTTAGCAACTAAAGCTACTTCTTTAAAGGTGTCGATTGATCATTGGTTTAGTGCCTGTAGATCCCGATATACCATATGTTAATTATCTTCTATTTGTGTTTTTCTACAGGTATTAATAATTTAATTCCCAGTAAACTTATTGTTTCCGTGCATTGCCGTCATTTTGGACAATAAAGTTGATTATTAAACTGTAAAATATTTCGCCTCCATGCCTCCATTAGATCTTTGTCAGTGTTTGATGACCACATTTAAGGGATCATTGCCAAAAAAACTATTTATTCATACATATATGAAAAAAATCAACCAATATATTGATATCAGACTATTTTAGTCTCTAATAATGGCACTGGGCACAAAAATCCAGTATCACTCCGGCTCTATTGTTGGTCTTTCCTGCAGGATTGCACTAGGGTTGGGACGATTGGTTGAGGATATTGGCTGTTGACAACTAGCTGAGTCCATTGTTGGTTTGATTTGTGTCTTTGGGGTTGCAATTTCTCTCATTTTATCTTGCTAACTGAACGGTCTGTCTCCAAAGGGTACACCTGCATCATCTGCGTAAAGACGTATATCAACAGCCGCCAGTTGGATGGAAAACTTTAACATATCGCCAAACCCTGTATTGCACTTAAAAATCTGAGCTATCCCAGCTGACTTAGGGCGAGAGAATTCATCTCACTAACCAGTATTCTCAGTCTACTTCACATCCAGTTATTTTGACTATAAATATGTTTTAACAGCATGAGTTTGATTGAGGACGAGGATCGAGGACGTGTCATGACTCTGACTAAACGACAGTAAGCATTCATTTTGTGATTTGCAGTTTAAGAAAAAAAAAAGATGTCTAGACTTCCTAAATATGGTCCTCACTGCTTTGTCCCCGCACAAAGTGGTGTTGATACGACGGTTATGTGAAACCTCGACATCGAGACGTGCAAATTACTAAATCACCGTTTACTGGGATGGCTTTTTGACACCACGAAGAGACTCTAGAGGGAAGCAGAAATATGTTGATTCACGGCAAAATGAAGTCTCAAAAGTCTAATTTTGGTCTTACCATCAAATCCTGTTTGAGGTTTTTGTCAGTTTAAGACTCCAGATCCGATGTTTGCTTGTGTGTCACTCATCTCTCAACCTGTAGTATGATTCCCACAACCCCCTTCCCCCTCAGTTTGTCTCTGTACTTGCATTACAAAGACACAGCGTGAGTCTCTCCGTCTGTCAGGCTGACAGTCTGAACGGTGATGTGAAGCTCTCCCGAGGTGGTTTACGTGCACGCTCATGCATGCACATGTTCAGATGTATGAATGTGTGCGTGTGTTATGACATTTTCTTTGTGTTTCTTGTTCATCTGATGAGTTAAACTGGGACCAGGAGGAAGCGTTTAGCACAGATTAATGCATGTGTCAACTGTCAGATAAGCCTGTTTGTATCTGTGCTGTTTCTTTCCTTCTTAAAGTCTCTTCTTGGTGGTCTGAATGCATCAAAAATTATCAAAATTGAATCATTTAATTAAGTATAAATGTGCTTTTTTAATATATCCTCGCTGCTTTCATAAACATGATCAGTATCCCCGAACACTTGTTGCTGTTTCATATCTCTTATTAGTTATATTCAAGGAGAAACAAGCCGGTTGTTTTCATTATTTCTGTTGTTAAATTGCTCTTAAAATTAATTCCCAGGTGATATTAAAAAAGCTTTGGTTCAGCGCCTTTAGAACTGTAATTTCCTCTGTGGCAAATTTTTATTTTATTTTTTTTCCCACTTTATCCTCTCAGCTGTTTGTGGCCCTGAACTGAAATCCCCATTAACCTCGAGGTTGAGTCATTTTGGCAAATTCCCATTAACCTCCAGAACGAGTTGTTTGGTGAATTCCCATTAACCCCCAGCGTTAGTCGTTTATCAGACAACAAAGACGTGTTGGTGGGAGGGTTCAGAACTTATTTCTGACTCATTTGGAGATATTTTTCTTCCGTCTCTTACGGCGTGATTGCTAAATTAGGGTCACAATGAGTCAACTGAGCAAAACAGTCAGGTGTGTGTTCTTTAGAGATATATAGTAGTCACAATGGTGCAAAGATAAGGCAGATCTTCAGAAAGGAGGACCTGCCTTTGTCCGAGAAGGTGTCTGCATTGGTTTGCTTTCACTGCTCCACTTTCAGCAGATTAGGACCATTGACTATATAAAAATGGACCACATGGACGTGAAGTCAAACCATTTCAATGGTGGCTGGCTGCAGTACAGGTCATAAACTCTGCCCCTCCATGTTAGCAGATGTGACATGGACAACCTAAAAAAATCAAAGTACATGTCAGTAAATGTTTCCCAAAGATGGTTTCTATCATTTAAAGTAGTTCTTATCATACTGATGTTAGTTTGTTCAATAAAAGGGGGCTTCAGGTCGTGATCAATGGCTTAGTCCAGTGGTGATTGAGTGGGTAGGACCTCAGCTACCTCAGCTCTGGCTCCATGCTGGCTATTATATTTTGGCCTTTTTGTCCTGGGGAGGAGACATATTGTTCATCTTTAGATATGTAAATGGTCGTTTCATGTCAATGGTGTCAGCCCTGTGAAGACGGGTGACTAGTCCAGTGTGTAGGTGCTTGTTCAGCGGCATCGAACTCCTAACAGCTCCTGGAGCACCAGTACACGGCCTCTAATTCTAAAATTCCCAACTGTGGATTGATAAAAGTAAAATCTTGTTCTTCTACATCATGCTCTTCACTTTGGCCCCACTCATTGACCCAAAAACCAATCTGCTTCGTTGAGTTTTATTACGTTCTTCATATTTCAGACATGTTTCAGCTATTTTTTCAGTCTTCTGTGTTAAGTTCATGCTTCAGTTTGAATCAATGCAGCGGTCTTCAACAGTCGACTGGTTGCTTTATGTGTATACCTGCGGTCCGAAGCATCTTTTTGGGATTCAAGTCATTCAAATATTTTCTTTTGACTCATATACATTGAATATTGAGATCCAAAGGTTCAAGCTCGACCTTTGGAAGCTGTAGTAGACAAAATAATCTCACTAAATTATTATTAGGACGGTGGCATGGATTGTTGTTGCTTACATGGTCAGTAGGAGAAAGACTCTGACTCCAAGAGTTCAGATGGGGTTTTGCAACATAAATTTGAAGACCAGGGCGAGTTTTGAAGTCACTGGGATCTGTTAAAGTGAGTAAAAATGACGATGGTCTGGATAATACGCAGCATTCCAGCCTACATTTTCAGTCACAACCTCACTTTTCAAGTTATATAGTTTCTTTATCTTGGCCTCGGTCCAGTTGAGTGCCATCATACAGCAGCTCATAGTTTATTTAATAAACCAGAAGCCTTAGATAGTCAGGAGAGATTAGGTTGCACTCAGAGTGTGTGGACCTGACTTTCTCTGCTGTGTTTCAATGGTGTGTGTCCATCCACTCGCATTTTGTAGAACCAATCTAAGCATGTCCGTACACCCACAGACAGGCAGACATGCAAGAACCACATGCATCGTCTGAAGACGGGAGGTTCGGTTTGGGTCGTCGAGCATGTGAACGGAAACAGAGTCATCTTCATACAAACAGACGAGCGTCAGAAGGAGGGAGTCTGCTGACATTACAAAGAAGGAAATGGGACGTTCAACAGACTGAAAGATGGTGGAGAAAAATGATTACAAAAACAGGGCAAGGGCGAAGGAAGACGAATACAAGAAATGACGGAAATATAAGAAATAATGTTGAAACGTCAGGGAATGTAAGTCGATGTGAACGCATGAGTTCCCAGTAGTCGGCCTCAGGTTGTGAAACTGAGCAAATATGAGTGAACGATGAATGATGGGTTGAGATGCAGCCTGCAGCTTGGCAGCTTCTTAATGTTCTGTGTCATCTCGGTTAGTGTGATTTCCGTCGTGGTTTCCTCTACATCCATCCAGCATTCAGCTGTGGACACAGTGAGCTTTGAAGGAAGTTAAATACACAGGCTCCCAATAGCAGCAGGACCTGTTCTCACATCTGGACTCAAACTAGCACACATCCCCTCGACGCTCATTAGCCTGGAGCTTGTTGGCGTGTTAAGCGATTAATATAGCTCATTTCCAGATCGATGTTTCCAAGCATAGTTTTACTTATTTAATCCCCGGTAGTTCATCAAAGTGATATCATGGAGATCAGGAATGCCTTTGACTGCTTTTGGCAACATTTGTTTGAGGTTTTTTTTTTTTTTTTTTTTTACAAATTTGAGTTGGGGTAGAAAACATCTGTGCTTTCACTTCTCGAGGGAATCAAAACAGGCTGGACTGTTTTTTTCTCCTGCGCCTGTCAGAGAATATTAGAATGAAGTTAACCCCAACATCTTCTTTTAACTTCTGTGGGTTGCTTTGTTGGGCAAATTTTGAGTCTTGAAACACAGAGGTCGGTGCCAGGCCGTTACTGAATGTTGACCAGAACATCCACAGTTTGGAGGTTAAGGGTCTTGGTCAAGGGCTAATTGGCGGTGGAGGAAGAAGTAAATGTACCAGTACAGCAATGCCAAAAGAAGAAGTACTCTTTCTTCAGGAATAATCAGCCCCTGTGACTGACATGTTATAGACAGTATATATGTATTGTATATTTGACATTATTAGATTATTATTAATGATACTTGTTGTCTTTCCATCAATGTATTTTGATGCATTTTGAAGTTTCGCATTTGAAAAGTTTGATGGAAACTGAAAGACTTTGTCAATTTTGCCGTTTCTCAGAGTTAAAGCTCTTAATGCAAGATGGAAACACGTTATTTTGAACAAGTTGTGACGTAGCAAACGTTAAAGTTACATGAAATACCGTCTTCTTTTGGGTTTTTCGACTAGAGAATTGGCGCCACTTACTTCACACCTTTTGAAACAAGCATTCTTTTGTGTTTTCTTTTGCCAAATTTCTTGAAATTCTGTAAAAAATGTGCGATACATTTGGATGGAAACACTGTAAGCAGCCTTTTGCTGCTCGAGGTGTTGTAACCACTTTATATAAGGCTTGGTAGTTTTGTCCAGTGTTTGCCAACGTTGGTGTTAGTCCCCTCCAAAGAGTCGCAAGATAAATCTGAGGTGTCGGGATGATTAATGGGACAGGAAAGAAGAAACAAAACAAAAAGTTCTGATACACACATTTAAATTAATTTTATGGATTTTTTTCCTCTAATCTTTGCTTTTATGTGAAATATTAGAAAGTTTTACTTCTTTGGGTCTTGGACATTTATTTAAACAAAACCATCTGAGACTTTTAGAGGTGAAATGACGTCTGAGACTGGATGCTGATTTTGAGAGCCACAAGCCAAAATGGTTGGAGAACACCGCTTCAGTCTTTGACAACATGCATCAAGTTTATCATGTTTTACGTAACATTTATCTGTAAAGCAACAAGTTAGTTGAGCTGTCAGATAAACATACTTGTGTAAAAAGTACAATGTCTCCTTTTGAGATTTGTGCAGTAGAAGTGTGTAAAGTAGCCTCAAACATCAACGTACAGTTTAGTGTACACAGGGAACCAGCATACTGCTATAACCGCTGGCTTTAATGATCATTGCATTAGTCCTCTATGTAAACATTTCAGCATTAAAACTGGATCGACAGGTTTTTGTTGATGACTGTCTGCCCGTCCCGCCAAGAATGATGGCCTCCCTCCAGGAATCTCTGAATACTTGTAATTGTTAGAAGACATCACCGTATCGGCTTTCATAACACACTCATCACGTCTTCAGGAACACTCCTCTGCGATGTTTTGGGAAATGAAAGCAGGCAGCGGCGAAGCTCTTTATCTGGCACATCCTGTTCTTCGATGACTTGCAGCTTGTGATCTCTAGAACCCATGAGAACGGGATCTTAAGTGGGTTTGAAGCGTCTTGACAGTGATTGATACCAGCAGGGAGCTCTGAATGCAGACCACAGTGCCGGTCCTTATCGCTGACACATCCGGCTTCCAAAACAAGATGTCAGCTGTTCGTGGCGGGAAGAAAGACGTGGCCTGACTGCTAGTATGAAGTCGGCGTGACAGGGAGAACACATGAGACTTGAAGTTGACTGAAAGAGTTGAGTAAATGAGCGTTTGTGTTAAGAGGAAAACTGCAAGCATAAGATTAAAAATTGGACACTTCCAGCCACTGATGATTCATTGAATTAGTCCCAGAATGCTCCGGAGCATTCAGCAGTAAACGGCAGAGAGATGGATGAATAGTTAGCATAATTGTTATTACGGTTCTTTTGCTGCGCTGCATCTGTCTGTGTACTGTCTCCGTGCTCTTTTTCTGGTCTAATTGTTTTGAAACTGCCGAGTTAGAGGTCTCAAAAGAGCAGCAGCTCAAATGGAAAGCAACGGCAGGCAACTAAATTACAACAGAGGAGCTTCATTTTCTTGATGGCTTTAAACGGTGTAGAATTCACTCTTTTCTCAGTGAAGTCTGCTGTTAATAAGGTCGCTGCCGGATGATGTTTTCCTTCAAAAGAAGCGATTTAATTGAAGCTTAAAAAAAGAGAACAGCAAAGTGTGTGAGTGCTCTGTCTGCTCTCTGCACAGGATTTCTGGGTAATAAACTCTTAATTTTATAATATTATTCACAACAAGTTTTTATCCTTTGCAGCTTCAGGAAATCCAAAGATATTAAACGCACCGTTTCAATCAACATTGGCAGCATTTAACTTTGTCAAATAATTTACGATCCACAGTGAAAACCTCTGAACAACAGAACTAATAAATTGTGAAATAATCTGGATTCAGTGCTGTGTGTTGGAGTGGTCTTTGATCGGCCCAGACTTCCGCTGGTTTTTATTATTTACTAGTTATTAAGTCTAAATTCAGAGTAATATCACACCTGGGACGGCAGGTAAATCCAAAAAAAGAAGTTTGAGTGATTTTTCATGTAAATAACAAAGTTTGTGTTCGTCTTCAGTCAAGAGAGTCATTTAGATTAACTGCAAATCATCAGTCAATGGGTATCTTCATCTTTGTTTCCTTAAAGACTTTGATGACTTTGTTTTTAACGGCTTGTTTTGTAATGTATAATATCTTAAAGTCAACATTTTGTTTTTATTGACAATGGATGGAACTACTATATACGAGTTACTTCTACCTCACAGTTTTTTTAGCTACTTTCAGCTCATTGTTTTGGTTTTGTCAAGTCCTGTTTTCAGCTTAAGACTGCAGTTTTTTTTAGTGAATAAAAATAAATTCACTCTCTACACCAGACGGACAACGTGAGCAACTCACTGATGAAGAAAGTTGAACATTTAGCAGCTGAAGAGCCAGATGTTTTTCTCAGCAGTTGATGGAGACTTAAGCAGACGATTCGATTCAGGTCACCAGATACGACAAATGCTGAATGAATGCTGATCTTGCTTTGTGTGTGCTGGATGTATAAAGAGACAGCTGTTTAGGAACATATAGGGCTGCAAATAACGACAATTTTTTTAACTTTAGATTAATCTGCCAGTTATTTTCTTAATCAAACGAGTCATTGTTTGGTCCAAGAGCGTCCATCACGGACTCCAAGGTGACATCTTCACACAAACAAACTGTCTAAAGCCAAATATATTAAGTACATGAAGATGGTAGGTCAACAAAAGTCTCACATTTGAGAACCTTGAACTGTCGATTATTTGGAATTTTTACTTGTTGCAACTCTTGCAACATGTCTCTTAATCTCAATGTTTTGTTAACAGATTGTTCTGCTGCCCCTATGTGGCCAACAAATTTGTGCTTGAGATTAAAAAAACACTTTTTTGGTAGGAAATGATGCAAACTTGAGGAAGCAGAACGTGAAATGCTTCAACTTTTTTAACTCTCATGCACGGTTAAAACAGAAAGAGATCTGGTGTGTGAGTGTGTGCGGTAACGATTTCCATTTTCATAAATCTTCATTTTTCTTGCACCGTGTGAAAGAAATCTTTTCAACTGTCTGGAAGTAAAATAAACTCTTTGCACAAAATCTAATAAAGTAATTGATTTGACAGAAATCCGGCAGCACTGTTGAGTCCTGAGAAGCAAGATTGCATACTGCTGCTGCTGCACTGCAAAGTTTTGACTAATATCCTGGATATATTTGTCCTCTCGCTCTTACAGTACACTCAGCTTTTATCCCAACGCCTGCCCTAAAACCAAGTCTGATGTGCACAGTCCAGCTCTTCTATGACTAAAGGTGCCAAATAATTTATGACTTTTGGGAGTTTCATTAAAGTCCAGTGGGTTTTTGTTCCAAAACAGAGCACAACTTGAAATGGGACTGTTGAAAGCCAAAAATCTTATCACAGACCGAGTAATGGTCGGGTCACTGGTATTGATCAACCTCAACAGATATATTGCAGCCATTTCTCTGCTATGAGGGCCAGTAGAAATCTTTGTTATTGCCTCCTTATAATATAGCTAGATGACAGGCTTTAATGAAATATGAAGTGTCGCTGTCTCCCTGCCTGTAAACTGCTCAGTCGTAAAATTAACATTTTGTAAAAAAAAAAAAAAAAAAGGAGCGCTTGACTCCAGAGAATTTGAGCTGAATCCTTCACTATTTCTGATTCAGCCCTAACCAAAAGGAACGGATCAAGGCAAAGTAAACTCACTCTTCTGTTTCTTTTTATTATTAATATTTTGTTCAATCAAAAACAAGGTAACATTGTAGGAAGGAAAAAAAGGTCCTGTATTTTGCAGTACTGAAGAAAAAGCTTATTTCCAGAGTAGATTTGATCCTCTCACAGGAGAATGTTCAGATACTCTTGAATGAATTGAGAGGAAAGTGGGAGAATACCTGGCATACACCTAGGGCAAGACTTTGAGTTAATCGTATTTTATTAATTTCTTGCAAAACATGAAAAAGCCCCACCTTCAGTCTTACAGGTTTGGGGGTTTGTTTCATAATGTTTCACCTACATATGTCAGTGCCTTTTCAGTACTTAAGCATTCAGCTAACTAGGGCTAAATTGATTAGATAAATAATAATCTTAATCAGTCTTTGAACAAAACCGCCAAACATTCACTCAAGAAGAAAACAAGCAATTAGAACGAGTAAACTGGACTAATTCGCAGATTTAATCCACAATAAGTAAACTCGACGATGACGATCACAAACATCTATAGAGGAGCCCTAATCCTCTTCCCACAATCCCTCAGAGCTATCAGTCCTTTGTAGAATTTGGTTATTAGTTTGGATAAATAATTTTGTCTTTATCCAAGATAAATAAATGCAAAACTCTGCCTGGTTGCCAGATAGCTAAAAAACTGTGAGCCAAATAAACTGTTATTCTTCAGATCATCAGAGCAGAGCTATATTGATGAAATGAATAATCGTTTTAGCACTTTTTTAAGCAAAGGTGCCAAATATTTTCTCCATCCAGCTTTTTAAAGTGTAACATTCCCATGTTTTTTATGTCTAAGTGTAGTATTCAGGGGAGCAATAAAATCTGGCTGCAACGTAGTCCTTATGGGCAATTGCGCACCTTAAATGTAGGTCCATTAAAAGGGCTTGTCTTTGCCACTGACAGCCTCAGATTGTTATTCAAAGTGTCCGACAAAATTATGGAGAGGATCCCTTCAGAGATAGACCTTTCTTTACGAGTAAGATCTTTTTTGTTTAACCGGAAACAGCGGTTATATCGCTGTGTTCAAAGCCACCAGACACCATTGACAAAAACAGTAATTTTACTGGTCTACTGTTGCCTTGATGGGTTAATTTGTTTGTGTTTTTTGGTTGATTTTGGTGTTTTATAGATCCAAACTAATGTATTAAAAGACCTATGAAAGAATTACCTGTGTCCTAAAATAACCGTCCGTTAGCTTTGAACACAGTTATATAACTTCTGTTTCTGTTAAACAAAGAGGATCTTCTCTTTAACTTAAAGGTCTATATCTGTAGGGTCATTCCCACACTTATAATAACAATCTCAGCCTGTTAGAGGCAAAAACATTTTGGGTTCCAGGCCAGATGGGAAGTCAAGATTAACCTGGATACAGGAGCCGTCAATCTGCAACAAAAAAAAGTACATTAATCAAAGGCTTGAGTCACATTTAGAGATCACCTGACCAAAGGATGACCAAGAGGTAGAAGAGCAAACCCAACATGTCATTAAGAAGGTTATTGATCTTCTCTGAATTGCTCCCAAATGGTAGCATTTAATAATTGGGTCTTTGGTATGTTTTAATAGTGAGTAATTAAGATTATGAAAAATCAGCATTGCTGCTAATGAAGTTTATTCTGGTCAAACTGGGATTTATCAGACATGATTCCAGCACGACTCAAAAGAAATAACAGATCTCTAGATGGCAGTCAAGAAGATTTATTCAAGACCTCGTGAACAGGTAGTGCACAAAAGAGTTTCATACATATTAATATTTATTCATCTTTTCCCTCTCCTGTGTCAGATTGAATAATTAGCTCCTAGTCCTAACTCATTAACAGCTTTCTCAATGCTCCTGATAGGTTAACATTGATTATTAGATATTAAAAAACGCCCAGCGCCACAGTGAGATGAGCGGTTTAAAAAATAAGCCCGGGAGACAGATTGACAACCCAAGAGATGGATTAAATAGCCGGGGTAGTCTCTTCCAGCAGTCTAATGAGTTTCTGAACGGCCGGAGGAAAGACGAGGTCGCAGAAATAGAGAGGATTTAATAAGACCACCAGTGGAGCAACAGGGAGAGATGAAGAACAGGCGGAGAGAACTTTGTTTCACCTTCTGAACCGCATTATGGAAATAGGCAACATTTCTGATTGCTTTGCTGCATATGTATTTGTCCCTCCATACTGCTGTGTGTCTCTAGCTGATGGCTGAGGCTTGAGAGAGGTTCAGTCTTTTGCATTGTGCAGAATCATACCTGTAACTGTAGTTTTGTGGTTCTCTGATGTATACTTAGTGTCAGGATTTTATAGTTTCTTGAAAACAAATGAATCTTCTACAGACTGAAAGCGTATAAAGGCACCTTTTTAAAGTTAATGAGTCTCATTTGGCTTTTTAAGATTTTTTATCTTCTGCATGCAAATACAGTTCTACCTGTTAATTTGACTAATAAAGATATTTTGGTGAAACATGACTGATTCAACTAAAATGTTGTTTTGGCATTTTTAGCCGTGCTAACAGCTCCATGGATGGAAGTGTTGTTTGGTCGGTTTGTTGGTTTCAACACTCTGGTCCAGATTGAAATATCTCAACAACTATTGGATGGATTATGATTAAATTATTATCAGATATTCATGGTCCCCAGAGGATACAGACTACTGACTTCTATGCTAACGACTCCAGGGACGGCAGTGTTGTTTGATCGGTTTGTTGGTTTCAACACTCTGGTCCAGATTGAAATATCTCAACAACTATTGGATAGATTGCTGTGAAACTTTTTATGAAAGTTTTAAAAGATATTCATGGTCACCTGAGGATGACGTCTACTGACTTTGGTGGTTCTCTGGCTCTTGATTTAGCATCAACATTGGGTCAAATGTGGCTGACCGTCCATTTGTTTTGGTCTGAAATGCAGGTGCTGTAGTACTACATTTAGTCATTCTGAATGTCCGATATACGTAGCACCATTAACTCATTATTCAGTCTATATTTTTAGTGGTGTACTATCTTATAATAGTTTCCCAGAACACAAGATGGGTTGAAAACCCAAATGTTTAATTTAGAGTCATTTAAAACCAAGAAAAGCAGCAAATTGTCACATTTTTGAGAAGTGCTCGGTCAATCAAAGCATCTTTTAACCACAGAAGCTTCTACCAGCTGGAGCAGACATACTTTTTCAAGTATAAAAAAAACCTCTTAGGCACACTTTTCTTTCCATGGCAGTCTCCTCCCAGACAATCTTGTCAGTTAACCTTTGACCTCTTCCTCAGTAGTTGGCCAGTTCATTGTTGGAGTTGAGGGTCACGACCCTCAGAGGACCCTGAGTGATCCCAGACATCTTTCCACTGTGTGAGCTTTGTTTCCTCCATAACGCTCAGACATGTGTTCCCTTGTAAACATGTGCCCCTGTGCAAAGTCATAAAGCCAGAGGTCAGACGTGTTGACGGTTCTGTGGTTTTCTTTGTCCAACAGAACAGAGGTTGAAGATAATTAACAATGAGTTGGTGTTTTTTCTACTAGATGCCTTGAAAATGAGATCATTAAATACTTTACAATGTCTGACTGCTTTAAGGTTTTCAGGGTTGATGCTAACATTTGTTTGGATGTTAAATAAGTAAATGATAAAGTTTAATGAGGTGTTCCAGTATAAGAAGATAGAGAACATGAACTTAATTTGCAACACGTATTTTAGTGTAGGAAGGCAAAGGCTTTTGGTAAAGCAGGTGAGATTTAAATAGTTTTTTCCACACAACATTATTTTATGCAACAAACAAAGCAAACTTTACATATAAAATAATGCATAAAGTTGGCAAAATATTGATTGATTCTTGATTTAAAAGACTAAGTTGACCAGAAAATCGTTTCCAAACTCAAATGCTTGACAGCTGCTATGGATACATTTCTCTTGGTTCACAAAAAGTACAGTAAACCCCAGTAGGGTTGGTCGATTGGATGAACATAACTGCTGTTGGTAATTGGCGGCAGTTATTATGTTTTTTTGGGAGCCATTTTGCCATTTTTTTGATAATTTAATGGTCTGCCTCCCTCTCAGCACTCAGATAACCTTATATTTTCCTTTCTTTTTCTTGTTGACCATTGAGTCCAAAGAGCACCCTTTGTTTGATGAAACAGACTTTTAAAAGACTTTGCTTATTGTCTAAAAAAAGCGAAAACATTCTAGGTTTCTGTTTTTCTTCTGAGAATACTCATATGACTAAAGTGTTGAGTATCTTTGGTCAGTTTAAAGGATAATCCTGGTGATATTTTTCTTAAAAAATCCAACGAAAAGACCAAAACCAACAATGAATTGATCCAACTAAAACACCTTGTGTTTGGCTCCAAAGCCTGATAATTCCTCTGCGACAGCATATTTTTGGTTTTTGGTCTTTTTCATGGGGTTTATTGACATTTGTTGGCTCGCCGTTGCATTGAACTGCGTCATAACATTAAGTTACATTAGTTTAAACCACAATGTCCCAACATGATTCTGCAGAAAGAGGATAAACCACAATAACGTGACACTTATCTGTGCTGTAAGGTTAAGCTGCGGTCTAAACACTGTGTGTCAACATCCATGTGTTTGTTCTTAATGGTAAAGAATATCATCTATGTCAAGTTTATTGAAGGTTTCTTTCTTTAGGTTGTTGTTGTGGCGTGAGGGTGGAATTTTTCCTGCTCGTTTCCCAACCTTCATTTCTTCATCTTTGGTCTTTGTGTTCTCTGGATGTCCACTCCCCTAACAGGGTCCTGCCCCTGTTCACTGTACTGTACATGGGAAAAGGGAAAGCCCCTGTGGTTCTCTGAGGAATACTGCATGGCTCTGGTATGACGATGTAGGAGTTAATTAAGAACAGACGTATTTCTCTGTACCACTGCACAGGACAAATGACCTCTGTAGGGACCTTCTTCTGTGATTCTTTCCTTCCTCCGTCTGCATTTACATTTTATGTCTGTCTTTGATAACAGGGAATTGGTCATGGCTGATGTGGGAAGTTATGAAACAGAACAGATAAATTGCGCTTGCATGCCTTTAGTTGGCTGTGTTTTATCTGCAGGTTTGACATGTGAATTCAACTTGGATTGTATTATTGTAGGTTTGGTCATCTAGTTAATTGCCGAGATCCGGCAACATCATGAAAAAGAAGTCCAACGGTTTAAGAAACAGTCAAACAATCAGACTCAGAGGTTACTCTAACTTATCTGGAAGAGAAAACTTCAGGTCAACAGTAGATTTCTTACACAAACTGTCAGTTTACAGTTTGAATTCATGGTTAACTTTGACCACATATGTTTGCTTAGGTTGTGGATGCACAGGAAAACTGTGAGTGGTAGTAATGCCTTTCAGTTTTACCCCCAAGCGTTGTGATTCTTCCTCCCATCAGAGTTTGTTGTAGGAATCTGGAAAAGTTCCCAGATTCCAGCTATTACTTTGGTGAGAGCAGTGTTATTATAACTGTTAAAACTAATGGCTAAGACAACAACAAGAAGGCTCAAGTTGAAATTAACCTGCTATTATCTACTTATCGTATTGGGAACAAGTCAAACTCCATTTAAGACACTTAATTTTAAGACATTTGATGTTGCATTTTCACCAGATTGCATCACATTTCCACCTAACTCAATGATAAAAAACTAATAACTAAAACTGATATCAAAACCAATGGTTTAAAAACTGAGGCTGTAACATCACTCCAAATTAAAAGGTAAATTTAAAAGGTTTGCTTCAGAAAATATAGGGAGCTTTCTATTCGAATATCCAGAGATCCACAGTTTAAGGGCATAAAAACAGCAGGCGCTCTCAGCGGTGCTTTAATTGGCCACATAAGCAGAATTTAAAAGAAAAGCTGCAGAGGACTTCAGTGATCTGTCTGCAACATAAACTGAAAGAAAATCTCAGATATATGGAGGAGCAAGGTCATCTTAAAGCTGTGTAAACAAATAAAAATAACTTATAACTAATAAATAAAAATCAGTTCTAAAAGATGCACTGTAATCAGGTTTGTGGTGCAAAACTCTACGTTCATCATATATCTGTGAGAGAAAACCTGTACTGTTCGACATAACCTCTGTAAATCACAGCAGTCCAGACTATTCTTCAGAGTTCCTGATGGACAGTGAAGTAAACTGGCGGCCAACTGTAGTGTGGCTAATGTTAGCTCGGTTTGTTAGCTGGGCTGTGAGCTCAGAGCAAGCAGGTTTTCAGGCCCAGGACAGTGTCGTGCCTGAACAGGAGCTGGGCAAGCAGGCAATGTAACCGGGCTCAGCAGCCTCTAGGGACATAATGGCAGAGGCAAAAAGACTGAAGAGGGCGTCGACGGAGGAAGCTAAGAAGAGAAAAGTGAGTGAGTGATCAAGAAGCCGTCAGACAAGAGTAAATCTGGGACTGACTTTTAGTGGTTGGTGAGAGCTTGGTGAAATAAAAGGCTGAAAGACAGACGCCGAGCTGGGCTGACTGCTGTTGGACTAGTCAGTAATATTAGCTGGCTGCTATGTCTACTGTTGGTGACCTTGTTGATGTTTAGCTGTTAGCAAAGTTGTCGACTCGCTAGTTTTTGATCAGAAGTAATGTAATCAGAACAAATACTCGAGTACAACTGAACATATTTACCACAGTGGGATTACACTCTGAAACTGGAGGCGACAAATCACAAAAAATACCAATTTCTGCACAATTATATATATATATATAGCAAATTTTCTTGCTGATTGTCTTCTTTGTTTATGTAGGCCATAAAAAGGCATCAGTATTAACCTGAGACTCTTTCATAACCAGTTGAAAACTCCTTGTATAGTTCGTTTAAATAAAAATAAGTTACATAACTGTAGTTTAGGGTTAGGATGTTAAATTGTGTTCAAATGTAGCTCCAGGTAGATCTACCTGCCGAGTAATTTTTCTCCTGAGGATTTGTGCGAGGTTATAAGACGTCTAAGAAACAAATACAGAGCAGATATATTTCTTTCTTTGCCACTTTGCAGCTTCTAACCTCTGCTGACTCATTCCAGCCTTCTGCTCAGACTTTGTTTATTGCCTTTTCTGTCCAAGGATTATGGGATTTACTTTTTCCTCAATGGACTTGATGATACATAATAGAAACACCACAATCATAGTCAGGAGCTGTTAACGTGAAAAACATGATGAAACGCATCGTCGCGGTCGGGCATCACGTTTTGATGACACACCTTCTTATTCCTGCATCAACATTGCTGCTTTCATGTATGAAAGAGAATTGTCTTTGTGTTTTTTAAATCCTCGTTTCGCCCCTTCGAGATATGACTGAGTCAATTTTAATGGTTGTCTGTTTCTTTCTTTGTCTCGCATGACAGATAAAAAGTCTTTGTTTTCACATTCACATGCAGCTGTTGGCCAGTGGCTAACACAGAGGAGGAATGTTCAGAGGCATGTTGATTTGCTTTCTTTATCATCAAAGTAAAGGACTTCTTTCCATGAGTTTACCATTGATCTGAACTGGGTTACCAGTGATCTGCTCTGTGGAGACCAATCACACCGGCCTACTTATTGATTCTGAAGTCTTCAAGTGTCTTTCTTAAGGGTACACCAAGTTTATCCATTCAGAAACCCAATAGATCCACGTGTTGCCTGTAAATTGTTGGTTCTAGCACTCAATGTTGGCAATAAAGTGCTCTTATAAGTAATATAATTGTTAATAGTTCAATTTTATGGCCTGTACATTCACAAGTTGTGTCTTTAAAATGATCAAATCACCACAGAGTTAAAGCAAACATGCAGAAGGTATGACTGTCTTCCACTTTGATTACATTTAAACCTGTAATCTTCTCCGCAGACTTTCACTGAACCTTAAGAGCTCCTTAGTGTCCACGTTGGGCTTCCATCCTGATCCACATCTATGTATTATTTAGGTTTTAATTTGCAGCCATGCTGGAGGCGTAGCTCTAGACCCGTTCACAACAGAAATATCAACAACTATTGGATGGATTGTGACGAAATTTGGTTCAGACATTGGTTATCCCTTGATTTTTCATGTAGCTTCATAATGATGTTGGCGTTTTTAGTGGAATATCTCAACAGCTATTGGTTGTATTGCCTTTAAATTGGGGTCAGATGTGTATTCCCCCATTAGGAGTAATTAATAACCTTTTGTAATCCATTTGGCTCCATTGTCCTGTCAAACTTACCTGCAAAACTAATAGCATGGTTGTACACTCTTAGTCTTGTTTAAAAATGGTTCCTTGCAATTTGTAATTTGATGTTTAATGTCATAATATAAATAAACTTGTAGTCAGGAACACTTTGGGAACAGTTTCTTTCAAGCAACACGATATTTATTTACTTAAAGGTTATTTTCACCTTCTGGACACAAATGCCACATTTAGCTGCTTTCGTTTACAGTTTCTCACCATTAAGTGTCAAAGCGGTGTGGTGTGATCTTCTTAATCCTGAGATAATGTGGATGTTAATGTATGTTGGCATGGAGCCACAGTGTAGTATACTGGTGATACTTGAAATGGAAAATATCTAAAAGTCGGGTGAATCAGGTGTAGACTTGTCATTAGAGGATGACACCAAGGTAGCCAAGGTTTACAGTGCAGGAAATGGTCTCTTCGTGTCCCTGATTTGTCTTATGATTGTGTCAAACTGCGCTCTCTGACATCAGGAAACCTTGTAAACCGACTGTAAAACCTCAAGAACACATTAAGGTCAGAACACAATGCGCATTAATGTCAGTAAGATTAAATGCTTCGAGAAGACGCTAAATTTCCAGCTTCCGAGCGGGTGTCAGAGGGCAGACAGCTCACCAGTCGGTCTAATCTGAATGATTCAAACAGCACAATGTATTTTCTAAAGCTGTATTTTTCTCCCTTTAAGGTTTGAAGGATGGAACTTCTCTCTGTCAACTGACTTTTCTCTTTTACTTCCTTCAAGTTTCACCCCTGGGTGACTCTCTGAATGCTAAATTACTCCTCATGGTCACAGAGGACTGTTGTGATCAATGTTGTGGTGTTTAGAGCAGGGTTATTCAAAACTGCGGCTCGCAAATGTTCTTTTGTGGCGGCTCCAAACAAAGCTCGACGACAGGGATTTTTAAAATCTTTTGTTAACGGCAGTTTTTGGGTTTAAAACATTAATTTTCTTACTGACTTAGGATTGTTTATATGCACAGTTTTCCTCCCCTTTGTTCTACTAGTGGCAAAGAATAATAAAGATGTTTTGGGGGAATTAATAACAGAAAAATGACTCACATTTGTACATTTACATAACAGATACTCGCACAACTGTTTTCTGTATCTGTCAGCGAGTCATCAAAAAATCTGCAGGGCTGATTTTTCTTTGAATAATTGGAAAAACTTCCCTAATAAACAAATCAGTCGAAGTGCATCAAAGACAATAAAAACAGATCTTACTCTTGCATTTTTTCTTTCTCCTGACGAGACAAATTGTTTGTTTGACTCACTGCAGACGGTCACAATGAAGCCCTCTGTGGAAAAAAACACACCAGTATTTTATTAGTCAGTCACTTCCAGTAATGTTAAAGAAACACATTCGTCATTAACGTATCAGATTCACAGTGAAACACACTGATATAGTTTGTGCTTTTCATGAGTTCTGGCTTTGTTTTGACAGCGTAAACAACTGCAGTAGTTTTAATTTGACAGCTGTGGTTGATACAACTGAAATAGAGACGCAGGTCGTGGAAAAAATGAGTCAAAAATGACGCTTACATCAAGTATTTGGTGTTTTTACTGTGGTTGCTGCTACTAAAACCACTAAAATATCAAAATAAAAAATATTTTTGCACATATGAATTACTGGAATCAGTCTGGTGAAGATTTCCCCACGTAGAATCAGGGTAGTATTAATAATCTTAAACCTAAATGAGTGTAATCAATCAAACTGAGCATTATCCATCATATCAGACGTGGACAACGTGAATCATGTTTGGTAGAAGCCATGTCGGCTTCAACACTTTCCCCTGGAGAAGTTTGATTTCTACATTTGTATTTTTCCTTCTTCCTCTCTGAGCATAAACTCGTTTCAGCATCATAGAAAATCAATAGCACCTACTGGAAAGTTCTCAACTCTGGTAATTACATTTTGTTTCCTGCCCATACACTCTTCTGTCTTCATGTGAACATTAGCCCTTATGCCTCATATTTCAATAAAGTGTAAGGTTGTGTAAGGTGTATTATATTCCCTAACACGGCACCAGTGAAATGCAGGATGGCGGCACAAATACTCGTCTTGTGAAAGTCAAGGATTGTGTTGATGATGTATAATTCAAGATTATTGTGGTGATTTATTGATTTGTTTCCCCTAAAAGAAACTTCGAATGTGCCAAGTCTTCGTTTTCAACATTTTAGCTGGTAGAAACCAACATTAGGCCAATTAAAATTGAGTTTAGCCAACTTTGGCTAAAGCAGCACTGCACCGATAGAGTATCAAGAGCTCAGGGTCTTTCACAGCTTCCAACATCTGCCAAAACTGCAGCTCCTGTGGGGTAAGTCTTAGGGTTAGGTTAGGTATGTCTTAGGTTAGTTCACGATCTGCAGTGGTCAGTACCTATCAAAAGTCGTCCAACGAAGGAAAAGCAGTGAACTGGCGACAGGGTCATGGGCGACAAATGATCATTGATGTACATGGGGAGTGAAGGCTGGTCCGATCCAACAGAGGATCTACTGTTGCTCAAACTGCTGACCATGTACACACTTTCATGGAAATGGTATTTTCTGATGGTTCAGGAATGGTTCGAGGAACCCAGCAACAAGTTCAAGGTGTTGACTCGGCCTCCAAATTCCCCAGAACTCAATTGAATCGAGCATCTGTAGGATGTGCTGGGCAAACAAGTCCGATCCATGGAGGTCCACACTTACAGGACTAAAAGGATCTGCTGCTAATGTATTGGTGCCAGATACCACGACACGCCTTCAGAAGTCTAGACGAGTCCATGCCTCAACAGCTCAGGGCTGTTTTGGCGATAGTATTAGGCAGGTGGTTATGATGTTATGGCTGATCGGTGTATATTCCACTGAAAACCAACATATTTGTTAAAGTCTGGTTTCGTAGATTCTTCAAATGTTTAAATATTTTGTCTGGACCCAAATATATTCAGTTACCGTGATATAAAAGCAGCAAATCATGTTGGATAAGCTGGAACTAGAAATTCAGAGATTTTATTGCCAAATAGGCTTGCATGATTCATGAACTAATTTTCTTTTTATCTACAAATAGATGAAAAGACTTAATTGTTTAAGCTCTTTAAGCTATATCGAATGAGTTGTGGCTTTGAAAAGATTCTACCTTGCTCCTTTTGTAAAGGACGGCAGCATGGATTCAGAGCAATTACATTCATTTCTAATGGCGACCCAATTTCATGGCCAGAGAAGAAAAAACATCAAAACATTCATAGAAACTTTTCAAAGCTTTACAGCAGCATAACTCACTGCAACCAAAGTAAGCGCTGTAGTGGAGTCTGGAGGTTTGGTGTCAAGAGGTCATAAACCTCGGCAAAAAAATGAATGGGTGTGTATTGGTAGAATGTTCCAGAGCTAGAGTGCGTGGCATCATCACTAGAGTGGAGAGGGAGAGAAAAAACTGTTGAAAAATACATTTGTAAACTGCTCCCGAGGCCACAAATTTCACTCCACAGAAATAATTCATAGATAGAAACGTAGGAAAATTTGTCTTCTCACTCCTATTAACCTGCTGAAGCTGTCAGACTTATAGTTTTGGCGTGGGACGCACTGATGCGCCAGCAAAACCCCCTCACAGCCCCATCTACTCCCATGTAAAGGAGAGGAGAAATTTCCAAAAGGAGCAGGGAGCACCTGTTCTTTCTCAAACTCCCGAGGTCACAGTTTTTAACATTCACCACTGAAACTCGGCACGGAAATGGTCGACAAGATGAGGATGCTCACGGTCATTTGGGCTTTTTGATACGACCTACCGTTTGGCATTAGTGTCCACTAGTTGGAGGGGGTTCATTTAGAGATTTTCTGTGTCTCTCAGCAGTCACTCACACACAGACAGAGCACAGCTGCAGTTAATTGCTCTGACCTGCAGCTGACCCTGGTTGCTTGGCAACCTCCAGCCTGCCTTTGACTAACTTTATTGAAGTCTCTGTGCTGCTGCAGTGTCAATAATAATGTATGGGCGCGACGGGGCCACAGTCAGACACACTCTACATTTATTTACACAGTTTATAGTTTCTTTATAATCTTTATAAACAGTTCTCTTGGAACATTTTTCCACCGTTTTTTTTTTTTGGCCACTTGTGTGCAAAACTCAACAACAAGCTGATTTTTTCGCACATATTATAGTCATATAAAGTTGTTATGGCTAACTTGTTAGCAAACAATTGCCTGTTACACCTCAGAGACCAACGTTAGCATTCATTTAGCATGCGGCTCAGCTCCAGTAATCAGTCTTTTTAGATCTGGTTTGTTCTCCACCAACTCGTAAGAAAAACATCTGGCTTTTTAGCTGCTAAATGTTCCTCTGTGCTAACCAGCTAATGGCTTGTGTTCGTGTTGTTTGGTGTTGGCATGTAGCCGTGACAATGAACCAAAACAGCAACGTTTGGTGCCATGAAACCAAAACAAAGAGCTGAAAGACACTAAAACGCTCCGTAAAGTTGAAGTGAGAGCCCCTTTTTACATTGCAAACAAGTCAAACTGTTGGTCAGTACAGCTTTAAGTCTCATTTTCAAGCTTTGTATTCCTCAGCATTGCAACATAGATACCACTGATTTCCCGGCAGGGTGTACTAGTGGCCTCTGACTCAGTCCATGTGGTCACAATATCCTGGATTTCTGATACGATCTGGTATCTGTGTTGCATATCATTTGTTTCCTCTGCTCTCCACTCTCGACTATCTAAAAGATCATAATGGAAAAACACGAGCCACAGTTAACAAAAGCATTGTGTTGCTGCAGTATATTACTGCCACATTTCCAGGCTTTGTTAGGAGTTACTTTGAAGACTTTGTATAGATGCTGTAGTTATCAGACATCTTCAGGTAACAACTGAGAAAGAAAGTAGTTTGGAAGAAGTTTGAACAACTTGTTTGCCATTTTTGTGTAGTTAACTACTGAAACTACAAACCATTTTGGGCCATACAAGTAAAGAAATTATTTTATTTTGACCACTGTGAAGACATGCCCAGACAATGCATCCATTGGGCAGCTACCACCACACCACTGACCTTTGTCCTCCTGAATCTCAGCTTGATTAAGCAAATGCCTGACACCGACCACCTCCACCAAGAAAATCTACATTTATACTCATGAGCTTTGCCAGCCGAGTGTAAATACACTCTTTCCTGCAAAGACGACAAACATAAAATGGGCATTTTTTGCAGTAAACTCAACTGAGTAGCATTTTTTTGCTGGTATTTGACTTTTTTGCGTTATATTTGTCCATTTGATCAATGTAATCTGAACTACATTCTTTAAGTAGCTTAATCTAGCTTTAAACTAGATTGAAGTAATCGGTAGCTTTCAAAGTAGCTTCTCCAACTCTTATGCTGTGTCTCAACTTGGATACATCCGCTAGTTTACTACCTACTTTATGGCGTAGTGCGCTAATTTCAGCAGCGTAGTTTTGTCTCAATTCGAGTATGGCCGTTGTGTACTTACCATAAATGACGATCGCAACGTTTTACCGCTCCTCGACCGCCATTTTCACAGTGCTGGTGGTCCATCCGCTTCTGCTACGTAGCCAAAATGGCGACCATTCAGGGCGAGAAGTGTCCATTGTTTGAGTGCAACATCCGGGTACTCACAGTATACTGTATTTTGACTTAACTGACTGAGCGTGAAGGCACTTGTGTACTCAAAAGTTTCAGTATGGAAGTACACACACAGCTGACTGTATATCAGTATATTCATAATGAAATCACATTTTTGCATTTTGTTGGTGGTGTGTTTGCAACCAAACGCTCACACCACATCGGGCTTCAGCCTCTGTGGTGTGTGTGTGTGTGTGTGTGTTTGTGTGTGTTTGTGTCTGTGTCTGTGTGTATGTGTGTGTGTGTGTGTGTGTGTGTGTGTGTTTGTGTCTGTGTGTCTGTGTGTGTGTGTCTGTGTCTGTGTGTGTTTGCTGAGCCAGGTTGAGCTGCTGCACTCGGAGCTCTTCAAAGGCCTGCCATAAAACCTCTGGATCTTAATCGGATGCTGTTCAGACTCCACATTGTAATTACGTCCCAACAAATTCCTGTCTACACACTCCTACAGAAGAAGACGAGTGTGTGTTTGTGTGTGTGTGTGTGTGTGTGTGTGCTAGTGGGTGGAGGGTGGTCGATCTTGTATACAGTTGATGTCTCCTTGGGGGGTTTATAAGCTGCGTGTTATATCACGTTAACATTGTGCTCGGGCTATTGATGTTTGTGTGCGATGCTGGCTTGATATTTACACAGATGTGTGTGTGTGTGTGTGTGTGTGTGTGTGTGTGTGTGTGTGTGTGTGTTTGCAGATTATCTTTTCCATGCTCTTCTCCCCAAGTTTCTTTGGTCTCAATTGGATGTGAAAGGAAATCCCATGTCTGCAAGGCTTCCACTACAGGCACAGACCTGACTCTGTGTGTGTGTGTGTGTGTGTGTGTGTGTGTGTGTGTGTGTGTGTGTGTGTGTGTGTGTGTGTGTGTGTATAAAGCCTTTACCATGCCACAGTGGATTAACCACACAGTTTGAACAGTAACACTGAGGCTGTGAAGGAGAGAAAAACAGAGGGTGAGTGAACCAGATCGAGGACGGGAGGATGAGAGTTTGAAGATTGATGCGGTGAAAAAAAAAGCTTTTAATTCCCCACAAACACAAAATATTTGGCTTAAAGAAACAAAAGAAATTACCACCATTGTTAATTAATCCTCAATTCAAAAACCTCCAGATTATTACAACCTCCAGAGTGTCTCTGTTTTTGTGAGCTGCACTCACGGCAACATATTTCTGCATAATGTGTTTAAGATAAGTTGATCCTGTTCTTCTGGCGAGCGGAAAACAAAAGGCTTTTAAAGACTACTAATAAGAGATTGGATTTTAATTTAAGCCCTGCCTGTAGTACACATGCACTAAATATTATACTGCCCAACATGGAAGAAGTGTATTGGAACAAACTGAACGTACAGATTTAACATTACTTGATAAATTAGTTAAAGCAACACTGCGTAGAAATTAGTATGTTTGTGATCCCTCTGTGGTAAATATGGACAGCGTCGACAACTTTTCTAACAGCCAAACATCAACAAGGTCACCAACAGCAGACATAGCAGCCAGCTAATATTACTGACTAGTCCAACAGCAGTCAGCCCAGCTCGGCGTCTGTCTTTCAGCCTTTTATTTCACCAAGCTCTCACAAAACCAGGAAACATTTTCTCCATAAAATATGATCCAGTTTCACCAAAATCAGTGAAATAGTTGGTGGTGTGTGACTTACTGCCGTGAATCTGGGTTGCTATTGAAATCTGAAATAAAGCCTCTCAGAGTCACCTTTCAATCCTTCAGGGGGTCAGCACTCGATACACAAAAGACAGACTTTGAATGGAGTGTTCTGTTAAGGCTTTACTTTTAAATCCAAATGTCTAGTTGTCTTATTCCTCCACAGAATGCTACTCTCCAAACACCAAAGCGCCGAAGCTTCTCACATTATTTAGATCACCTTGGGTAGACAGACCAGACTAGATTTTGAGAGTTCAGTTCAACATTCAGACTCATGAAAATACTGGAAACCTTTGTCAGTCACATCAGAAACTCAAAACAATTCAATTCATTCATCACAGTATTTTACATCTAAACACGTGATATGTTTATTGTCATCAAAGAAATGTACTGATATTTTAACAAACCCTCGGTGTAGGTATCAGGGCTCAATAGAAATGGTTGCCATTGGCAATTCTTGGCCTTTGCAAAAGGTGCAACTCTAAACAAATACATTTCTGTCACAGTCAGAACCAGAACCAGACAACGCTAGACATGATTGTGCATCTATATTTGGAGACAATGGCGAAGCAAATGAAAGTTGACCGACCCAAAAACACAAACTGAGAATTTTGTTTGGCTTTGAAACTTTGTTTTATGTCACATTTTCATTATTAAGATGACATAATCATTACAAATTAAAGGTAACCAAGAAATGGCAACCATATTTTCAGTTTCAGCAACCAACAGTTGATGCCTGGTTGACAGCCTGGCAACCACTGGCATTGCTACGATGTGTTTGCGGCCACCAGCGGCGACTGCACCCATTGTAGACAATGGTTCTGTCTCCGTCACGACACGACACCTTCCTGTTTTGGTCTGTTCTTCACAGTTTCAGGAGCGTTTTGCACACCAGACTTTGTTAACTTGCTCAGATTTGGTCATTTTTTTCTGCTACGTAGTTACGTACACTTCACAGAAGAGTCTCTCCACTCTGCTCCGCAGAGAATATTCAGCTGGTTTAGTTATGATGGATGCCACATCAAGCAGCACAGAGCAGATCGAGCTGGCCAGCCAGAAGTCAGACATCAAGAAACTGCCTCGAGAATCTGGTGAATTTTCAAAATAAAACTCCTGGTTGGGTGCGAAGCCGCTTGGAGGACGGGAAAAAAAACAGCGTCACGGTCATGACATTGCGGGGCCGTGACAGGTGGAATTAAGTGGTTAGCATTTAGCCGTGGATCTAAAATAAAACACGGCTCAGTAACTACGTGATATGTTGTATTTCTTGCATCAAATTTGCTTTTTTTGGTGGAGAAATTTTTGACAGTATCCAAAACAAGCTGCCACGATTCTCCACTTGAAAACGCAGAAGCAAAGAGTGGTGACAGCTCGGCAAAGCATCCATCCAACTGTGTGTCAACAGAGTTCATGCTGATTCATCTGAATGAAAAACTTTCCTTTGCACAGCTCGCTTTAAACGACGTCTATCTACAGCAGAGATTCATACTCTTGCCAAACCTCAGGGCTGGCACTGGAGGGCAACTTATCGTGTATCCTTGAGTGGAACTGGATCCAAATGTTGCATTAAAATAAATAAAAAAGCAAAGTGTTGCTCATGGAGTCATTATCAGCGTCAGACCACACACTAACACCGGTATTATTTTTAGAACCAGGCTTAAATCGGTCAACGGAGAACCGGTCCGAACAGTTCAGGGGTGACTCAGTCGGTTATGTAACAGTCCACACCGGAGCATTAGCTAAGCATACAGTGTTGTTTCATAATGTTTCATCATTACTTGCACATTGCGACGCTGTTCTTACCTCAACCTGGCAGCCTCCTCGCCTTCACCCCCCACCACCACCACCACCACCACCTCGCCTCCTGCTGCTCAATGAGGCAGCGACTCCATGCGAGTCATTAAAGGCAGAGAAGGCTCAGCTGCACAGGCTTCAGCTCACTGTACCGCCCTGCTCTCATAGCTGGCATTTCTCAGATAAGAAGCAGCCAGCACTACTGATTTACAAGGCTCCTCTGCCGCCTCCTCCTCCTCCTCCTCCTCCTCCTCCTCCTCCTGTATGAGTGTGTGGGAGGTTTTTCGTTGATTTAAAGGGCTCAAAGTGTAATAAACTATCTTGAGATACTCGGCCAGCAAAAAGACATCAACCTGCAAATCACATCACGCCGCTGGACGCACGCTCTCCATCTGTCATATAGCACAGGAGGAGGAGGAGTGTGTGTTTACAGCATGTGCAGGTTTCAGTTTGTACACCTCTTCATCCTCCTCTCCTTCCTCCTATATATACTCCACTCCCATTTCTTAACACTCTTCGTCCTCTTTCTCTCAGCAACAGTCATTTGATACAGGCATCGATATTAACAGTGGGAGGGGAATTCCAAGAATGCGAGTGTTAACTCCTTCTTTTATTGGATTTCCAGCCACCAGGGCTTTTCTGGATACCGGCGGTTTCCAGAGTAACTTGACACCGAGCTGGAAGGTGTTCATTTCACTGACCACACCCAGCGGTGATGTCATAGCGCACTAGCCACACCCAGAGTACATGACTACATCACAGCACCATTGAAAGAATTCGACCCCCAGAGGGCGGCAACGACAGGATCTCCTTAACCAGGGATGTTGGCGATTAGACGTAAACGTTGCTACCAGAAGCGAACTGATTAATAATACTTTATTAATGTACAACGCCATGTAGCTATCGTGTGTAAGCTATTATGTGCTAATGCCAAACATCTAGACAATGATCTAGACAATGGAAATAAGGTTGTATGTAGACGTCCATGTCGTCTTTCTTCAAGAAGGGTTAAATCAGGGGCAACTGGACTTGGTTGTAGATTTCATGGATCTACATCCAAGTCCAGTTAACTCAGATTTAACCCTTCACAAAGGTTGCTTGGCATTAAACCACTCAATTGCAGCAACACCTAGCCACATTTAGCACAGGATGGTGCTGCTAATGTTGTGTAACTGTAAGTTTCCATTTCCAACGGTTCAGTCACTATAATTGTTCTTTTATGATTTAGCTTTAGCTATTTTCTCAACATTATTCGGTCTGAAATTTCCCCTTAGCCAATCAGTAGCGAGTATTTGGAGGCCATCAGCCTTGTCCGCACGGCATTTCTTTACCAAAGTTTTCAAATTCTTTCAATCCCACCTTCAAAGTTCAAGTTGTTTTTAGAGGAACAGCTGATTTCAGGTGCATTTAGTCAATGAACACGTCCAGCCACAAGAGGAAACTTTAGGTAAAATGGTCACAGTACAGCAGCCTGATGGCGGTAAACTTTAGCTTCCATAAACACGGGTCAATAGATGACACATGGCAGCTGGTTTCCAACACACTATTGGTCAACCAAACCTGAAACATCGAGCTGAAGGCCAAGCTTGTTTCACTGAACATTCAAATGTGTTGCACCCAACAGCCATGATTAGTGTACTGAACACACCTTTAATACACATCACTGTGGACTGGTGACAACTTCAACTTCAGCAAAACTTCAGCTGAGGTTAAGTTACTCTTCAACCCTTACTCATTTTTCTTTGCTAAATACTTTTTTAAAACTTTATTTCCACAGATGTTTTGTTAGCTGGTGCCTGTTGGTTTTCACATTTGCATGTTATAATTTAGTTGGACATTGTTTTGGGGAAGTGTTCGAAAATCTCTAAAATGCTTTTAGCGTGTCAGCCTGTTTTTCACTCGAATCAGGTCTCCTCTTGTTGCTGTCTATTGTGAACTGTGAAAAGAGGCTATATCAAATCATTAAATCTGTTCTCTGAAAGGACTTCACAAGCTCTTCTTCAGGGTTACACAGGACAAAGTTCATGGTGCATCACAGGAAATCAGGACAATGAAGATCGCTGTAGATTTAATCTTCTTGTCGTCAGCCATAGACAATTTAATCGAGGAAAGAAATTACAGTTTATATCTCTTTATGAGTGAATTATTCTGTGATTCGTTTCTAAATAAAAACCTCAAACTTTCCTCAGGTAGATGTCTTGCATGCAAATACTATCAAACACTTCCATGGCTATCTCAGGCTATTGAGATATAGAAATATAGACAGCCGCCGCCTTTGAATACTGGAGTGTTTATTAAGTCTCAAGGACATTCTGTGCTGTGATACAGAAGGTTGTATTTACCGCTGGATAGATGCAGGATCGATTGGCAGATGGTTGGATGGATGCATAATATCCAGTTAATTAAAGAGCGAACATGTTAAAATCCTTCCAACTGTCACTCGACTTTGTGAGAGGAGCAAAATGTCCTCCACTGGAAAAGTAACTAATGAGGGACGTGAACGAACACACAGAGGACAAATGTACAAGGAATAAATTGATAGTCTGCTTCATGGAGCGTGTCGATTGTGTTTTGGTCTTTAAGTGGGATACATCTATTGGTTAATCTTGACCCCAGTGTCGCACATTATTGGTCTAAATCAGGCGTTGGTAAATCAGCAGCTATTTGGTCGCTCGACTAATCAATTTTTAATGATTTATTCATGATTCTGGGAAATTTTGATAGATGTTTTTCACTTTTTTCTGACATTTTGAAGGTGCAATATGTGAGATTTTTAGTTAAGAACATTCAAGAATTAACTAAAATGATCAACAAACTGTAAAGAAATGACAGTTTTGACAGTTTTTACAAAGATATCTACTAAAGGTAGCTTGCCTTGGTCCGATTTGTCATGTAATACCACTTTATACCTCATGAGGTGATAATGAATGACTGTAGCATCCAGTCTGCCTTCAGTCTGACAACACTGACATGGTTTTTTAGTTGGGTTTGGCTCCTGGCACCCCGGGCTGACCCTACTGTAACTCCCACTTAGACCTCTGAAGGTGGGCGCTGAATAATGCCCAGAGTCCTGACGCTTCTGCCGACCCTGCCAGAGTCCTGGTTGGAGCTGCGGTGAATCACCTCCAAACTGTATTCCCTGTTTTTTCAATCTGGCCTTCCTTGTGTGTCCACATCCCAACATTAAACCAGATAGATATCACTCTGAGTAAATGCTCCCGGAGCGACGATTTGTTAAGTACAATTAGGGCGTTTTGACAGTCCGTCTTCATCAGGTGATATTTGACATGAAGGTCCAGATTAAGACTTGATTCAACCCAGCTGTGAATCCCAGGCTGAGCCAGTCTATATTTGGACCTTCAGTAACTGAGCGTTATCTCAAGGAGATGTCATGTAGAAATTTGACTCAATAAATCGTCTCCTAATCAAGTATCGGATATCTGAACATCCATATTTCACCTACATCCGTTCTCTACACTCTGATTCAATTGGCTGCGTTTCACCAAACTCCAGTCTGTTCTTTCTCAGAGGTTTACACTGTTTTCTGTTGCCTTTGAGTTGAAAATGCAATTGAATTCAATGATATGTGACATTGATTTATGAGTACAATGGTAAGTGTTGTTTATAAAACCCTTTGTGTGACGCTTGATGGTAATTGACCCAACATGGGAGGAACTGGATCAACGCCACGAAATCAGTCCATTCATTGGTAACTGTGAAGTAATTAAAATTGGGTTAATCTGAGGTTGATCATCCTGCCAGACTGTGGAGCTAAGTGCTCTGACTCATGGATGATTGGTAGTGTAGGTGGTTGATTAGTTCGGTCCAGATTACATGGACCACTAAAGTCTGATTAGGCTGAGTCATAGAAAAAGTTGGAGGCTGAGTGTCGCTTCCATTAAGTGTAATTAGCATCTATATGTGTGTGTGTGAGTGCATGTCCTACTTTGTCAAGTACCAGCCACCCCCTTCTGACTATTTTAGCCGAGATAATGTGTGGGCGTCATCTCCTCTAAAGTTCCACGCTGTTCCCATCTCCTCGTTTTTTTAGCCGTTTCTCTGCATAATTAACCTTCCATCAAATGGCAGTTTGTACCTCATGGCTTCAATTTCGTTAATTTACATGTTTTAACTCTAATTGACCACTCAGGCTGATGAAACTCTTTCAAACCCCCCATGAGGACTCATATAAATCTCAGATCTGAGCTAAGAACAGTTCATCAGTGATGCTTTTAATGTCCAAACTGTCGGCGTTCTCATTGACAGTCCTGAACGTGCATATTTATGTTTTGCATCAGTGTTAATGAAGTCCTTTGCACAGTTTGAAATTGCCATAGATCCCCTGACGGGAGGAAGCTTGAATGAAGTGTAATGAATTCCTTTATTTGCATGAATATTGAAGCCAAACAGCGAAATAACTAACGTAATTTGTGTTTTGTGCAGGAGTCAAGAGTGAGGTGGTTCATGTCATCAGAGATCAACAGGCCTGAGCACTGAAAAGGTAAGGATGGACTAAAGCTCTGTATACTTGAATATAATCTACTCTCTGTGGCTCTTCGTCTCTTGCCCAATCTTGATTTTCAAATGAAGTTTATTTTCTTTTTAAAGATTATATTTTTAGCATGTACTTATGCTCAATAATTGAGAGGACGACAGGAAACGCCATAGGGGGAGCAAACTGCAATAAATATTCCCAGTAATCTGTCTAATCTGTGACTAATAACTATGAAAATGGATTAAGGAATGGAAGATTAGAGAACAGAGGATGAATCCTAATGACTTGATCCTCTGACTTTTAATTTGGCACAACCACCAGGTCAAAGATTCAGCTTTGCCAACACTACAACTCCTGGCAGAGTACCTCCCTAAACCCTGTCAGCCTCGGCTGGGATCAGCAGGGTTACTGTGGGATAATTTCAGGCTAATATACTAAATATTAACACATTTCAAAATGATAAAAAGTCAATTGTTTGTATATTAAAACACATGACCTCCTCCTCCTAACAAACTTTAAAGCTCCTAGACTTCCAAATTGCCTCAACTGCCGCCAATTTGTAGCATCCTGGGTGATTCACTGCAGCCATTTTCACCACAATACCCACCACACATGAGCTAGAGGTGAAGAAGAGGGAGGGAAACATCGAGCCAGTTACACTGGGGGGTGGTTTGGTGACCAGATGGAGAGAGCCAGGTTGGGAATTTTACCAGGACACCGGGGAATCCAACCTAATTTTTTGTGATGCGTGCCCAGGGAGATTTAATAACCCCAGTGAGTCAGGATCTCGGTTTAATGTCTCATCTGAAGGACGAGACAATGTCCCCATCTTTGCACTGAGAATTGGGATTTTATTATTAGTGTCTGAGGAACGATGGCATCCTTCTGGCCCAACAACACCACTTCCAACATGTTGGTGTGGTTGCAGACTAATAGACTTATAGACTGCCAGTAGATTGGTCTTGGCAGACAAGGATGGTGACATTTATAGATGCAAATGTCCAGAGGGCAGGTACTGGTCCATTATCTGGGGATTGGGAGCCATTGTATGCAGAGGATTAACCCTTTTTTTCCCAGGACCACACCTAGTCAAACTTTGTGGGTTCTTTTTTGCTCCACTGGTGGTAAAGATCTAAGAATAACTACGATGTCGACAACTTTTTCTCGTCTGTTTTCTGTTGTGTAATGAGTGTTACAGCCTCACGAGGCAGTTAGCGCTGCGTGTTGTTTTATTGATAAATTCCTCCACTCAAAGACAAAGAGCTCCTGCTTTTCTTACTATAGGCTATGTCATATAAAATTCTCATAAAAACCAGTTCATTAAAGTAGAGTTGCTGTGTCAACACACAGTATTGCAGAGCTGTTACCTAATTATTTTACCTTATAACACGCACACAAACTCACTTTATTTCTCCAGTGTGGAGCCTGGCAGTGTGTATGTGTTTGAGTGTAAACACATGGGAGGCTGTCAGGGTGATAAAGAACATACAGGAAGGCGAGTCTGATAATACAACTGATACAGGGAAGTAGTTCAGCTGTAATAATAAAGCATTTATGGAACTGTGCTGATGTTTATCACAAACGTCTGTAGTACAATGGCAGGATGGCCATTTATATTTAACAGTGTGTGTTTGAAGTTATCATATTTGCTGTTTCCTGTGAACTATTTGAACTAGGAAGTCTCCACTCAGCTGGTTTACTTTGAACTGGGGGAGCTCCTGCTGTTGCCCAGTCACAGTTTAAGTTCAAAATCAAAACTCAGTACTTTTTTTTTAGTGCCGACCAAAATGTCTCTGTAGCACCTGAGCATCAAAATACCAAAAGCTGCATGTATAATCTTCTTTGTTTACTTATTTAGGTGTGAGAGTTCCTCATTTAAAGTCATTTTAGATTGAGTTTTAATCAGGCAAAGTTCTTAGTACACCTGAGTTGTCTTGGCTTTTTTTGTACAATGAAATAATGGGGTTATTTGTAATAAACATGTTTATATTTCTACATTTTAAATATCAAGAAAAAATTTACTTTGATCATGCAACTGAAAACCTGGTAATTTATTAATTTGGTTGATAAAAGTATCAAACTATACCCAACCCAAGTCATGTATTGCAGAGACTTACACTTAAGATCTACTCAGATTTTTCAATATGTTAGATGAATATGATTATATGTATGCTGTATATATTTGAAAAGACTAATACCTGATGGCACAATAACTAATCTTTAATATTTTGTCTGTCTTGCAACTAATATATGTTTAGGATTTAGTCTATTTAATTAATTATTTGACATAATGTGTTGACATTCGTTTCTATGCAGATGACACTCTGCTGTATCTACATCTAAAGCTCAGTTACTCCCAACTGTCTTGACAAGACAAAAAAAGAAAATGTATCCTGTCAAGAAGAGTTTGTTCTCTGGTTAAAAGCAGAAAAAGAGAGGACCAGATGTAGCAGTTATGTATTGATCTGAATCATATTCAATATTTACGAATGCTGACTTTTTTAAGCGAATACTGTTTGTCTAGAAACAAAGTAGACGTGTGCATGTTTTTCATGTTTCCTTGAATGAATGAACTCTAGTTTGAAGCAAAGATGAACTCAGGTTATGGCTGAGTGGAACTCAGCAGTACTAAGAGAGGCAACAGTTGAGAGCTTGAAAGCACAGGAGGAGAAGCAGAACTAAGTGGGCTGATAGAAAAGAAAAATATATGAAAAGTGAAGGGTTTACTTGGATATAATTCAATTTATTGCAGTGAATATTCTGTCTGCATTCATTTTTATTCATTTTCTAGCACAAGGTCCTTTCGCTGGAAATTATCCAGAGCTTTCAGCCACATTTTTTATTTAACCCATATTCAACCAGATAAGGCCCTTTGAGACCAAACTTTTCTTTTTTACAAGGGAAACCTGGCCAAGACAGCTGCATAAAAAGCATATAGACAACTACCACAATAAAACATATAAGAGATCTTGAAGCTGGGGTAACAGGATAGGTATGAAAGCCCCTTTTGACTGTGAGATGTGATTGAAAGCTATGGAAAAGACAAAATCGACTTTGAATTGAGATTATTTTGTCAAATTATTTTTTTTTTGGTTTTACTTTTTGGCTGCAGATCAGACTAAATTATGATAAAATGTTGGGCAGTCGTAGCTTTTAATGAATGCTATCCATGTTTATCCCATGGGTATTATTTGTGCAGCTGTGCAGCTTACATTGTCAGCTCCGGTTCTGGCACGACACCATTCACCTTGTTACAAGTCAATGTAGCATCAACATGATTTAAAATCGGTTATTTTATGGTAGAAAAGTTACACAATATTAACATAAGTTTGAATATTATTCTCATCCAACCCTCTAGTTTATACAGTTGAAACATTTCTTAAATCGTAGTATACACAAAACCACTTACACAAACACACTCACACACACACTTACACTCCCACTTTCCTCTGGGAGGTGTACAGGAAAGCTCCGGTTTGTTTTGCAGAAGGAAGTTCGGTGTGTTTGCATCTTTATTTCTGTGTGGGTGTTTGTGTGTCTCGGAGGGGAGCTGCAGCTGTGAAGGCTGGCTCAGAAATGTGAATACACACACACACACACACACACACACACACACACACACACACACTAGAGAGGACAGGGACTGTCAGTATTACTGTCAACAAATGTAAGCGTTCCTTTCCTGCTCCAGAAATGTCTCATTGTGGAGTATCACAGCTTTACGTCATCGTCATACTGAACACGATCACTATTATCAATGAATTATTTGGTCCAGCAGACCGAGAACTGAATTATTTTACATGTTGCACATTCAGAAGGAGACTTAACAAGATTCAAGAGCGTCTCCACATCATCATTAGTAGTTTCTTGCCCAGGATCCTCTCACCTTCCCACGTTTGTTATGACTTGAAGAGAATAAATGTGACTGTACAGCTCAGTTATCATTTTTTGTTTTAAAGACAGAAGGGGGCTCTTAAACTTGTCAAAATCTCTGAATTATGTGAAGAAAAGAATCAATTTTTCAGTGTTAACAACTTTATGTTTGATGTCAGTTAAACACATTTATTGCCAGAGCTGAAATGATTTGTCAATTAATTAATTAGCCGATTGGCAGAAAATAAATCTACATTTTAAAATAGTTGTGAGGGTTGAACAAGACATTTGGAGACGTGATGGGCATTTTAAACTAATCAATCATGTTTTGTATTATAAATGATTAATTGATTAATCAAGAAAATAATCAGCAGAACAAAACAACAATGAAAATTATGTTTAATATACAGATGAAACAGCTACTTATACTTAGCCTCTGATTTATTTAGGTTTGATATAAGGGGTCAAATAAATAAACTAAGCTCAACTGAAACAGCTGAGGCAACAGCAATAAATAAGAATACCAATCAACAACTGATCATATCCGTAATACCAAAAATCAAACATGTTCCAAATAGTCCAAAAAGTCACTGAGATGCAGTACAAGTATCCTCACGCTGACCTGAAACGATGCATCTTTATTCAGCGTTTACACGGCGCTCAAATAACAAGAAGCATTCTCAGTTTCTCGTGTGCTCCAAATTTGCCCTGCAGGAGTGATTCTGTGATTCGTGTGTACAAAGTTTGAACGCCTACATTTTAGCCTCTTCAGTGCGGTGAACATGTTCCAGAGACGATGGATGAACGAGGATTGTTCTTGGTTAGTCAGACAGAAGCTCACAGTGGACGTGAATGTAAATGATAAGTCCGGTTTATTACAACTTGGATCTCTTTTTTTACATTTTTAAAACCTATAAAAGTTGCAAAGTTACAATTATACAAAATTCTTGGATTTCCATATTGACTTGAACTAATCTTTGATATTTTGTCTGGTTTTCAACTGATATATGTTGTATGGATTCATTTCTTATTTGTAGACATAATGTCCTGAATCTTTATCCTTGAGGCCTTTTCTGTCTTATAAACTTGAATATGAAATACTTCCATTGATACGTTTATTGAGTTACACACCAGAATACCAGGGCCAATTCCTTGTGTGTTGAAAACCTTGTTCTCAATAGCCCTGATTCTGATACAGAAGACACTTGCTTGCCTTTAATATGGGTAATTCTTGGGTTTTTTGACAAAATGTTCAGTCTCTGGCCAGTTTCTTTCATTTCTTTTATTTTCACTGGTGAAGAATTAAATAATTAAATTCCATGGCAGAGCAACACATTACACAAGCTGTTAGAAACTTTAGGTTCGAGGCTGTAGGTTAAAATGGGCTTCTTCAACTGCTTAAGGACTGACTAAAGCTCAGTTTATAATTTCTGCATCCATTTTGTTACCTGTTTCTTTCCTGTTGGTTGCTTTTTGTATCATCTTGGTGGCTTAAACATCAAGGACAACAATGGAAACATGGAAGTACAGGACTTTTCACTTTAACAGAACCACATGTACATCGCCTGGCCATGTCTGTTTTTGCACCTCAACTCTAAAAGATTTCAAACAGGCATCAAGAAACTTGCCAGTCCCACAACATTAAGGCTACAAACAACTCATAATGCAACATACTTAATGAACCAGGTTCACTTTGCAAAGCAGGGACCGATACGCACTCCATTTATGGATCAAAGAAGATCGAGGATATCTTTATTATCCCCAAAGGGCAATTTGTTGCACACACTCAGACAACGATAAATCTAATGCAAAGTTATTCATAGGGCCAGTGGCAACAGGAACAAACAGGTGTTTAAGTCTATTGAAGATTGTATCTGGGACCTGACGGGAGCAACTTGAACTCCTTAGACTTTATCAGTCAGGGTAGACCGGGCCTTCTTCAGAGATCTCTACAGGTGTAGAAGCTCGTCTGAGGTCATGCCACTTTCTTGCTGTACACATTGATGATACCCAGCAATCTCAACATTGTGCTGTTTTTAAATATGTCATTGTCTAATCTTTAAATATAATATGACACCCCATTTTCAAACATAATATCAAAGAAAAAAAACTCACGTTTTCGCAACATTGAACAATGGTGATGAGTTTATTTGCAACTCTGCTTGGATGTTGCCATTTTGAGTCTCATATAATGTCCAATTTCACTTTTTTTTTTTTTTTTTTCACTTGCGCTCATAGTACCTCCATTAAATAGACATCTTCAGCCATAATTCATCATCAGTTTTTGTTGGTGGCTCTAACTTCCAGTATTTTATCCAAATATCACTCACTTCCCATCAAGCTTTCTTCGGAGAAATTACAAAAATAAAATACCAGACAGATCATAGGGACCTTGTATCCTCATATTTCTTATAACACTTTCCCAAAAACGTGTGATCTATATTAAATGATCTACACTCTTTCCAACATTTCTAACATCTGTGTAACCGCTTACTTCCCACCTTCCATGTCTTTGAATTGGTGAATGTAAAAATTACCATCTTATATTCAGGCCAATACGATACTTTGATGAGCATAACTTGATCATCTCTGATGGCGAGAACTCTGAAAATAAGACGGATGTTGTAATAAACTGAAATAATCCTTAGAGTTCTTTGAAATATCCAGTGTTGAAATGCTGAATTATGAAATTACAAATTCAAAACAACGCTTCTGATCTGTACATTTTACGATATCAACCTCTAATTGGAGTATTTACAAAATATTAAAGCTTCTCAAAGTCCTATCATCATTGTCATATCCCTGGAATCCTTTAAATTTTGATGCATAGTTCTTACTTGACACTCCTGACTTCACCCCACTCCTTATTAGACCTTAATATATGCTGGACATAGTTTGAATATTGTATTATGATATATATATAATTCAATAATTCATTGAATATTGTATGAAACGGCTGTATTTGAATTCAGGGAGAGAATGCTGGAGGTGACGGAGACTTAGTGAGAGAATAAAAACATCAAGAATCAGACAACAAAGAAGGAAAATGGTTTCCCGATGAATGGACGCACATTTATGAGGTAAAGAAAGTGTGTATATATATATATATATATATATATATATATATATATATATATATATATATATATATATATATATATATATATATATATATAAAATATACACACACACACATATGGACTGAACTAATGATTTGATCAGATTCAGATAATGAGAGGTTGATTATGTCGGCCTTTTGGCGACGGCTGACGTGTCCGTGTGTGTCGCTCGTGAAAACTTTGCCTCATCTGTAAATGTGCTGATGCACCTCTTCAACGAGGAGAGAGAGAGAGAGAGAGAAAACGAAGTGATCTTTCTTATCTCACCTCCTTTATTATATCCCAGCATTCAGATGGGTACAGCATGAGATGAGACAATCAGTTTGTATTGAACATGGTTGAATGCGGTGCTGATGAAAGCTCATGCTGATAATAGCTTTTTCATTATGTCCTTAGCCAGGCTTGGCATTTTCATTTTCTATTGCGGGGAGAGAGAGAAGTTCTGATTTTTCACTGCTGCTGCTTTGGGTGGGAGTCTCGTCTTTTCGCTGGAGTTCGATTATGTGTTTGGAATATTATTTTTTATATTGCATTTCTGCTCGATTAAGCCTCACGGAGAGACAGAGGGTGTGATGGATTGTATTTACCCCTAAAAATAGATGTCTGCAATTAAGAAAAGTCAAACTGAAGCAGCTGTTTGAGACGAGAATGTTACCCTTGTGGCTTGGTGGATTAATTGATACTACCGTGATCAGTCATGATTCCACAGTTTTACATTTCCACCAAATGGCGGCTATTAAGTAGTTACTGGGCAGATCCATGTCAGGAGAATTGGATAATGGAGATTTTGAGGAGATGGATCATGAAACAATTCATGCTGCGTGGTCTGAAAGATGGGAGAATAATTGACCAGTCCTTAGCGCTGTCCGCCACGTGGTATTGATATGTTAGAAAGCTTTCTGTAAATGGGTCAAGAGCGCCATTAATTATTCAGATAATTGACAGAAAATTAAAAACTCTTGAGATAATTGATGAATAATTTTCTCTTTATCAGGATAAATTGAATCTCTTTTGGGTTTTTGACTGTTGGTCGGATAAAACAAGACAATTTGAAGATTTTCTGACGTGTGGTGGTGTTGTAAAAGATTGGCTTTGTTCCAATCAACAATATCAGTAAGTTAAGAAAAAACACAAGCTGTGATGAAGTGTGGCGTTCAGGTACAGGTAAGAGCATTGAAAACTGTCGAAGACATCCAGTTAAACACGACTATCTATGAGTTTGAAGACTTTCGTGAAGACTGTGACGCTTTTTACAATTCCAACATGGTGCTGGCGGCAAAATTTTGACCTCCGGTTCATCTTCTTTGCTCGATGACCCTCCGCCTCTTTTAGCTGGATGTTAGCTGGCTATCATTGAAATGAATGAGTAGGCTGCATTCTTTTCATGTAGCGCTGATGTCGATGATCTGAAACGCAGCCTTAGGCTGGAATGGAGAAATCCAAATTTGTGACATCGGCCAACTAGGGATAAAATAGAGAGCCAAGTCATTCATCCCCAAGGAGAAATTCTTCTTCTTTGGTTTATTTTAAAGGCCGGCATTGAGCGAGTTTCCTCTCTTCAGTGCTTTTTGTCAAGGTATTCTTGGAATGACCCGCTCGGATCAAAGACAAAAGTAAATTTGGAAAATTCTCTGAAGCCATGCTGGGAGATATTTTCCCAACGTTGTCTGACACGTTGAAAAATTTGAGTAATAAACCAAGACAGAACATTTTTATTCTCTGAAGTCACTGAAGCTCTCTGAGTAATGTAGTAATGGATATCCATGGAAAAGTCTTAACTTTAAATGAAGGCCACAGTGTCAGCCCAGTTCCCACACCCTTCACGGAAGTCGTGGGATTTTGTTTACACGGTCAACACCTCGTACTTGTGATCTGCGGAGATGCCCGTTGGGAGAGTGTTTAGATGAGACTGAAGTTTAATGAACTAGGTCCATCCACACCACTCCTCTCCAACTCCCTCTTCTCTGAGGAATGTCAGTCATGTTGAGGAGAACCAGATGTGTTTGCCACCACCTATCCAGCCGTCCATCGCTGCTCTGCAGCAGTTCTGTCTGCCGGTCTGGAGTTTTTAAAGGTTGATGGGGATGTTTGGGGAAGTTTTCTGTAATCTGTCAAAGATGTTATTATTCTGTTGGTAGGAAAGCCGCCAAAACTGCTCTTAGATGACAGCAGAGCATTTATTTCTACATCACACTGGGACATTACTGTGGTTTCAAACTTCTCTTTGTTTTTTAAATGTTTTGTTAAACAAATAATAAAATCTGAAACTGGGAAAATAGTCAGATTTATTGTTTTCTCGTGGGTTTGGATCACGTCTTTGGCTAAAAGTCTGGACCGAGTCTAGTGGTGAAACAATTAATCCATTAGTTTATTGGACATCCTAAATTTTGACAAATCACAATTAGTCACACCACAAAGTGGCACATTCATCTCCGCAACAATCTACGTTAGCTGGTGAACTGACATTACTTGGGAAAGGTTTTGACTTCACGAACACACTTTGGCTTCCATAGAACAAAACATTAAAAATAAATGACGGTTATTGACTAATAACTTTTCAGCTATCATGCCATTATTGGAATTATACATAATAATGTATCATCACCAATATATCTTAATAAACCCACTCGCTCATAATGACCAGTCAAACTTCCTAACACACTTTAAATGTAAATGATGGAGGACTGAATCCACAGTGAGTATGAGGCTTCAGCAGTGTGAGGTAATCAAATCACAGAGGTATCTTCTACAGTTATTGGATCGTAACGTAAAGACTTGAGTCATATATCAAGCAAAGACATTTCCTGCTCTTCTGTTTTAGATTATCACAATTTGAACTTCTTTGGGGCTTTGGACTGTTTAAACACATGCACTACGTAATGTTTCTGCTATTTTTTGGACATTTTATCATTTGATCCAATGAAAAAACAAATATCACATTTAAATTCATCGTATGACGCCAGAAAAATGACTGAAAACCTGTTATCTGTGTCCAAAGCCTCCACTGAATGTTGGAGTCTGGACATCAGGACTGTGGAGGGCGGCTGTGTTATGAATGTGTGCTATTAAGTGAATATGAAGCAGGTGTGTGTTCAATAAACCTCCTCTGGGGAAATAAGACTTGTTGCAAAGATAATGTTACTTAAATCCTCAGAAATGAGTTTTTATATGAAGAGGGACGGCAGCGAGATAAAATGGAGGTAAAGCGCAGAGATGGAAAGATCCACACAAACGGTTAGAGACGTTTTTTCTTTAATGCTCTCACAGATTAGTTTTTTTTTTTGGTTGGTGTATCTTAGATTTGTCTGCCCTCCATCTTTTTCTCATTTCCCCCTCTTTACCTCTCTCCAAACACACCTCTGTAAACAAAGAAATTCTTCCACCAACGTGGATCCATTTAGTTTCCACTTCATTTTCGGAGCTGGTCTGTCTCGGTGCGTACTTACCGAGCCAGATTCAACATTTCCTGTCAGGCCGTTAAACAAACTGCTGCAGCTCCGTTCAACCCAACCTTTTATCTCTCCCCCTCCTCCTTTCCTCTTTGTTTTCCTTACATCCTCATTCCTCATTTCATCTCCTCCTCATTCCTCAAAGCCTTCAAGTGGGTGTCTTACAGATTGCTACTGCGTCCACGTAATTTGAGTGTACACCAGTTTGTTTGCTCCGTTTCCTCCAGTGAATTGAGCATAAATACTGACCGAAAAGAGCAACACGACGGTGAACAGGGTCCAAATTTGAATGTGATGCGTAAACATGATAATAAGGCATTATGTAATGATAACTTTTGGTTACGAAGTGAAGTCAAATAAACACAAATGTGGATTTTCGGCATGAAATTCTTCAGGTTGTGAACAAAATAAGACATTTGAGGATGTCACCTTGGGCTCTGGGAAACAGCGGTCAACATTTTTCACCATTTTCTGACCATTTATGGATCAATTAATCAAGAAAATAATCAACAGATTCATAAATAATGAAAAGGATCATTGGTTTCAGCCCTACTGAAAAAGGCAAAGCAAAACATACAACATAGAAACAACATTCAAGTTGCCAAAAACATTATGACATGTAGGACTGTAATGATGATTTTCATCTATCAGTCAGGTGATTGTTTAGCCTTATAAGATTTACTAAAATATTGAAAAACAAGTTCCAAAATGACGTCTGAAGATTGATTTTAATGTCGAACAGGAGTCCAAAACCCAAACTGTTTCAGTTTAGAATCATATAAAATGCACATGAGAAGCTAGAACCAGTAATAGATTGGTGTTTTTGTTTAATAAATGACCTAATCGATTAATTGAATGAAGGAAAGCCTGACCAAAGACACAGAAATGGTTACACGACTCACGTGACATATCAGTCTTAACTCAATCTTACTACATTTTTTGAGTGATTTTAACCTCAAGTTCTTTTTATTTTGTTAAACAAATATTAATAATTAAGTCACAAATGAACTGTTGCACTCAAAAAATACAAAACGCGTCTTAAAAAATATGAACAGATTGAGCTGATTTGACATTTTCAGGTGATTTGTTCAGTAGTTAACTGTTTTTCTGGAGCTTTCAACCTCATCATATGATTCTTTAGTGTTTTCAGTGCCAACGAATCAAAGTAAATCTAAAAAAAAGGATCTGTTCCAGTTAACAGACACTAATTTCTACTTTTATTTACAGCAGGAGGTAATTAAGATGAGTGAAAACTGATTTTCATTATTTATTCAACCTTTTTTGATTGACTGACAGATTGTTTCATCTTTAACTTGTCAGAAAGTTAAAGAGTAATAAAAAACTCATAAGTTTCATGAATTCAAATAAGATTGCAGACAAGTCTTTTCATGACTGACTGATGTGTCGACTTTAAATGAATCATTTTAAAATGTTCTTTCTGTAAAATGTCAAAAAAAAAAAAACAGTGAGAAAACGCTTTGTAAGAGAGTCCAAGGTGACATTTTGAATTTGCTGTCTTAAAACTTAAAGTTATTAAATTTTGTAAAGATATAAAACAGAAAAAAAGGAGCAAATGTTCATTTTTGAGAAGCCGGAGCGACACATTGGTTCATAAATGACGACTAATAGACTCATTTCAGCTCTTCCTCCAGTCGAGGGCAAAGTTTGGTTTGAGAAGTCGATGGGAAAACAATGAAGACAAACATTGTTTATGACAAGAAAAGAAACAATTAAATGTGTTGAATTTAATACCAAATTTACGAGAATTTACCGTAATTATCTCCTCACTCAACAACTCTCAAAAGTATGTGATGTTTAAAGGGAGTCTGGGATTACTAGTTCAATGATGAAATCAGTTGTTCACAAACATTTGCTGCTTATCTTGGCGGGTAAGAAGCCCGAACACGTATTAACAGTAAAGGACGTCAGCTCAATGCGGCCCAGGACGCGTTAGCATTTACAAAATATCCGGTCGAATGCGTCTCGGACCACCTCGGCACGCGGCGGTCGTTTACATTACAGTACATTATACAGTACAGACTTTCTACGTCTTCATGCATAAAGAAGCTGATAAATACATCTGATTAACGTCCGTTAAACATAAATTTACAATCTGTGGAGCATCAGTTTGTTAATAAACTCCGAATTAATCAAATAAATTTTAACGAGAGGCGCCCATTTGTCAGTCGGTGGAGTCGTTACCCTCCTGAACCGTCCAGCAGAGTACAGTTTAGAGGGGGATTTTACCCAGCATGCCTTTGGCCTCATAAACAAACTGATTAACTGTGTGTGTGTGTGTGTGTGTGTGTGTGTGTGTGTGTGTGTCGTCTGATCTGGTGACACAAAGCAGAAGTGGTCTGGAGGATAGAGAGAGAGAGAGAGAGAGGGATGGAGGGATGGGGAGATAAAAACAGAGAGGTGGTGTGTTGTGTTTGGGAAATGGGTCAAGAGGAAGTAGAGGGAATGTGTTTAAGTGTGTGTACATATGTGTGTGTGTACGTGATGTTTCACAGCTGAGACCGTGTTGTCGGTCAGTGTGGGAATTCGCTCTTCATGTATGTGTGTGTGTGTGTGTGTGTGTGTGTGTGTGTGTGTGTGTTTGTGTGTGTGTGTTGTACGATGCATAGTTTAATTCCACCGGGAAGCCAAAGCAACAGCGCCTCTGCTTCCTGTCCTAATTGCTTAAAGTCCTACACAAATAAACACACACACACACACACACACACACACACACACAGTCATTTACACATTTTAAAATCCTGTGTTTAAAAAAAAGAGTTTTTAACATTTGCATAGTTTTAACATTCATTATCTGCTCTGACAGAACAGCTCGTTTATTTCACAGAACTCGAGGACGTTTTTCTTCACTTTTCACCTCAGTTTCACCTGGAGCATCTCTTCTTCTAGTTTGTCTCCCTCCATCAATATTTCACCGTTAATATAGTCTACTGTTAAAATGGAGAAACTGGACTTCATTCACGAGTTTCCCTTTAAAAAAAAAAAACACTAACATTGATTGAAATCGGGGCTGTCATGATATCAAATTTCCACTACATGATTATCGAGGCCAGAAGAACTCGTGCTAATGATATTATTGAGATATCTGTAGGAAACTGCTACAGCTGAAACTTTTATTCTCTTTTTTGGAAAATAAATAACACTCAAAATACAAGTGTAGCAAGGTCGAGAGAAAGTCTGGGACCATAACTGTGCAAGAAGATTTACTATTATTAATTAATCCCTCAATTAAATTCATTTTTTCACTCAGGTTTTACACACATTTACACACAAAGGGCTTAGAGGCGAAGCCAGACTGCAGCCACGAGATTTCCTGACCTGAACATGAAGCCACCACGATTTTCACACCTGGTGTAGCGAAAGCATTCATCCGCGGAAACTCGCTCTCTGATACATTTGTTACTAAAGATCGTTTGTAAGTGTGTGAGAGGAAGCACGAGTGTGAAACTGGCAATTTGTGTGTGTGTGTGTGTAGGTGTGTGCAGTCCAGAGGGAGCCTTCAGTTGCGTGGAAACTGGTTTTATGGGGAAGTTTTAATGAATTCTGGGAAAACAGGTCTTCTGTTCAGCTGTTTGAAACTGTCATTTCACGCTTTGAGCTCGTGACCTGACAAGAACGTTGAGTCACGTAATACAGTCACATCATCTGCAAAGAGAGGCACCTTAACTTTGGTATGTTGGTCTGTAATCAGTATCCTGAGAACTAGAACTAGTCTAGGAATGGTATGTAGGATTTAGTGTTGTAGTTGCTGATTGCAACCACCCCGCCTCACCCTCTCATTCCTAACATGATATCTGACATATGCTGTAAATAGAGCCCCCTTAAATTTGACATATTGGGCCGTAAATTGGAGACATTTCTGGCTGAAAATTGCACCAACGGTTTCATTTTTCCAAAATCAATTGGCAGCAAATTGTGTAATTGCTCATTTCCAGGCAGGAAAATGTCAAATGAAAATTTAGCTTCCCTAATGTGAAGATCTGCTGCTTTTCTCTGTTTTATATCACTGTAAATTCAATATTTGGGAGTTTTTGACTGCCAGGTGGATAAAACAGTAAATTTAATGATGTCTCTCTGGATGTAGTGAAGCTATTATTGCCATTTTTTTTTTTACTATTTTCAGTTGCTCAGACAAAAGAGATGAAAAAAAGAAAATGTGATGGACTTTTTCCAGTTTTCTGACATTTAAAAGACTAAGGTGGCAGAGTAATCAATAATGAGCTAACACTTTACTTCAACCAGCTCCCATTTAACAATTATAAGCACTTATAACACATTAGAACGTAGTAAGGTATATTTAAGTGTTTAGTATTTGTCAATAATTCTAACCTCTCCTATGAAGACTATCTTATCTTATTGCAACTGTTTTACTATACTACTGTTTATTATCTGTGAATACAGCAGCTTCCAGCTAATGGGTGTCCACAGGAGGATTTATAGCTGTTCACAAATACATTAATAAACACGTATATCTGCTTACAACTACATTATATTTTGTTATAAACCATTTATCTTTGTGACACTGTCGGGTTGTGATTGGTCAAAGGTGACAGTTGATGCTTTGACTTGCAGCTTTCATTGCTTTTAATCCATATGTAGAGTTAATCCTACGACCCTGTTCCCAAAGAAGTTGGCACACTGTGTAACATTAAAGCTCCAAAGAAACTGAGAAATTTGATTGTTTATGCCAAGTTTGAGTTTGATGGCAGCAACACGTTTGAAGAAAAGTCTGTTAAAGTTGAAAGAAAACATCTGGTGGAACATCTCACAGTGAATGAGGTTAACTGGCAGCAGGTTAGTAACGTGACTGGCTCTAAACATCTGGAGAAGCTGAGTGTTTGTGAAGTAAAGATGGAGAGGGGTTCACCACTCTGTGAAAGACTGCAATGGTGCAACAATTTATGTAAAGAGTTTGTGGACTTCGAACGCAGTTCATCGCTGCATCCACAAATGACAGCTGAAACTGGACCGTGCAAAGAGGAAACCGTAAACGCGAGCACGTCCCGACTGTTCCAGCAGTTTAATAAGTTGTCTTTGTGCCGTTTCCAATGCTCTGCACATCATCACATTTTGTTTCTATTTACATTTTACACAGCGTGACGACTTTTTTGCCAACAGCTTCAACTCCAGGAGGAGAAAAAACTGAATTTGAGTGGTCCAGATTCACACACTGACCACCGCCTGTTTACTGGCTGCTGGCTTTGAGTTCCCCGTGGAGGCAGCAGAGAGAGGAATCCCTACAAAAAAAAAAACAGCATTTCTTTACAGCGATATTAAACCGCTGAGCCAACGACAACACCCCAATTATATCCAAAACATTTAGCTTTTTGAGGATGAGACTCGGTGACACGGTCTCTCTCTCGTCTTTGTGTAGCAGCCTCTGTCTCGGTGTGTGTCTCCCTATTCAAATGCATAAAAATGAGCATGAAGCTCAGTTCTGTGTTTGGGGGTCTTTGTCTCCGGACGTGGCTGCTGTTGTTCGGCCGTCTCTCTTGGCACATGACACATGACTCATGGTGTGTGTGTGTTCGACAGACAGGGTGTGTGTATCAGCTTTTGTTTTGTTGTTTTTTTTTTTTTTCCTGGCGTAGAGGTCAGACGGCGAGCAGAGGGAGTCCCTACATTCAATCTGGACCTGCTGTGTTTGTCCGTCCTCCGTCTGCCTCATTTGATCAAGTTCAGCCAAAAAGTGGAAAGAAAATCAGGATGGCAGCTTTAAAAAGTTTATTCTTTAAATCAAAATAATACGACCTTCTGCCTTTTCCTGCCGTTTACTCATTCAGAGCCCGTCGTTGTTGATCCATATTGAAGAGAGTGAGAATGAATGAGGCAGAGGAGAGGTCGGTGGAGTGTGAGCTGGGCGAAGAATTCACAATAACCTTCTGGAAAAATAATAAAACTCATGGAAATGTTTCAGATATTTTGCGAGGTCCCCCCGTGTTTCTCCGTTCGTCTGTCCTCAGACGAAGAGAAAAGAAAAACGACCCCCAAAATTAGTGTCGCTCAGCGGACGTCTATCGGATCTTTGTCTCCTTTAGAAAGCGGCTCGCTAATGAAGCACAATTCACTCAATAATAGAAAGAAATGTAGATTATAGCTGAGTCATATCACCTAAAATGAATATTTTTCCCATGGGTCCTTGAAATCTTTAAAAGTTTGTGTATTTGATATTTTTATAGGCGTCCTTCTGGTTGTTTTTATTATCAAAATTAGCAGTGTTGTGACAATAATTAACCTCGATTCATGACTCAAACTGAGATGTGTTTGGCCCTTGAATTTCAGGGCCTGAAAAGTACTTGAATTTTATGTTTTTAAAGACTCGATCAGTTTTGTATCGTTACAGTATGGATGAATGTAAATGAATAATGGACTCCATGTACAGTCCAATCAAGCGGAGCAAAAATCCAGATGGCGAGTCATTCGCTGGATTTTTGCCTGACAAACGAGCGAGGAGTTCAGGGTGCGGGCAACATGGTGGGAAGTTGTTCAGTTGCGTAGACTACCCACGTTGTAATGATAGAAAGCTGGTTGACAGGCAACAACCTGCAACTTCCCCATCTCCTGAAAAAGATGTCGACTTCATGGTAAATTCAGTCACTGCTGACTGGTTAGGGCATCTCAAACGAACCTGACGAATACCTCTTTAAATAAGGCTTTGATTGGCTCCTTTTCTTAAACAACCGGTCGTGGCAGATGTGCCACCATGAGCCGGGTTCTGCTCGAGGTTTCTGCCTCTTGAAAGGAAGTTTTTCCTCGCCACTGTTGCCAGGTGCTTGCTCATGGTGGGAATTGTTGGGTCTACATGGAAAGTATCGTGAGATAACTTCTCCTATAATTTGGCGCTCTATAAATAAAATGAATTGAACTATTGTTGGACTGATGTGGTCTGAACCATCATCTAAACACTGTGAGGACGTGAGACCAGCTGATGGAAACCTGAAAATAAACAAGGAGGGCTGGATTTAGTTTTTTTAGCAAACCATCATCCGAATTGAATCCATTCGTTTGGGTTTTCTTAAACCACAGTTTCTTTTTCTCCGTGTCATCTTTGGTCTGTTTTAAATTTAAAAACAAGAATCTTGTTTTTTTATTTGTTATCATAATAAGATAACCGCTCTGTAATTATCAAGCGAGCGGCGTGGTCGATCCCTAAAGCCCAGATGATGAATATTTATTGTTTTTTACGGTTTTCAAGCTACTTCCTGGTGATGGAGGGGAAACATTGTGACGACTGATGCTTCGCCATCTGGATGTTTAGATGTTGGATGTTAGATGCTACGACATATGGACACACACACACACACATAGGAGTCCACTCTGCTATCCAGAAACATATGGTTCTTTGAGATAGAGTGGAGACAGACTGGGCCATTCTGTTGGATAGCACCGAGGGCCTCAACATTGTTAGAAGTGCTGCCAAACTAACTTCACCACACACACACACACACACACACACACACACACACACACACACACACACACACACACTCAACACACACACACACACACTCAACACACACACAGTCTCGCCTCACTAGCTGCTTTGCTATTTGTTTCAATAGGAAGTGAAAGGCAGCATTGGCGGCGTTGGTTTGTGTTCCTGCAGGAGAGGCGAGCGGCGTTTTTTAACAGCGTGAAATGAAAATTAAGATACCTGTGAACTGTATTACTGCAGGCTTATTCAGCAACATTTGGACCACAGCTTTGTTCATTATACACTCAGTGTCTGTAGCTTTTTTGTCTGTTTGGTTGTCTCATTATGAAGATTACTTCACAAATTGATTTTTCCTTTATCTTCCCAGTTAAAAAGTTCCTTTATTTTAGAGCCTGGCCAGCCTATAAGCCTTAATGTTATCGTTATGAGAGGGAAAAAACGAGGCTCTCTTCTCGTATTATCACAAATTAAAATGTCTTTAGTTTAATTCATTCCCTGATGAAGGGCTCTTTTTAAACTCAGACGGAGCTCCGGCCTTTCTGATATTATTCCAGGCAGTAATATGCTTTTCTCTCTGATAGATAATACAAGATTTCTGGCACTTTTTGTGAATTGATTGTGTTTAATTAACATTGCAATCGCTTTGATATACAGGGGTTTTCTATAGTCGGGACAGAGTTTGTAGCAGGATCACCTTCAGTTCATTGTGTGGGTTGTTTGAAACTACTACCATCCAAATATATGATCCTCGTGTTACTTTATGGAGGGACGACCAAGTTAGTCTGTTGTCTCTATGATCAGATATCTGCGTCTGAAGGCAAAGGACCAAGATTTTGGCGCCGGTTTCTGTTTATAGTCTTGATCAATCACGTTTGAGCGGGTTTTAGACAAAAGAGGTGAAACCAGTTGGTCAAAATGCTGTCTTGGAACCAAATGGCTCTCGTTTGATGAAGATTTAGCTTTTTATTGGTTCAGAGATTAGCTGAGATGCGTCTTTTTCATCGTTATCGTGTATCAAGTTGCTAATCGGACTGCAAAGATGAAGTCTTGGATATCCGTCTTTACTGATAAATAACTGTGTATGCGGCTTCCCAGGAAACCCTGAAACGTTGCCCCGTTGCCCCCATGATAGCTGATGGGTTCCAGTATTGGTTAGCTGGCAGTTGTACATGAACAAGAGTCTACAACCATGCCAGCAGCTCTGGTACAGCAATGCTTTGAGCTGTTACTAACATGGTAGCTGTGCCTCAGGAGATCAGATGATTGGTAGTTCGATCCCCGGCTTCCCTAGTCTGCTTGTCGAAGTGTCCTTGGGCAAGATACTGAACGCCCACATTGCTCCCGAAGGCTGTGCCATCAGTGTGTGAATGTGTATAAATGGTTAGCTCCTGAAAACTGATGAGCATAGCAGCTATTGCCATCAGTATATGAATGGGTGAATGAGTTATGTAGTGTAAAAGCGCCTTGAGTGGTCCAAAAGCTATAGAGAGACTAAAAGTACTGTTATAAAAGAGTCACTGCACCTGCCACAATCATTTTAATCTGATGAATTAAAGTTTCGCTTCACTGTGCTTTGAAATCCAAAGCAATAAACGTTTTAATACTTCAACTACATCAATCATCACGTTTTTACTGCCATTTGTTTACTGTTCTGTTTTTAGAGCCCCACCCTGTTACCACCATCCACACACTGTCACAACACCACTCAACTTTTAATGACAATTCAACCGCTATCACTTCTCTAAAAATACCATCGTGTTAAATGTCCAGGACTGGTGGGAAAACTGGAAGATTACAAGAGCAGACGAGCTTAAAAAACTATTAAACTGTAAAAACAGAATGTAAGTAACAATGCTGCAAGATGTGGCCAACTATTTCTCATGAGGACGTTTGAGGAAAAGTCTGGATTACTGCTCTTAAACTCCTCAAGAGAAGCCGACAGTGGGAACCTGAAATATTTACCTCCACCGAAACACGATGCAGGCCCTCTCTGGGCTAATTTGTAACAAATATGTCACCTGGTTTTGACCTGTAATTCGAGCGCAACCCTCAGGCCGGTCATCAATTCCTGTTTGTTAAGATATCGGATGACCCAAATTTACCCGAACTGATGTTTCTAACTTATTTTTTGTGTTTCTTTTCAGGCGGGTGAGGTGGTTGATGTCACCAGAGATCAACAGGCCTGAACACTGAGCAGGTAAGGAAGGATCTCGCTGACTTTTATTCTGAAATCCCGTCATAAAAATGTTGTTTTCTGTCTCTCAGAAAACTTATTTTCTTTCTCTGTAAAACCACTTTTTCTCTTTCACCCCTTTCACACAGTATTCATGTCATTTGTCAGCCTCGCCCTCCCCCCTCCTCCGCTGTCATTAGAAAGCTTTGTGTGTTCTCATGACCGCCATTGGCTGTTTATTTTGGCGGCTTCACCCGCTTGTGTGTTTTTGTGCACATATATATATGTGTGTGTGTGTGTGTGTGTGTGTGTGTGTGTGTGTGTGTGTGTGTGTGTGTGTGTCTGGTGGGGCAGGAGGTGGGTTAAGGGGTTAATTGGAGGCTTCAGGCCATTTTTTAAAGAAATGAATTCTTGCTGAGACTCTGCTGCCCCTCGTACAAACACTCTTCTCACATATCAGCCAATTACTGACACTACACATACCCTCTCTGTCTCTCTCTCTCTTATTATTTTTGCTTTTTCTCCTTTTATTTCAACTCCCTGCCAGCTTGAGGGTTTAATACACAAACACAACCAACATTATATTCTTCTAATACTCTGATAAGAAGTGTTGAAGTGCCTGCAATTGTCCAAACTTTCTCACTTAACCCTTAAAACAAGTCTTAACTCTCATTTAAAGAAGTTTGGACCATCAGAAAAGTCCTCACAAAGATACAAGAGCGCACACACTGGAGCTATAATTCTTGTAGAACGGGGATTTAGGAAGTTAATCTTCATGTTATGTAGATGTCAATCTCAAATGGATAAAGGGATTATAGTAAGACCTTTGTTTATACACAAACACACATTAGAGGTCTTCAGGCCAGATCCATCAGAACCTCGACCACATGTCCCGACCTGAACTGATCTTATGTCCACATCTCCTCGTCAGACTTGATTCTGGGTGGCAAATTTGACCACACTGGACCTGAGAACAGGGTGATTGAATTTTGATTGTGTCTTTTACCGTTAGAGCTTTTCCTTGTTGGCTTGGTGGCAGCCATTTTGGCTATGGAGTTCCAAAAGTTGCCCCTACAAGCACCACTACAGTAAAACTAACTGGGGCTGGCAAACTCTGGGAACTCTGGGAACTTGGTGGTAGCCAAAATGGATGCCACCAAGCCATCACAGAAAGCTCTAACCGTAAAGAACCTGGATGTTATTATAACTCTGTTCAAATCTAACACCAACTCGATACTCAAAGGTATCAACGAAATAACCCAGTGCCAAGTAGTATCCAACCTCCTCCAGTCCAATGAAAACTGCATTTGAATCTTTTTATACTCAGATTGAAAAGGAATACTATTTGTATGTTTTTCTCGTGACCAATCACGCCAACGTTCTTTGACTTAATGCTACATGTGATTGAGCAACTACAGCAGCTACAACCAGCAGCTATACATTCAGTCTATGGTGATGAAGTTGAGTGTGGCGTATTTGACAGAGTTGGCATGGCGAGAAAACTGTCTGTAAGTCTGGCTGGAAGAATTGTTTCTAGAAAAACGGTGAATACTGTCAACGGTCAGTTCAGTCCGTGGAGAGAAAGTTCACAGGAGCCCAGGATGTCTTGTGCTGAAAGGTTTATTGAAGCTTGATCAAGGAGAATGGAGGATTTATCAATACGCTTGTCATGTCATGATGCCACCTCGATTCTGAAGAAGCTGTGCACTCTGGGTCTATGATTGGTCGTCAGTCTACAAACGAGGAAATATGTTTCCCTTTAGTGGTCCAACTTTGTCTGACTCTGTAGATGCTTCTACGTTATGTACCTATCCGTTGTGTGGAGGGAGTGATCTTGATCAGAAAGACGCCAGTACAGCTGCTCTGTATCTCAGGGTGAAGAAGTCAGTGTTTCCATAACAATCTAAGATTTAACACTATCCCTGCAGTGACCTCAGGACATATGCCTGACGCCCATATGTGGCATGCTAGAATAGAAAATTCAAGTCACATGATAAATCGTCTCATGGAGCATGGAGGAAACTTCAGATTCACCAAGTCTGCAAGGCCAACGGCTTCTTGGACACCAGGTATCTAATGAAGTATGACTTTAAGGGTACTGGTATCATAATTTTGAAATGATACCCAGGTCTATGCGCTTGAGTTCAATCATAAAAACACAAACTGCTTTTTACTGGATGATTAAATTGACGTTTTGTAACCAACCGCTAAAAGAAACCATTTGTCTGATATTTTTAGCGTATTAGTTTTTCTTTACATTTTCATGCAGACAGTTCACTCCTTATTATACTTTGATCTTTTGTTTCCACATAAAGAGCGTCCACAGAAGATGATAGGAGGATAAATAGCTTCATTGTCTTCTATGAGTTTGAATGGTAAAAGTCTGACCACACCCAACATCCCAGCTGGGTGTGGTCCGAGTTTGGTCTGTCGGGCTCGTGACCACACCCAGCTTTGATGTAGTTTGGTACACAGTGCCACAGAACATCACTGCTGCAGGGTGTGGGAAACCATGTCATCACCTCCAAGTCTGCAGGGCAAGCCACATTATTAAACTGTTGTTGTTTTCAAGTAGCTCGGGAACATTCTGGATGTTGATATGAATCATTTTCACCAAAACTGAGTCTGACATTTCATGTTTTTTTGAAACTTTGGGATCTCCACTTCAGTTTTAGATGAAAGCTTCAGTGTTTAAAAGATATTTTGCAGAACAGTATGAGGTTGTATTTACTGATCCATCACAAGTCTTTTTTGTGATTTAGCACCTCCAGTTTCAGAGGCGTCTGTCTTTCAGCCTTTTATGCAGGTCAGTGTAGATCAACAGGATTTAAAATCTGTCAGTTTATGAGAGAAAGTTACAGAGTGTTGCTTTAAGAGATGATACATTAGCGTTCCTCTCTATGGAGGCTACAGTATTTCTGCATGTAAGTTGTTGAAGTTCATTTTGGGGTGTTGCTGATTGTATTTAAATGTTTATACGCCAGACAGCTCCATCGTGAAAGAAGTCATTTGGCTTTCTTTAGCATCACTAATGGTCCTTTCTTTACATTATTATCTACTCTTGATGTGCAGAGACATTAAACTGCCGTAATGCTGAGTGACACATTCGACTCCATTTGAGTCTTTTTTTTGTTGTGTTTGGTCCGACCTTTCAGAGCATTTAAAGACTTCTTCCAAACACACACGGGATGATGAAGCATGCACAGATCAACCTACCACTGTAATATCTGTAATACCTTGTGGTAGTAGCTGCTTGCCGGCCGGCTTCAGGGTCTTTTTGGCCATTTATTCTCAGCTCATGAACCCAAATGAGTAAACAGTTTTTGTGCAGAGAATCAATCAAATGTTTTTTTGTTTTTTTGGCAGAAAGACATTTAAAATTTCTAAAATAGTTTAAACTTTTAACATGTCTGTTATAGTCCGCAGTTTCAGTCCAAATATTTTGCTTCACAGACTCATCCTGGACCAACATGAAACCCGTCCAGTTGATATAAACGTCTGATCTGAATGACTGCTTTCTGTGATCTGCTTCTGGCTCTACAGTTTGTGTGTGTCTTTTCTACACTTCCCCTTCTGTCTTCCATCCATCACTGTTTCCTTCTTGCCTCCATGTTCTCAATATCTAATTCCCCCGCTGTTGTGTTCTCCGATGTGTGTTTTTTTAAAATAGTCCTTGTTCCCATAAACTGCTCCATTTTCTCAGCCTTCCATGGGGGCTTGTACCTTGTCACTCTCTCAAATCTTATGAAAGCAAATACAAGCCGTGTGTGTGTGTGTGTGTGTGTGTGTGTGTGTGTGTGTGTGTGTGTGTGTGTGTGTGTGTGTGTGTGTGTGTGTGTGTGTGTGTGTGTGAGTTTTAAGATATCATTTTCTCAGGGTCAAATCATTCATCTCCTTCTCATATTTGAGGTGTACCATATACGGCTGATAAGTCCCGCTCAGCTCAGGTTTATTCTTTTGATTTCCGTCAGCAGTAGCGTTTGCATGTTTCATTCCTCCTGAACAAATAGTGCAAACTGCAGTATGTATGTGTGTGTGTGTGTGTGTGTGTGTGTGTGTGTGTGTGTGTATATGTATATATATATATATATAAAAGCTCAGATATGTTCCTTTGTCTACGTTCATCCACCAACCTCAACTGTAATTACAACTCTTAGAGTAGAAATCTGAAATCTAATCCTGAGACTAAACCCAAAATCCTAAATATAAACGAGCAGGGCTGCAGTGATTTCAGACTTGAGTCAGACTTCGGTTACAAAAATAAGGACTTGACATTTGATTGGGACCTGACTGCTCTGCGACACCAAAAAAGAAATGAGACGGCGCTCTGTTTAATTTCAGCTGACGCAGTGAAACGACTCAGACATGACGAAACAGTTCAGGGACACAAAAGACTTGAAACTGACTCGCTTGTGAAGACGTGTGACTTGACTCTAACTAATTCTCAACGATGTGAAACTTGACTTGAGACTTGCTTTGACCGACCTATCTGAACTGACTTGGGATTTTTTTTGGGACTTGTTTAGACGAGACTGGGACTTAATTTACTTGACTGATGCTTTGACAAACCATTTTTAAAATGGACTTATTTGGTACTCACATGGGACTTGAGACTTGTTATGACAAGACTTGGGACTTTTCTAACCAAAACTTGAACTTGTGTTGCTCTACTTGGGACTAAATTGCTTAATTTAGATTTTATTTAGACTCCTCTTGACTAACTTGGGACTTGAGACTTGTTAAGACTTGGGACTTGACTTCAGAATTGTTTTGAAGACTTGACACTTGCAGTAGTCAGACTTTAGCCTCAAAAAAACCTGGATTCATCCACCAGTTATATTCTAAATTGATAAATCAATCGTTAAATGTGCAAAATGATAGATAATGTATTCAAGTAACTTCTGCTTGGTTCAGGTCTTAAGACTCGTGACTTGGACATGCCTCTATAGACTCGGTACGTCGTGGTAAGTTCTGACAAGACTTTAACTTTTCTGTGATAACTTGAGGTCTTTGAGAGGACGTGATATCTGACTTTGACTTGACTGACTTGAGAAACACACGGATCACACGGTCTTGTTTCTGAACTCTGCAGTGACTCTCGAGTGAAATCGCTGAATAAAAAAACATTTTTTAACAACTTCATCAGACAGAAACGACGAGACGTGGACTCACTGAGAAACACAGTTTGCTCTTAAAATATTGAGCCTCGGTTGGAGACGCGAGCTCTCAGCAGATTCAGTCCAGAAAATATCGACACTGACCCTCTCGAAGCCACATCAGTCAAAGTGTGGTGAATGATTAATACGAGCAGAGCTTCAGTAAACACAGCTCACAGCGCGGACACGATACCGAAGAGAGTTTTCATCAAGTCGTCTCTCTTTCACTTCGCTGTTCATCTTCTTCGTCACCTCATCATTTACCTCACCACGTCTGCTGCTGAAGTTACACGACTCGGGGTGTGTGTGTGTGTGTGTGTGTGTGTGTGTGTGTGTGTGTGTGTGTGTGTGTGTGTGTGTGTGTGTGTGTGTGTGTGTGTCTGGCAGTCTGACTGTTGTGTTTGGATTTAATCCCAGAACTGTATCACTGCATGAAATGTGAGGTGCATGGGTTTGACTGGACTCCATTTTTGTCTTCACACACACACACACACACACACACACACACACACACACACACACACAGATGGTGAACATCTCCTCAGACTTGCCAAAACTCAGTGTGAGTCCATCTTTGTCATTATATGCGCCTATAATCAGCTCATTAATCCATAGCCCTAATGATACAGAGAGAGAGAGAGAGAGAGGGAAGGAGGGGAGAAGGGAGGAAAGAAGGAAGGAAGGACAGAAAGAAGGGAGGCCGAAGTAAGGGAAAAACAAAGGATGGAAAGAAAGAAATAAGGGAGGAAAGGAGGAAAGGAGGAAGGAACGACACACGGAAGGAAGCAAACATGGAAGGAAAGATGGAAAGAATGAGGGAAGGAAGGAAGGAAAGAAGGGAGGCAGAAGTTAGGAAAAAGGGAAGGATGGAAAGAAAGAAAGAAGGGAGAAAAAGAGGAAAGGAGGAAGGAAGGACACAAAAGGAAGCAAACACGGAAGGAAAGATGGAAAGAAGGAAGGAAGGAAAGAGAAAACAGGAAAGAAAGGACTGAAAGACAGAAGGAAGGATGAAAGGAAAGAAAGGAGAAAGGGAGGAAAGAAGTCAGGAAGGAGGGAACAAGTGAAGGACAGAGGGAAAGAAAGACAAAAAGAAGGAACAAGAAAGGAAAGAAAAAGAAGAAGGAAGAAAGGAAGGAAGGAGAGAGAGAGAGGCAGAGTTGATGACTTGGTTCAGACTTTTATCAGCTGCCAACTGGTGCTGTGGTGTGTTTATGTGTGTGTGGTGTGATTGAATAGTTTCAGGATCACTGCCAGTGTTTTAGTGTGTGTTGTTGAGTGTGTGTAAGTGTGTGTGTGTGTGTGTGTGTGTGTGTGTGTTTGGAGGGCGTGGGTGAATGGATGCTCATGTGTGGTTTTCTTCGTATTCTCTTTTGTGTGTTGGCCGGCAGACTTTCTCTGGCTTCTGTCTCCTCTTTTTCTTTCAGCTGCTCTGGGATCAGCCCAGAGACGACGACAGAGTTTGGTCTGCCTCCATTTTTCAGTGCTAATCACTCAGTTCAGTGAACTTCTGCAGACGCGTGTTAGTTTAGTAACTTCTGCTTTTGAAGATGCCGTAGGAATTCCAGTTTTCCCGCCATAGGAGCTCCTGCTTGCTATCAGATCTTCTTCTCTTTAAAGACGTTGTCAGGAGAACATCTGGTTCAAGTTTTGTTTCTTCTGCTCGGCTGCAAAGTTTCCTTCAGAAAATCTGTTCCAACACCTGATTTGTGTTCACAGTCAGTCCAGTTTAACTAGGCATGATTTACTGTCATGATACGAACGCAGCTTCTTGGTATTCTTTGCTTTTTCCTGCACATTAAAACAGTGTTTGAACAGCGACCAGTTGCCGTGACGTAACTCAAACGATATGTTTCAATCGTTGACGTCGTGACAGCTCCCCAAAGGTGAAGCCAAAACATCTGGATCGCCCCCTGGTGGCTGGCCACAAACCCCAAATCAAATGTTGTCAAATAACGATGCTTTCTGTCATTTTAGGTCGCTCTTATCGTGATAATGTTTTGTCAGGTTTGTCTGATAAGTTTGGTTTTAATGAGTTATTTGATGCTACAAAACGTGAATTTCACGCCATGAGTCGTCCAGCAGTATGGGCAAAACTTCGATCACTACTGCAGAGACTCCAAATAACACCACCAACGCAAGACGGCAGCGACCGTCTGCGGGACATTTTGACTCTTTTGTACAGTGGAGGAAGTGGAGACACGTCGTCCATCTTTTATCTACAGTGTGTCAGTGATGTGGAAGAGTTGACCGGCCGTGACGTGGCTGCTCTCACCAAACACAACCCCTCAGTCGGTGTTGTCCAGTGACAATAAAGTGCCAATAAAGTTAATTAAACAAGATGAAGGCGAGAAAGGCAGCCTGATTGTAGTTGTACTGAGGTTGTGCGATAAGATCATAGATATGTCTCGGTAGAAAAACGTTTCCTGTTGTTTAAATTGTCGCAGGAATATTTTTTGTCATTTGGCGGCACGGATGGAGACAGGAAATTGGCATGAAGGCAACAAAAACGGATGGAAAGATGGAGGAGAGGTGATAATGAACAGTAGAAGGATGCCAACCAGCCAAGACAAAACGAGGAACTCGTGCCTAAAGGATGGACAACTTCTGTCGCGTGGACGAGGTTTGGGTTTGATAGGACGCCGACCACAAAATTGGACTCTGCAATGCAATATTCAGAAACCCAATGTGGTAATTTTCTATAAACTATTTATCATCAAACACCTCTCAATTCTACTATAAATGGAAAGTAAGAACAAAAAAAGGAAAATATGGAGCCGCAGATGTCTGAAAGATGCAGACAATATGGTCCGAAGTGTTTTTTGACAGCAGCCATGAAGGAAATTGGACCGTGGAACTGAGAGGCAGATCGTTGATCGATCAGGTGATTAATCAGGTGTCACATCAACTGACAAACGATCTGCCAGAATCTATACAGTCTCAGCCTCGGCTTTAGGAAAGCTCTGCTCACACAGTTCACACCTGGAAGCTGTCCAGTTCAACACTGAGTACCTGCTCCGGAGCAGTTTTTATATAGTCTTTGCCTCAAAAGCACCTCAGGGTCAAGAACTACTTTAACTTTCCTGCCAGTCCAGACACCAGAACTGATGACCTCCTGGTCCTCTCTAGACTTTGGGCCAGCACTGCCCCCTGTTTGGTAATCAATGTTGAACTCCTCGCCTTCCTGTAGCATCTTCCTACAAGTAAAACTTTCTTTAAATGACAACCAGCATCAACAAGTCACACACCACCAACTATTTCACTGATTTTGGTGAAACTGGATCATATTTTATGGAGAGAATGTTTTTTTTCCTGATGGACAGTGAAGTAAACTGTTGCCAACTGTAGCTGCTGTTAGCTCAGGTTAGCTCAGTTTGTTAGCCGGGCAGCCCTGACTGTGAGCTCAGAGCACCGAGGGGAGTGTTAGTGTTTGTACCACAGGAGTTTTTGACCACCGGGAAGAAGAGGAGGAGGGCGTGGGGGAGTGCTAATGGGGAGCAAAGCCAGTGTTGTGCCAGAACCGGAGCCAGGTCAGCAGCCTCTATGGACATAATGGCAGAGGAGAAGAGCGTGAAGAGGACGATGGCAGAGGAAGCTAAGAAGAGAAAAGGAGCGAGTGAGCGAGCAAGAAGTAAATCTGGGACTGACTTTTAGCCGTTGGCAGTCTGGATTATTCTTCAGAGTTTCCTGATGGACAGTGAAGTAAACTGCGGCCAACTGTAGCTGCTGTTAGCTCAGCCTGTTAGCTGGGCTGTGAGCTCAGAGCTAGCAGGTTTTCAGGCCCAGGACAGTGGGGGCATGGAACCAGTGACGTGCCAGAACAGGAGCTGGGCAAGCAGGCTTGACTCCGAATGCTGAAAGTTTGCATCTCTCTAGTAGTTTTACACATCTGTTAACTTTGAGATGCGATTACAGTGTTTTTGTTTTTTCTCTTTACACATTTCAGCGTCTGTAAGTGTTTTTCCGCCGAGTTAATGTAGCAAAAAAAGGAAAGAGCAGAAACTCTCCCAGCACAGCCAGTTTCTTTTTGTCTCACACAGATTATTTCAGAGAAAGACATAAAATATCATGACATGCAGCGGCTGAATTATCTGGTGGTACACAGCTCTGAGCTGCAGATGTGTTTACTGTTTGTTAAAGTTTTCTTCTCTTCGCTGTTCGCTCGGCTCATATTTGACCTGCAGGAATCCATCAGTCAGATATTATTAATGATCGCTTTATCATGCATGCCCCGTTTGGGACGCAGCGCTCGCTCACTGCTGATTCTCATTTTCTTAGTTTTGCGGCCCGTAGTCGCCCTCGAGTCATTGATATATATATTTTTTTGGATGTCATTGAATATATTTACCGTGGTCTTGTGCGCACGCTCTGCACAGCGGCGCTTTGTTGTTACCCGGCGAGACTCGACTGTTTCGCTTCCTTTTGATTCCTTTTTGATCACAGAAGTAGCTGAATCAGGAATACCTGCAGCTCATTTTTATTATACATGAACTCTGAAACGCTGGCAGACTCGGAGAGAAGAAGTGAAGAGGAGGAGGAGGAGGAGGAGGCGGCGGAGGAGGAGAGAGGAGAGAGGAGGAGGTGGAGGAGAGAAAGTACTGAAGCAGCCTCTCTAAGCTGTCTGCTGCATTTAAGCTTTTATGGACAACAGCGGGGATCCTCCCTGCCTCTGATGACTTTAACAGCTTACTTCACTGCTCTCCACAGCCTCTTTTTCTATTATTCTCTTCATTTCTGACTTACAAAATGGACTCTGTATATGCGAGTGTGTGTGTGTGTGTGTGTGTGTGTGTGTGTGTGTGTGTGTGTGTGTGTGTGTGTGTGTGTGTGTGCACAACAGGTTCAGGTTTAATGTCTTTCCCATCTGCAGAGTTTTACTGACTCATAGTGATACAGTGGGTGACAAGTGTCCTCTTTCCTGGCACAGAAACACGTCTTTGTAACATTCTTGTCGCGTTACATCCGCGTTTAGAGAAACGTCTTAAAGACACGTGAGCGTCTTTTAAAAATAGATTCTTATTGGATTAACAGACTTCGACTGTTTCCTTTAAAAGCACATTCTGTTCGGACACGTCGCTGACAAAGTTGACCTCGGAAATCACGTCTAAGTTCGACTTGCTGGAATTTTTCTGGAGCGTTGAGACACAAATCATGTTCAACTCATCAGTTTGTAACTCTTGTTACAGCCTCTTTCATGTGGTTCATTACATCACAGTAAAAAGACGTTTTCTTTCAGTCGTCCTCGAGGTACCGTTTGTTTTTATTCCTCCCTGCTGACCAATAAAGTTTCATACACGGGAGGTTGAAAAGTCTGTGATTCATCCACTTGAAATTTGACTTTATTTTTATCAAGGCTTCTCGTTCACGTTGGCGTAAAAGTTGAGCTTGAATCTTCGCCTTGACGGCTGAGCTTCATCTGTTGAAATCCATGAAGTGTGGCTGAAAGATTTGTGAACTTTCCAGTAAGTACATGTTGATCCAGAGTTCATCTTGGATTTAACCTTCAATTATCGTCTTTAGGTGAAAATGTTCATTCGTTTTAGTCACATTTTAGTCAGTTTTAGGCGCCAACGACTGGTTTCAGTCCAGAATCAGTCACATCACGTTTGTGTGTGAGGGACGAGGTTCATGTCTTTAATGAAGGGTTAAATGTTCTGCTGCTTTTCAACAATAAAAAACACGTTTGGAACATTATATCTGTTCATTTAGCTGAGATCGTTCCACTCTAGTTGTACCGTGGGCGCTCTGGACGTCTTCCAGCTTCTCCCAGCAGCAGAATCAACCCGTTGGAGAGCGCCGCAACATTCAGTCATGACCGTTGTTGCTGCTATAATGCAAAAAGTTGGCGGTTTGTGGGTCAGTTCTGGTTCAGGTCGTTGATTAACAGATACTTTTGCAGGTGTGGATTGGCTCTCGTAAAGAGTTGGGTTTGTCTGGTCTCATCAACATTTCGTCAGTTTTTATTATCAAAGATCTATTAACAGCTCGTCATCGTCTCGTCTTGGAAAGAGCTCATCGACGAACATTGTTCATTGTAGTTTTCATTAACGAAGTTTACCCAGCAACAGAAAGACTTTGAGTTGACCTATGAGGCTGACTTCATGTTTTTTAACTGCAGCATATATAATCCAAACTTCAGCTCATTATAGAACAAATTTCTGATTTTCACTTTTAAAATTCTGGATCAGAAAACCAGAAACTGTGTTCTTACAGAAGGCCTGTGGGAAGTTCAGCTGACCTCAGAAAAAGTTCAAATCTCAGAGAGATGACTCAACGTTCAGTAAGACTACTCATAAATTCTGATCATTTCATCTCATTAAATTATTATTATTATTATTATTATTCCTCTGGGATTTAATTAAGTTAGTACACAGCACATTATCTGTAGCCGGTCTGTTTGTGGTCACGGGGGTTGGACTTCGTCTCTCCTGGGTGTCTCCTTTGATGTTTGATTGACAGGTTGTTAATTAGCTCGTTAGACGTTAGAGATTGTTTGACCTTTGTCTGTCTGTCTGTCTGTCTGGCGGCGGGAGGAGCGTTACATGAGACGCTCGACATAAAAATGAGACGTGTCGACTGATTTGGCTTTTTAAAGTCACGACCAGATGTCAGATTTGAACAGTATCCTCATTTTAACGTGACGACGACGATTTTAGAGCTGAAACGACGTCGTGTTGAAGTCTTTTTTTGCCTTTTTATAGCTCAAACATGTGATCAGTTGATTGGAAAAGGAACTCACTGGTCAACAATAGTTAGTTGTAACCCTAAAGATATATATATTTATGTGTTTGTATGTGGCGGTACAGTGGTGGTCTTAGTTGCGCTTGGTTTGATCTGCATGGAGGCAATTTGAGCCGCACGGGAGCCGTGAAGATTTAAAGTTTATACAGCACCGTCAAAATTAATGAACTAGGATGTCACACACACACACACACACACACACCTAGACACACAGTAACACACACACAGCCATGTAATGAAAGAGCATAGACAAATCAAGTGAAGTGACATGAAAAGCTTCAGGATAATTACAAACACACGTCTGTCTGTCAGAGCTGCCGCGTTCGTCCTTTCAGACGACTTCCTAACTCCTGCTTGTGTGTGTGTGTGTGTGTGTGTGTGTGTGTGTGTGTGTGTGTGTGTCGAGACCGTGGCCCGTAACAAATGAGTGTTTCGTTTTTCATCAGGAAGCGTGAATGCCTTCAGCGTGCGCTTCTCATTCAGATATTCTTCGGGAGCATCTGTGAGGATTTAATGGAAGAATAAAATTATTCTCTAAAGATTATCTTCCCTCAGAGCGTGTGCGTGTGTGTGTGTGTGTGTGTGTGTGTGTGTGTGTGTGTGTGTGTGTGTGTGTGTGAACTTCTTCTTTTTAACTATTCAAACATTTTCCTAAAGCTTCAGGAAGGATTGAGTCAGATAATGAAACTGTTTTCTAAAGAGCATCTCCCCTCTTCACCCACGTCTTCGCTGCAGGCTGGATTTTTAATCTCCTGGATCATTTTCGATCTCTTGAATCATTCACTGTCATCATTTCGGATCAAACCACCACTCTGCTCTCCTGCTGTGACTGCGTCCTCGTCAGATTTTGTTTTGTTTTCTCCGCCCTTATTTGATTTTTTGGCGTTGTGAGAGTCGAAGCGACTTGTGTTTTGTTCATCAGGGTGTTTGTTGGTCCTGAGAAAGTCTTAAAACATCTTTTACGACTAACTCGAGCCCGTTAAAGCCCTTCAACGCACTTAAATTGTTGCGTTTTCGCTTGGAAGGTCACTGATGTGATGTGATGGTGAAATATCAATATTGGAATCAGCTTCATGGCCAAGTAGACTTTCACAGAAAAGGAATTTGACTTTGGTGTTTTCAGTCAAAATGAAGAAAACAGAGCAAAGGTCAAGAGTCGTGAATAAAAATGTGTAAAACATAAATATATTCTTAAATAGAGGGAATGAAATGTGCAAATATTATCTAAAAATGTGATGGTCTGGTCTAGACGGACCATAATATCTTGTCGAGAGTGTTTCAAAGAGTTTGTGTTTGCAGTGGTCGGGGGTCGGCCACGATCTTTCTGCAGGGAATATTCGAATGGATCATTGGTCATTGATTCTGGTTACAGTTCGTAAAACAAACAAGCCGATCAGCTGATAGATGGTGCCCTTTTCTAAAAATGTTTTCACTCGTAAAAACTGCCAAAAATGTGATTTGCTCTCCTCTACCAGGAGAACGTTTATTCTCAGAGAAATGTTGGTGTTGAAATCAGTCTGCTAGCAGAGCTCTGGAGCCTGGAGGTGACTGCTCGTCTGTGCAAAAAAAAAAAAAATAACACACCAACACGACTCCAAACAGGCGGTGGCAGCGAAAGCAGCAGAAAATGTGATGTAAATAGTTTTAGTCGCCCGAGACGCTTTGCTGCCTTTAAATCACGTCGAGATTGGATTGAGAAAGGGAGCGCTAACAGACTCTTATTATCAGCAGACGAGTAGATGACTCTGTGTGTCCTGAAGCCACCTGATAGCTACGCTCTGATGGGTTTTTGTCTGCCGCCAAATACCCGTCCACTTCCCCCCCCTCCCCCCTGAAATAAATTGCAAAGTAGGAGGACTTCATTCGTGGCGACTCGCCGCTCAAAGACTCTCTCGGCGTCCTCTGATGTAAACCAAACCTCGCAGAGAGGAAGAAGAGCCTTTGTTCTCGTCACAGCACTTCTGTCTGAATCACAGCTCATCGGCGGTTTCATCTCTCTGGGCAGGACCTCCATTAAAGATGAACAGTGTGTCGGCGGTTGCATAAGAGGCTTGAACTGCTCTTAAAGCTGAGTTTGCTTTGACGGATCATCGTACAGTTCACGGCTCAGGATGGAAACTCTTCCCTCTGGCTACAGGTGGTCGTGAATCCTAAAATGTGTTGGTCACTATCAGCAGTTCAGTTATATTACATTCTGATGAAACTCGGAGTAATGACGCATTTGACCGCTCTGCTTCCATCACCTTGGCCTCCCGTTACATTTCCCCAAATCTCAAAGTGGTTGCTTGTGATGTAAAACGCAATGTCGAGGCTGAAACTTGGGTCGAAAACATGTTTTTCTTGGATCTTCTGCCACAAAACTTTATCCTTAAAGGGAAATCTTACCTTGAGATTATCTTCGTGTAATCAGATTACTGTGGCTGTTCTATCTTGTGCCATTCCTGCCTTTGATATTTGCAGCTCATCCATGAATGAGCTCAGTGACGGTGCTACAAGAAGCTGAAGCTGCTTCACAATAAAAGCCTGACGTTGGTTGTACACGATATGTGCAGGAAGTCCTGAGAAGATCGTAGAGTTGACTCGTCCATTCTTCTCTACATTGACATTGCATTGTTTCTTTTTAGTTGAACTTTGACTTAAAACCTGGACAAAAAAATTGCACCTTCATTTTTAGTATAAAAGCTTTAATACATGGGCGGTCAAGCAAAAAGTTTTTAGACAGTCCTCCCAAGAAAAACGACAGAAATAATCGTTTTATCAACCCAAAACAACGACGAATCCCTCTTCTGTATGACCAAAGTCACGTTATTGAGACAAAGCGCGGTGGACTACCATTGGACTTTATTTCGGCGAGAGATCCTGTTGGAACTGTGCCATGAATTAAACATATGTTTGTCAATTTAAAAGGTAATTTTGCAAGTCAAGAAAGTCGCAGTTTGTCGGGAAATTGTTGAAGTATAAGACTGCAAGTACGTAATTAGCAAAACTAAACACCCAAAATCTTCAACGTAACGTCATGACTTGCTGACTCTTACGTAATCGTCTAACTCTGCTTTGGAATAGCTTCAGCTCTCAGCACGTCCAGACTGATTTTCACCTCTTGTACAACTTCTTACGTGAAACTTTACCATCTTTGCGACAGATTGTGACTTTCTGTACTTGCAGAAGTATCTTTAAAAGTGACGGACATCATACATGTAATTCATGGCATCGTTCAAACGGGATTTGCGTTGACTACCTTAGATATCCTTCCCGAAATAAGGTCCCATCAGGCACACCGGAAAGTCTATCAAAGAGCGATAAAGTCTACGGAGGGTGGATGAATTGGCGAGTCAACCAAACAGTTTAATGTCGCTGTTACCTTCCTGTTTCCAACTGACCGCCAACGCTGGTTACTTCCTTAAAAAATGACCTCAGTTGTTTCTGAACCTTAACCACATGTTTATTATTGAAACCATGACGACGAATCTCCGCTGACCTCAAGAAAGAATCCAAACCACGATGTTTCTCTAACCGTTACAGCCGTCTTTGTGCCACAAACCAACCAAACCTTCAACCATTTATTTATTTCAGCTCTGACGAGACAAAACAGAGGGTTTGTGACTGTTTCCTGATGGAGATTTGTAGGTTTTTGTGTCATCATCACTATCCGGGATATTTTCTCAGATTATCGTGATATATTTTGTCCTCTTCCTCATTCACTTTCCCCTCGTCCTCCTCCTCCTCCACTCTTTTCCCTCTTTGCCTCTCGCTCGCGTCTCTTCCCTTCCCCTCCGGACCGGCCTGGATCAGGAGGATTACAAGGGTTTTGTGTTTCAGCGGGGAGAAAGATGAGGAGGAAGAAGAAAGATAAAGAGGGCAGCTGAAAAAGGAGGGGTGGGATGATGAAGAGGAGGCGGAGGAGGAGGAACATGTTTGTCCGGGCGAGAGAGGAAGAATAAAAGAGGGGAAGGAGGGAGGAGGAACTCCAGGGATTCTTGTCCGTCTTTCAACACTCTTTCTTACTTTCATCGTCTTTCTTCGCCCTCCCTCGCTCTTAAAGCTCAGGGTTCAGTGTGTTTACACACACACAGCACTGAGAGTGCCTTATTAAGGCAGTCAAGTGTGTTCTCGGACTCTCTATTCAGACTTCAGGATTGGAAACACAACACCAGACACACCCCTCACTGTGAGAGTCAGTACACACCCTGATAGTCTTCCCCAGCTGAATTAGCATCCTCTCTTTATTTTTCTTTTGTCTTCACGTTAAATTGTATTTGTATTGGCGGAGCCTCGATCTCGTTTCCCTCTTTATAAACCATCAATCAGAGGAAATTATGATCCGAGCGCAGCAGTTAGACTGACTGACACGCCGTTAGTGACGGCGAGGGGGAACAAAATGGAGTCGAAGCAGTAGATTTGATGGCGTGGGAGATAAATTATAGGAGTTTGACTGAGGTATTAGAGCGGTAATGGTTGTCATAACTTTTATGGATAAACATTTAGCATTACCTTGTATGAATGTGACGTTTTTATAAGTTTACACATGCAGATAATTCAGCCGGATTTCAGCTTTTAAAAAATGTCACCCGTCCTGCAACAACAGTTTTTTTGGCCACTAGAGGGCATAAATAGATGAAAATCATTGACAGTATGAAGAATGGACAGCGTATCCGTGACGTCAGCAAAGACGGCGATAATTGGCGGGCTGAATGACGCCTGGTTGCTCAAACAAGCCACCTGTTACGACACCCACCTGTCAATCAAAGCGTGCACGATCTTAAATATCACAAAGTGTTGTCAGTTACCACAAAAACTACCAAAAGTACAACAAGCGTTCTTATAAAGTGCCATAAAACTTTAGAGAGTCTGTCCGACATCGTCCTGGAAACTTTTAAATAAACTTCAGTTAACTGGTGTTTGACTGGGAGCTGCGAGGTCCCATTAAAGTGTAAAAAAAATAATAATCAGGCACACATACACCCTCTTCCCATCAACTCTGCTCTGTGCATGTTTTAATGCCAGCGTGCCAGGCGGACTAAATCAAACAGGATTAGATGGACAGGACATATTAATCCACCCCACACTGCGAAAGGCTAAATCCATCTTAAGGATTAGTTATGAAAAATGATATTTACCCAAACCCAATCAGCCCGATCTACGGCCGGGCAGAGAAAAATAAATATGGCTTCCAGAGGAAAAATAAATACGAAGAACAGCCTGAAATTTAAACAGCGAGTTTCCATTTCTGCTGCTCCAGTTTTTTTCTGTCTGTTTGGAAGATGAACGAGCGTTTAAACCATAAATTATCACGTTCTTGATAGCTCGTATTTGTTGTTCACAACTATCTCAATTAATCACAAATGTAATCACCGCTAATTGCATATTTAATCACATGTTGGAAAAACAAATGCTGCAGCTGTTTGATTACAACAGCATTAACTCGGCGCTGTGAGGAATCCTCGACGATGAAATCCAAAATGTTAAGAAGCTCATGTGACGGTTCAAAATCCACCTGAAGTGGTCGATCATCAGCAGCACACGCTGAAGATGATCCACAGACGTTTTAATGTAGAAACTATTTTCTTTCTACCGAACAGAGAAGGAGGCGTTCGATGGACAACAGCTTCGTGAGGCGTTGGGCTGCAGGCGTGTGCAGCGGTGTGTCTATTTCTGCTGAACGTAACCGCTGTGAAACAATCAGAAAATAACTTTTTATTTCGCCGATTCACCGACTTTATCGATGCCGGCGCTCTCTCGCTCTCATTCACTGTCTACGTCGCTCGACCTCTCTCAAACCATCAGACATAAAGCAAGTCAAACTTGTTCATGTCTCTTTATTGCAGCGTACAGTACAAGTCAGACAGATGTAGAAGCTGGTACATGACGCCAGAACACAACAGGTCGAGTATCAGAGTTTAGATCAGGCTGACTGTGGAGGTTTGACCGGTCTGAGCGTCTGATTGGCGGCCACAGCCAAGACGCGCTAGCCCCATTCAAATAAATGGAAAAAACAGCCTTTTGACTGCAGAAATATCAACAAGTTTATGAAATCAGGTGTCAAAATCAGGTAAAAATGAATTCTCGGCTCCAGCACTGTGGGGGCGTGTCCTCTGAAGGCGCTGAAGCCACGCCCACTCACGGGAGAAAGTCGAGCGGCCATTTTGAAGCGACTGAAACGTGTCGGATGAGTTCAGAAAATGACATGACTAACTTCGAAACACTCTGAGCTGAGATGAATTCATCTCTATCTCTCTGCTCAGGGTGGCCTCAGCGTGTCATCGAGCCACCCTTTAAGGACCGCCCACAAAATCCTGGACTGAAAACTGGTGAAAAACTGTTTGAACCTCTAACTCCACATTTCAGTAATATATCATTTAAAGTCTTTTCACGTGTTTTCAGCAGCTATTTTCCAACATATTTAATGTGTTTGAAAGAAATCTCAGAATTGACTTTACACAGACTTTAAATGTATTTTGGTTTATCAGGACAAAGCTCGTGAGAACGTTTGTGGTTTTATGTTTTTTTTATTGTCAGTGTTCCTGTTTTTATCATTTCGAGTCCCTCGACTGACATCACGTTCGAGTATTGAAATCTTCCAGCAGCGAGAACATTCAGACACAAAGACAGCACACAGAGTCTGTAACGAGAATATCGACGATGAGAGTGAAAGAAGGAATTCAGACGAATAAAAGCCGAGAAAGGAAGGAGAGAGATTTTTGGCTTCGAGTCAACATCACGACCAACTGAACCCTCTGAGTGTGTGTGTGTGTGTGTGTGTGTGTGTGTGTGTGTGTGTGTGTGTGTGTCACCGAGGCGGAGGCAGCCTGCCATGCCTCAGCGTGTTAATTATGTAAATTGGTCATTAGGGACTCTTATGGGGGCCTGGATGAAACTGCCCCAAACACAACACACACACAGAAAAACACACATACACTTGCAACTGGCTGCACATGTTAAGTGGGAATCAGGGAGAAAATTAGGCCAGCGGTGAAAGGAAAACTTTTTTGAGCATCACAAAGTGTCGGTGTGGAAGTTTTCCTGTTGGACGGCTCAAATCTGGCAACTTAAATTAGGGAAAGTTTCCGTATGCCATCGTTTCACTTGAATCAGAATCACTGGAAACAATATTTTGGTGTAGAAACTGTGGGCTTTGTTGCTAAGGACGGTGTCAACGCTGTCATTTTCTCCACATTGTCTCTGTTTTCATTTCACTGTTTGTTGAAATATGGCGCAGCAGACGTTGCCAGTGATAAACCGTCCAGATTCTGAAAACACAAATCGAGCAGTCCAATGTGTAAAAAATAATAAAACGAGCTGTGCTGCCAACGTGTCGCCTCACAGGGTTGGAAAACGTCTTTCAGGCCACGCTCAGACTGCAGGCAAAAAATCAGAAATGTGTGAGTTGAGTGTGAACGGCACAAATCAAACACAGCCTGATCTTTTCATTTCATACGAAGTCCCTAAATCACATACAGGTTTGATTTTTTTTTTTTTGCAGTGCGACCTCAGTGTGAACCATCGTATCAGCGGTGCATGAAGCCAAAAAAGTTCTGGTTCTGAGCCTCGACTCTCCTGTTTATGTCCACCTCAGTCTGTAAACTATCAATAACAAGTCTGTCCTTTTTCCCAAAGCACATCGGCCTCTTCAAAGATAGATTGGAATTAGCATAATCCAGATTAATGGCCGTCTGACGGAGACATGGCGTAGTGGTGTGTCGTTCGTGAACGAATCGTTCAATTTGAACTAATCTTTTATATGACTCAGTGAGTCTCTTGTTCGTTTGTGACGTGACAGGCCGCTCAGGCTGTGTGACGAGCAGTACACACAGCGGTTCGTTTATACAGATCGTTCTTTCGTTCATTTGTCATGTTTACATCGCCCACAAGAGGGCTACAGCGCTGCACTAGTGAGACTCAAAAAAAAGATTCGTCCAATTTACCGTTTGAGAGTCAGTGATCTGATTCAGTAAAAAAGACTTGAACTTCCCAACACTAACGCAGCCACGACATTGTTTTAGTCCGTTCTCCAAGCGCCTTGCTTTGTTCACTTGCTCACGGAACGCGTTCCATCCACGCCCAGTTGAATTTGGCCTTGACTCTGTTCAGACGGATCACAGAGCTCGTTGTCTGTCCTTGAATCAAAACTCAAAAATTATCCAAAGCTCTCCTCCTTCTATCTATCGGACATACACGAGATAAGAAAACATCTTTCAAGCACATTTCATCTATCGAAGAACATCAATAGACGGCGACGTTAGCTTCTGCCACGGAGCAAGCACCGACTGAGCGACTAATTTCAGGTTTAGCCCTCCGCTAACATGAATGTGTGATAAAATGACTTGGTCATGTAGCTCATCTAGATTTAACAAGTGTTATCGGTCTGAATGGATCAAATTGATGGTGAAACGAGTCATTTTGCGAGTGTTGTGATGCGTAAAAGCCAAGTAAACACTCGGGAAAAAGTCTTTTGGGTCAGTGTCAGACTGGCTTCCAAATCCAAATCCTGCACTTTGGGACTTTAAATTTAAGAAAAGCTTCCTTAAGCTCTTTTTTCTCCTTTTGGACACATTAGTTCACTGAACACTGTATGAGGAATCATTGAGAAGTAATTAGCCCCCTGCTGATTCCAGTGCTAAAACTCTGTCTTGATGAATGGATCTGTCAGTGATCAGTGCAGTACTGCAGCTCGCTCTCTGTCTACAGTCACCTAGGCAGTGCTCGGCATAATGCACAGATATGAAACTGAAAGCTTTAACCGTTGTACCTCACTCAAAGGGACTTTTTAAGGACTATCTTGCTGAATCGGTAACTTTTGAGCCTTGTTTTCTGAGTTTGAGAAAGAAAGTATGTCTATCATCTTGTTTACCGGCCTCACAAATCAAATCAATCAAAACTTGATGTTGTTTTTTTTTACAGGAATACTTACTTAGACTTACTTTACCTTGAAACAATCAATGTTCCTGATTGATATTCTTGTGTTGTAGCCCCGTCTTTCCCCTTTTTATCTTTATTTCTTGGAGCCGCTTTGAAAAAGCTTCTTTATGGGTGGATCCCATCTTTGAATCTCATTAAAGATCTAGAGAAAGATGTCTAAACAACTCACCAGGTTGCCATGAAAGTTACTGAGCATTCACTATCCCCAGAGAATCTGATTTTGTACCAGGCTGTAAACATGTTTATTTCTGCTGTGAAGTTGGACATTTTAACATGGGGACTTATGGAGACTGACTCACTTCTGGAGCCAGCCTCAAGTGGACGTTTGAGAAACTGCAGTTTTTGGGCCTCTTCCTGTGCTGGAATGTGGTGTGTGATTAGATTTATATTTAACAGTAATGATGATACTTCATCCTCTCCACTTCCCTCTTGTCTTGTACTCATTTGTTCATCCGTCAGTCTTCCATCAGTCTTTCCTTTTCTCTGTCAGTCTCTTGTTCCTCGTAGGTATTTATTGCTATCCGTCTCTCTTTCCATCTGTCTCTTCCTCCTCGCCTGTCAGACGACTTCAGTGATAAGAAATGGCAGCCGTATCAGTCGAACAGACTGCGCGTGTGTCATCTCACGCTGTCATTTTGTCATCGTTATTTTCAGACGGATCCCCGTAGAGTTCCATCGCAGCACTGATCTTTCAGTCTTTGGTCACAGCGAACTGATGGACACGGAGACAGGACCAAAGGCAAAGAGACAAAACGCTCACGGCCGAGACATTCTTGATGTCAGATATGTCAAACAGCAGTTTAGTGAGCAGAAAAGACCCCCGCTGAGTCGCAGACAGTCTCCGACCTTCGACCTCTCACACATTGTTTCAGCTTTTTTTTTTTTAAAGCTCCTGTTAACAAACTTCACCGCAACACGAAAGCGGCCGATTTCTCTCCTCCAGAGTTCATAACCTCAATCTCTCTCCACCGCCGTCCAGAAGGGAAAATTAATACCAGCTTCTTCTTTTTTTTTTGAGTTATTTTGGAGTTCAGTGCAGAGAAGCGAGTTGCATATTTTTGGTGGAAGGGAGGATGATTTATTTTTAATTCACCCATTCACCCAGCTCGCCCATCAAGTCAAATCAGCTGAGTGAGATGGATCCCTGCAGAGACGAGAAAGAGAAAGCAAAGATCTGATCAGTGTCGCTGCTCGAAAACAGGAATGTTTACACTCCTATCAATAAAACCAGATATTTTTGTTCTTAGATATGGAAATGAGCCATTTGCTTTTTACATTATCCAATTTTCTTACTTTTAAGAAGCACGCTGTCTCCTGTTGCTTCGAATAAAAGGTTAGCTCACTCTTCTGCTGGTTGGCGCCATCTACTGACGCTTTTTAACACATTGGTATATTCTGTTTTGATCGACGAAGCTCAATGGTTGGATGGCCTGTACTAACCAAAGTGCAACCGATTGATAACCACGCTTTATTTTGAAAGTCTAACTTGACCACGGAGCCCTTCACCTCCAGTTTTTTTGGTTATTTGTGGGACAATAGACTGGATGTAATTGCAGAAACATTCAGGTTCATTACTCTTAAAAGATGCAGCGACCATTGAGCTCTTCAGATGTAGGAACTGTTGATGTAAAAGTATTCATCTGCGTGACCTCACCAGTTCAGTTAAAGTGGGTATTATCTAGTAAAGGCCGTGTCACGGACAGTAAAAACCCTTCAACACGATGTCAGACCCATAAAAGAAGTGTTGTTACACGCACGGAGAGTCAGTTTCCCTCGTCCAGAGGTCCTGACCTCCTGAGAAAGATTCCCTCGGAGAAAAAGGAAGCAGGAAATGAGCGTCTTCATGCTTCTCCGGCTGTTAATGGAGACAAATTTGATGCTCCGTTGAACTTGACCCATTTTTGTGGATTGTTTACCAGCAGCCTTAATCATGTGATCACTTCACTGAGCGACCTGTTTCTCTTTGTATACACTGAAGACACAGAACATTTCTGTAATGTGTATGAACGTAGGGTTTTTCTGCACCAAGACGATGAAACATTTAAAGAAACACTGAAGAACTTTCTGTAATAAGAACTTCACTTTGAAATACAGACTAAAGTTTATTTCAGGAGCCGTCCTTGTAACTGACCAGGGGCCAGTTTTCTATCATCAAATTCCAGTCGATAAAGAATCAAAGACTCAGATTAATGTCATAAATGATGAGATGTGTCTAATGAACTCTGATCCTTGCAAAGACAACATATCTGCTTGTAGTGTCTTCAACATTTAAAAACATTTAGTGTTGCCTTCTTGTGTAAATTGTTTATTACTAGAAAAGAATAAATAAATAAAAATAGCTTTTAGACACAAGATTGAAAAACTGAAAAAGTTGATGCTGGTGCCTTATTTGGATGAACACGTAACCTTCACTGACGTTAAACTTTGTTTTTGTTGATTTAAACCAACTGAGGAGGGCCGAGGACATGAACTCCGCTCTCTTGGTCTCAAAGTCTCGACATCGCCTGTGAACGTAATCAGGCAGCAATTACTGAGTCCACTCAAAGTGTAATTGTGAAAACAAATTAGTGTTTAATCAAAGTTTCCATGAGGGCAGTGAGAGAAAACAGGAGTCTCTTTAAGAAGATGTTCAGTATTCCCAGAAAAACTCAGCGATTTTGTTCACATACTTACTGGGCAACATTTTTGGATGAATCTCTAAGTGCTAACTGACCCCCACTGACGAATAAGACACTGAGTGTGGAGGTTTTCAGTCTATAAATATTGCACCACGGTACAATCTTTAAAACCGTCAGATAAGAAGCTGCTTCTGTCCACAAATGAAAGAAACTTTTATGAAGCTTTCGATGGTTTCAGTGATGAGTGAGACCGTTTCAGGCGTGCGCGAGCTTTGATTTGAACGTTAAAGCCTCAGAGACAGTATATCATGACTGTCTGGGTTGATAAAATCTATTTGAGCTCAGCACAGTTTGAATTATATTTCACGTGACACCTCAGAGGGAGCCGGTAGCTCGTATCAAAGCTGCTCTCCTTGGTGGGAAAACAGAAGAAGCGGCACTCCCATCCCCCAGAATCCTCTTCTATCTCTCCATCTAACTTGTCTATCACTTTCTTATCCCGTATTCCCATCTCCAAGCCTCGCCTTGTTTCCTACGTTTGGTAACCTGAGAGAGGGAATGGGAGGACGGAGGAGGAGGAGGAGGTGGAGGGGGAATGAGAAGCCGGGCGGGAAAAGATGGTGAGAGATAGTGAAAAGGGCGAGATGGAAAGAAAGGGCAAGGACAGGTAAGAGACGCAGTGAAATTAAACCCAGAGTATGAAAGTTCGACCGGCTGAAAAGGAGAGAAAACTGTGAAGGTATATGAGGAGGAACGATGAGGTTGGGGGGTGAGAAAGGGTAAGTAGAGGGTGACGACGAGAGAGGTGATGGAAGGTAAATTAAATGAGAACACCTTCGGGAGTTGAAACCGATATACGGGGACCGGTGTTAGACTTTTATTAAAAAATAAATCACACGTGTGGTCCGGCTCACATATGATGGATGATCCAGTTTGATTGATTGGAAATTTATTGTAGAATTTTTCTGTCGTACATCGGCTCGTCTGCGGTTATTAGATTTGGTCAATATAGCCCAGCTCTGCCTAGGAGCTTTGATAAAAGACCAACGCCGGTTAGGACTGTAAATTTTTCGTCTTCGGCTTTCTCTGCCGAGTTTTCAGTGTTTTCCCTTCATCGCTCCGGTCACCAAAAATGAGGTTTTGGTTCAAGAACTGGTGTTCCTGCAGGATTCCTCTGTTGTTTAACGGCTTCTTTTTGGTTGTTGAGGCCAAATTCATGGAGAAAAACATCCGCACACTCAAAGATGACCTGAAAGCTCATAAGTCCGAGTCTGATACCGGATGAGCGGCCGATTGTCAAGCCCAAAAAATGTGTTTATGTTGGAAGAAATACATGTGGCGTTTAGTCTTTGGAGGTTTTAGTAATTCAGATCAGTTCCCAGCTTGATGTGGAAAGAGCTAATAAAACGTGATTTTTATATCACAGCTGTGTATCAAAGATTGCTGTCTTTTTATCTGAAATTACTTACTTTCAAACATGAGAAGTGAAGTGTCAAAAACTGCAGTTCATCAATCGTCCACTTGAGGCTGGCTCCAGAAGTGAGTCAGTCTCCATAAGTCCCCATGTTAAAATGTCCAACTTCACAGCAGAAATAAACATGTTTACAGCCTGGTACAAAAAACAGTTTTGGTCTCTATAGCTAATTTCCCCGTTCATGACAACTGTACTGAGGGTGAATTTTTATACAACTCACCTGTTCAGATTATATTAACCTTACTTAAAGTTATGCAGAATTAAGAGCATGGACGCTTTGATTGACAGGTGGGTGTCGTTACAGATGGCTTGTTTGAGCAACCAGTCGTCATTCAGCAGCGATCTATGGATACAACACCTCTGTTTTGCCTTTGCAGACCCAGAAGCTTTGTCCACTCATATAAAGTCGATGGATTCAGGCTGCTCTTAAAATTCACTCGAAAAATCAGCTTGCCCTGTAGCCGCCCTGTTGACCTGTTGAACTCAGCTAATAAATAAAAATGGGAAAAAAAGCCGTGCGAATAATCACAAAGCGTTTGAGTGTTGAAGTATTTTGGGTTCTGCACCGCAGATGGTAATACTACCATCAGAAAAAAGGCTGTTTGCCGACTTTGTCAGCTGTATTTCTTTACAAACAACAAATCTGAGGACACACCTGCTACCCGCAACCCAGACAGGCAGCAGGAGTGACAGCAATAAGTAGAGCAACATCAGCTGTAAAAACTCATGTGACTGCCGACTTTTCAACACGCACCGATCCTCAGGAGGTCGAGGCTCGTAGAAGAAAGGATGTCACCGTTAAGATAAGATTTCTATGCAGCCTGTTGGTGTTTCAGGATGATGACAGAACTGAAGCCTCAATATGAAATAAGTTGCACCACAATCGACCTTGACAAGAGAGTATAAAAAACTGTAGAGCAACAAAATGTGAGCGAGTCGGCAACTTTGCTAACAGCCAAACATCAAGGTCACCAACAGCAGACATAGCAGCCAGCTAATATTACTGACTAGTCCAACAGCAGTCAGCCCAGCTCGGCGTCTGTCTTTCAGCCTTTTATTTCACCAAGCTCTCACCAACCACTAAAAGTCAGTCCCAGATTTACTCTTGTCCGGCGGCTTCTTGCTCGCTCACTCTCTCCTTTTCTCTTCTTAGCTTCCTCCGTCGACGTCCTCTCTGCTCCTTTCTTCTCTGTCATTATGTCTGTTGTCCGTCCATTTGCCCAGCTCCTGTTCTGGCACGACACCGGCTCCACTCCCCGTCAGCATTCACCATGTAAACCTCCTCTTCTTCTTCTTCTTCTTCTTCTTCTTCTTCCCGTTGGTACAAACACTAACACTCCCCCGGTGCTCTGAGCTCACAGTCCGGCTAACAAACTGAGCTAACATTAGCTACTGTAACAGCAGCTAACAAACTTATTAGTAGATATTTTTCATCTTTCTTACATTTTTTTCTTTCCTCTTTTGTTTGTTTACATTTTTTCCTCTAACCATCTTTGTGAGACTCTTATCTCTCTCTCTCGCATTATCTTGATGGTGAAGGCGAAGAGAAGAAGGGCGACACACACAAAATGGAGGATGGGGGGGGAGACAAATCAGTGTTTGAGGACGAGGTAGACAAAAAGAGAAAAACAGGGAAGAGCGGGAAACAGATGGAAAAGAATCAGAGAAAAGTCGGAATTGTGACCAATGAGAGAGAGAGAGGAATAACCTTTTCCTGCAGCTACTTCCATAATTGGATTTTGACTTTCTGCTGTGTGTGTGCATGTGTGTGTGTGCATGTGTGTGTGTGCATGTGTGTGTGTGCATGTGTGTGTGAAACAACTCCTTTCCACCTCTCGAGACGATAGATCAGATAGAGTCTAGAGAAAATGACCAATTCCTCTCTCGCTCTCCCAGTGGGTTAGTCAACACACACAAACACACACACACACATATATATATAGACACACACTGGGACACAGTTGAAAAGTTTATAACACACACACAAAGTCAATACACACTGTGTTATTTATAGCCCCGCTGTTTTTATAATTACAAAGCGTCTACGTGATATAGATTTTTATAAATTTACGATGCGCGTCGCTCCGTGCTGCAAACTGAATCAAAAGTGTTTGTTCGGAGAACTTTGTGCAGCTGAACTCTGCGTGTTCCTTCGTCGGGGTGTTTATTCAGCAGAATTTCAGAGCTGTTTTTTTTTAAGTCATGGGTTCAGTATCTGTGTGTGAAATCGTTGGTGGGAATGTATGCAGAAAATTACACTGATGCATATCAACAGTGGCACGCCGTGACTCTCTCATGCTCGAATGTAGAAATCCAGCATTGTTGCTCTGTTACAAGATGAAGTGATTTTGACTTGGTAACAAGTGAGATCCATTTTCTGCCCAGTGTCAGTAGAAGCAGGCCAAACAAGCTAGTCCAGCAACGTCCTCCAGCTCTTCCCGGGAGATCCCGAGGCGTTACGAAACCAGATGAGATATATAATCTTTCCAGAGTCAGACTTGAGGTCTTCCTCCAGTTCAACGTGCCTGGAAAACCCTTAAAGGAAGGTACTCTGAACTGGCTTCTTTTAATGCCAATGTAAAGGCTCTTTTCTGAGCTCCTTATCTCCAAGGATGAGCTGAATCTCTGTGAGCTCATTCTTTGGGTCACTACTTGGCGGCTTTGGCTTAGAAGATTGAGCTTGTCACGTCTTTGGGCAAGATACTGAACGTCAAATTGCTCCTGAACGTCGGGCCATCAGGGTTTGATGGTGTGTGATGGTGGATTGGTTCATTTTTGATGAGTAGTTGGCACCTTGCATGGTGGCCTCTGCCATCACGAATGGGTTAATGTGATAAGAAGCGCTTTGAGTGGTCGAAAGACTAAACTAGACAGTCTGTTTACCGTTTACCCAAAGATCCTGACCATGGTTGATGTTGAGCTTTGACTACTAGTTGAGCTTCCTCTGCACCACGGCGGTCACTTGTGCAGAAGACCCTGAGATACTTGATCTTGACTTGGGGCTCAAACTTCCACCTAATCTGGGGTTGATCCACCAATTCCCGGCAGAGAACCATGGCACCCTGCATGGTAAGCAATCAGTGTGTGAATGGGTGAATGTGATGTGTAAATCACTTTGAGTGCTTGGAAGATTGGAAAGAGTACGAGTCCATTTACCGTTTACCCAAAGATCACAATCATAGTTGAGGTTTGGGACATAAAATGACTTCCTCTTCATCATGACGGTCACTCACGAAGACCCCGAGATACTTGAACTCTTTTAGTTGGGGCAGCAACTTGCTCCCAATCCAGAGGGATTAATCCAAACTTGAAGGTCGGAATTTCCAACTTCAGACCTCCAAACGACAAATGTAAACAAAAAATATGGCTGACAGTGACAAATGACACACACAACTGAACTCTCAGCAGTGCAGCCTTGCATATATATATAAATGAAACAGAGGAAAAACAATGCATATGGTTTATTTTACGGTATCTATCTATTTACTAGCCTCATACTGTAGTCCACAAATATATCCTACCCCTATCGCCTTGGATTATAGACTTGAAAGTGCTGACTCTCATCCCAATCAGCGTTAGTTGCAACATTATCGAGCATTTCTTTCCACACAAGCATGAACTCACTCTGCAGCCAACTCTCCAGAAGAACAAAAATAAAACCCCAAACAGGCTTTTTTTAGTTTCCAGTTGGATGGAAACATGGATTTACTCTATCAGAGAGATAAAGGAGCGAGCGGAGAAGAAAAAAACAAGTGAACCAACAGATAACAGTGATGTTGGAAGGACTGCAGCCTCGGACCACTGAAGTGTAAAAAAAAAATAAAAAGAAAGCTGTTTTGTTTGTGTCAGAAAAGTTGAGAGGAAACAGCAGATGGTGGAAAAGAAAGACAGACAAACATTTTCTGATATTAAGATTGTCCTCCAAACGTACAATCATTTAAGTGGATGTCTTATTGTTGGTCTGTTTATTCATGAGAAGGTTATCTCCAAAAACTGGACATATTTCAGTGACGTCTGATAGAAAAACTTAAAGCTGTGGGCCAAAGAAAAAGTGATTTATTTCTGGTGGAGATCCAGGATTGTTTAGGACATTTCTGATTCACAGTTTTCTCTCTTGAACTTCTGATCTTAGCTGAGTTAAAAAAACATTTTCTGTCATTAAAGATATAGAGTAACGCACAGGCTTGGCAGAGACGTCGTCTCAGAGGACTTTTTTTTAATCGTTAGCTTGTTTCATTTGGGGGAAACTTTTTCAAAAACATCATTAGCAACAAAAAGAAAGAAAGTTTGAAGTTTTAGTCCGAAAAACTTTGAACTAAGTAACTTTGTGTCCTTTTCCTAAAGTCATCTGCGAGTCCAGTTTCGACCTTCGATGATTTGATAATTAGTTTATTTTTCTGTTTCTCACTGAAATAGAGTTTAGTTAATAAACTGCCTGCAGTACTGTTACTATGGCAACTCTAAGCTACTTACATTTCATATTAACTCTTTTAAACTTTTTTTTCCCTAATAAAGACTTTGGAGAAGAATTCGTCTAAACCCTTTAATTGAATCTTTAATTTAATTATAAATGAATAAATTAAGGAGGTTTTGTGAAACTGCTGATTATTTCAGTAGTTCAGTTCTCAATTAAATCTAATCTAAGAAATACATATTTAGCACCAGATGAAAGCTAAAAAGGCCAAACAAAAGGTTGGGTGAAGCTCTTTGTGTTTCCAGAAGGAGCTGTGCAAATGTCCTCAAGTGATGTCACTTGAGTCACCATCAGCTTAACGACGACTATGACGAAAACTGTTCGTCAGCTATGTTTTTTGCGCGACAAAGACGAGACGCCGACGAGCTAAAAATAGATCTTTGGTTCTAAAAAGTTTGAAGCAATGTGTGTTTTGTTTACATTGATGAGACTGGACTCAAATGTTAGCGGTGGGCTGTCGAACATTTATAGAAACGTGATAATTCCTCTTATCAGGTAAGACAAAACTGAGATGTAATGATTCACGGGACTCACAACATCACGACTTTACGAGAGCTAATCTGCACCGCAAGACCGCAAAAACATCTCCAGACTAACGACTAATGACTTTTTGTCAGCTAAAACCACGAAGGATAAAAATGTCTTAAACGGGACTAAAGCTTGTCGGCATTTTCGTCTAAATCTATTATCATTAAACGGAGGTGTAACAGTAAATCTTCGGAGTGTATATTATTTTAATTCAAAAGCAGAAAAATCAAAAACGCTACATACGTCACCGACCGACCAAACAACAGATCGAGAACCGGTCCACGAGCGTGCCTTCACTTTAAAGTCGTAAACGGAAAAGGCCGGTTGGTTTCCTTTGAAATAAATTTCTGGAACATTTCATAATCTCATAGTAATCTGAATATGGCATAATTTAAATATGCTGTTTCTGAAATAATCACATTTTAAAATCTTTGATTCAGCTCAAACTGACACGACCAAAATACTTTCCAAAAAGTGTGATGATCAGACTGTGGCAGAGAGAGCCGGATAGAGTCTCTGTGTGAGATATTATGCAATAGTCCATATTGAAGATAATAGTCGGATAACAAAGTGCAGTAATGATATGATATATGAAATCCTCAGCAGGAAACTAATATCCAGCTGTTATCGCCTGCCAAGTTGTAGAGGAGAAATGAAGGAGAAACTTTATATTAAAAGACCCCGCGGCGCTTTGTGTCTATCTCACTTCATATTCCGACTGAAATCTTCTCAATAATGCAACTTTGACTTCTGCTTATTAAAGAGATGCTTCTCTCTGCTTCCTCTTTTATTGTCACCGTGGCAACTGACTAAAAACAAGATTTAAATGTGATAAAATGCACTCGGGTGAGAGTGAGCACGAAAACAATCACATATTTTAGCGAATAATAACTTGTCAACAGGGTGAATCATTAAATGAGTAAACAGTCATTTTAAATTGTAACTGTATGGAGCTCATTTATTTGTTAATTAAATTAAATTGGTTTGTTAATCACTGCGCTGCCTTAAAACTTCACAAAAAACTTAATTAAAATTGGATTAGTACATTAAATAAAGATGTGCTTATTTGACAAATAAAAATTCATAAACAATGTTCTGTCCTCTAAAAATTCATTCATTTAAATTTAGAGAAATATCATATACATCACGTTATGTCAGTGTGGAGACTCATTAACTGAACTCAGAAGTTTTAACTAAATTAACTGCCTGTTAGATTAAAGCTACATTAAGCTCTAGTGTTTTATATCCTTTGAGCTCATTGTTTTGGTTCACTCCTTTTCCGTGAAAAACCTCTAAAAACCTCTAAAAACCCGCCTGCTCAGCACAGTTTGAGACTAGCTGGTGAACATGGCGGAGGGTTTAGCAGCTAAAGACACCAATAATTCCCTCAGAAGTTGGTGGAGACCAAAAATGGAGCTAAAACAAAGACTAACATCCGTCAGATGGACACGAACACGACTCCAGATCATGCAGCTCCGTCACTGCTGGATGTGGAAATGAACAAGTTAGCTATCCACTTTAAAGGTATAATATGTAACATTTCTGTATAAAATGCCTATAAACGCTGCACTTAGGTGATATAATTTGTAGAGTTGAGTACTTAAATTACCCAAATGTTTCAAACAATGTTCAAACCCTGAGAAATGCATCATTTTATTAAGGTAACAGTGTGTTATCTAGTTGCTATACCTTCTAAGTAAACACGGGATATGTTAGAGAGTGAGGTGCTTGTTTAACAATGAAGACAACAACAACAGTCAGATGTCGTTCTCGACATTGGATAGAGATCCGGTACCACATGTACTGAATCTTTCCAATGTAGTATTGCGTGTTTCCACCCACAGGATGGCCACACTGCCTTCTTGTTTCTTGTTTATCGCAGCTCTCTCTGTGTAACCTCTGAGACTCTGCAGTGCCAAAAATCCCACGTCGGTTCATATTTAATTCATATTTCATGATGCATGTTTTTCTGTCCGCCTCTCTCAGGGGTCTGCAGCTCCTACACAGCGGTCAGTGCTGCTGCTTTCTCCCTCCTCCTCCTCCTTCTCCGAGTCACTTGTCACCTTCCTCTCACTCGATTTGGCTTTTCATGTCGGGACCCCCCTCCTGTGTTTTCTCTCGGAGCAGAGGTCTTCAAAGAAAAACCTACACTGACCCTCTCTTCCTCTGCTCTCCTTTGGCTCCCAGCTCATCTTCCTCTCTCCTCTTTACTCACAAACAAATGAAAGGTCTTCACTGACCTCCCTCTTTTCCTTCGCTCCCTCTATAACCTTCTGAAATTCTGCGAACTATCTAACAGACATCTCTCTGGGACTTTCTGTGTGTTTCTTATTTACAAGAAGAAAAAAAAAGTCAATTTGAAGGACCAGTTTTCTTTTTTTTCCCAAGTGAAGAGCTTTGAGAGAAAAATAGCAGATTTAATCTCACAAACAGCAGAATATCTAGAGAATGGAAAGTACAAAAAACACTGGAAAAAAAAGACTTGAAGCGAGCCATCACAAGGGCCGAGGTAGCTCACCAAGGCTTCAACTAACAATTGTTTTTTAATAACGCTTAATGAAAAGAATAATCAGCAGATTGGTGGCTCATTTTGTCGGTATCATGTTAGGAAATCATCACAATTGTGATGTGTTCTCATGTGTTGTTTTATACGGCAAACAGTCCAAACCCCAAATCATAAAAATGATACCAATCAGAGGAAAAGTAGAAAATAACCAGCAAATACAAGCGAAACGTTGGGAAGATGATGTCTGAACCAGATTATATGGCAACCCATCCAACCAACTGACAAACACTGCCATCCCTAGAGCAATGCCATCAAGACTAAAGACAAAAGTATAGATGATTAGTGGTTGACCCGTGCCACAACTCAGCCAAATCTGAACACATCTATCCTGAATAAACGTCCTTAAATCCAAGTTGTTCTCCAATGAAATCCTTCAGTGAGAATTCTTGGGTGCGGTGCAAACAGGAACTGTTAACAGCTAGTTCAGCATACTTTTAATGGTGCCACCATTGTCTTTTGGAGAGCGCAGTGTTTTGCCATCAGCACAGTCAAGTTGTCCATCTCGCCGTGTTTGTTTGAAACTGCCAGCGTTGGCAAAACTTCAGTATTTAGGTTGGAATAGTGTCTCATAACAACCACACACATCCTCAGATAAAATGGTTCAGTTTAGCTTTACCTGCAAGGCAATACATCTAACAAATGTCCTTTAAAGAGGAACATTATATATGAGTTATGAGTTGAACATATGAGTTAAAAATCAAATCACGTCGTCCCATTTCCAAATTTTATTGGTGCCACCATTAAAAGTAGACGCCAAAATGTAAACAAATAAGGTCTAAAAACAAAGTCTCCAATTTTAACCCACAGCATAAGCTCACTGGCAATAGTGTACTTCCAGTTTGCATCCCCCAAAAGTATTATGGGAACTGTAGTTCAGAAACAGAGTGTGATTCTTCCCCAAATAGAAGTATGAGAATTAAGAGTGAGAAATTCCATTAACATTTACTTCATTTCCTGTTGCATCAATATTTGTCTGACATAACTAAGGCTCACCATGTCCCATCAACATGGTTCTTATAGTCACACACTCTCTTACATCCATTCATATACATATCTGTGGACATGTAGACAAAAGACTAAACTTAAGACTTAGTTCACCTTATAAGACAAATTCAAATTCATGTTGTATCTTTTATTTAAATGGCTCATAATCATTGGCATGTCAGAGAGAGAGAGACCGCCTTTATCTACCTAATTAACAATCATGACCGCTCATTAATATGCATCAGTGTGCCACAAAGTAATCCACGAACTTGTCTTAAAAGGCAGAGACATGGGAAGCCTTCCTAATGTACCTAACTGAGTCAATACGGCACAGCAAAGGAAAAGACAACAAAGAAAAACTTATTAGGAACAATGAAAGGAAAGGCCACCCAGGAAAGGAAGCTGTGGGCGGTCAAAGTCAAAGACAGATTCCTCTGTGGAGCTGTCGGGATAAAGCAATAAAAGCTGACAGTAATATGGACAATGACATTAAAAAAAAAAACATAAAACAGATGTGACACGGAGAAACATGTGGTGGACAGACCGGACTGCGACCAACGCCAAAAAATACAATCGCTATCTCAATACAAGCATCAGGATAGAACAGAGATGTTTGGAGGCTGATGGAGAGCTACTTCATCCAGCACAACTCACACAGTGGCAATAAAGTTTTGTTTGAAAGCTCAGAGGCAGGTCAAAGTTGCTAGCAATCGCTAACAACGCAGAAATGTGCTGCTTTAACCGTTATCCTGTGCGCCGACTGTCAGATCTTGTACCAGTCTTGATAGGACGAGGAGGAAACGTCAGAAAGACGTGCAAGTTGTTGCCACAGCTCGACCAGCCTCCACATTATCCGTCCACATGCCACATCGTGTCGCCATGGCATTTTCAGATGCTCCGTTTGCCACTTTGTGCAGGTGAAGTGAGACAAGAGGTACAGACTGTGGGCCTGACGTTGGCCAACCGCGATAAACAACACCAGACACAACTGAAATTCGGTCCGACTCTAAAATGAGTTGTGCGGCTCGAACATCGTGTCAGAAACGGCCTCAAATTTGTACAGTGTATGCTTAGCTTTAAGCAACTTTAGTACCAGTAAGTGTTCGAATGGCAGGTATGTGCTCTTGTGAATAAAACTAATTACATCACCAGAATTCACCAGGAGTGTTCATAGATATCTGAAGAACATCAAAGGCGGACATGGTTTGTTGGACACTAGCCAGATATATACAGGACAGAGTCATCTGCATAAACCGGGAAAAATAATAATATTCTGTATGTAGATTATACATGGAACTGAAGGTCAATTAATATAGTAATTGATAGAAATTAGCCACAATTTTCTTTGTCTTCTATGACTAATTGAATAGCTTTTAGTTTTTAACTGCTGGTTGAGCAAAACAAGTAATTTGAATCTGTCAAATTGGACTTAATTGGCAGATTAATCAATATTGAAAACAACCATGAATTATGATGAATAAGAATGGGCCAAGAATGGAGCCCTGTGGTACCCCAAGGTGTTAAAAAAGGCTAAAAAAAACAACAAAAATATGAATTTTTATATATTTTTTCAGCCTGTATTTATTATTTTTGAAACTACCCACAAAATATCATAAGTGGAATAAGTCTAACAAGTTGTTATAAGTTGATTTACAGAATTAACAGAGTTTGACAACATTTAAAGCCCCCTTAATTTAGCACTTATAAGCAGCATTCACATTTATTAAATGATTTCTAACACTGCAACTTAGTTTTAATTGGATGTAGAAGTGTTTTTGTCAACAACTATAACTCCTCCTGTGGGAATAAGTGGAGGCTGCTGTTAAATAATAAATGATAATATAGCTGTAGCAATATCAAATATGTCTTCATAGAAGTTTAATTGTTGGCATGCATTAATAAACACTTAAAAATGTCCTTATAACTGCAGCGACTACATTATTTATTATTATATTTATGTACTACAACACATCAAGTCTTTTCTTATCTTCCCACAGTTTCAACATGTCGCTTCTTGTCCAGGAAACGTGATATCGTAACGATCGTTATCATCATCAACGTCTTATTGTGAATTTCAGTAACGGCTGTTCCAGCTGCAGATCAGATTTGATACAAAAACATCCATTCTTCAACGGCATCAACAACTTATTTAGTGTGTGTGTGTGTGTGTGTATGTGTGTGTGTGTGTGTGTGTGTGTGTGTGTGTGTGTGTGTGGTTCCTGTCCAGACTTCTCTGCTTCCTCCATCGTATGATTCTAGCTTTGTTATCTCAGCATCAGCACACACAGAGTGGGTATAAAAACTCTGGCCAAGCATAACAGGACAGAACAGGAGGTACGCTGCAGTCATAACATCCCTACTGTACACACTGTGCTGTTAGCTGTTAGCTAAATACCACAGGATAACCTCACCTCACCTCTGTAACACACACACACACTCCCCTCTTCTTCTTCTTCTTCTTCTTCTGTGTTTCCCGTCCTCACCTTGTTGTCTTATCTGCCCTCTTATATTCCCTCACACACACACACACACACACATTTCTGGTTCCCACAGTGTGCAGTGTTGTAATCAGCGCTTCATATTGTAACAAGAGATTAGCGCTGCTCAGCTAAAAATCACAATCTGCCCTGTCAGAGCGCTCAGCTAACACACACACACACACACACACACATTCATGGCTATAATATAGAAAAGTGCTACCTGCAGTGCCTGCGACGAACCTCTCCATAATTGGTGTCTTCTCTCATATTATCAGACTTTACAGCGGCTCTTTTATAATTACCAGGACGGTCTAATAACTGCAGAGCTTCGCTTTGAGGAGACGTAATGATAATCTGCTGCGTCGGCTGCTCTAACCTCCCAGTGCTCTTTGTGTCGCGCTCAGATGAGCTGATGTCGAACTGAAACAGAGGTCGAATCACCTGTTCGTTCGTGGGCCAGGTACAGCTCGGGGGATAGCTGCACTGAGCTGCAGTGTGTTGTGGTCTGAAGCCAACATAAACTAAACTGATGGTTCATGTGTTGCTGTGACTAGATAGAAAACCTTAGATATAACAGATCAGAACGTTCATAGAAACTTTGTCCCCCTTCGTAAGATCCTCAATCTGTTTCATGAACACTAAGACAGATCGTTTTAGTCTTAATTAACTAACACATGTCACAGGCCAGAATGAGAGTCAGCACCTCCAAGTTCATGGTTCTCTGCTGGAAAACGGTGGACTGCTCCTTCCAGGTTGGGAGCGAGTTGCTGCCCCAAGCGACTGAGTTCAAGTATCTCAAAGTCTTGTTCACAAGTGAGGGCAAATGGAGCATGAGATAGACCGTCGGATTGGTGTGACGTCGGCGATACTGCGGACGTTATACCGGACCGTTGCAGTGAAGAGGGAGCTGGACCTGAAGGTTAAGCTCTCGACCTTCCAGTCCATCTACGTTCCAACCCTCACCTATGGTCATGAGCTTTGGGATTTTGCGGATACAAGCGAAATGATCTTCCTCTGTTGGGTGTCCGGGCTCAGCCTTAGAGACAGGGTGAGGAGCTCGGACATCCGGGGGAAGCTCACTGTTCCTTCGCGTTGAATGGAGCCAACCAAGGTGGATCAAGGTGGTTCCTTCGGAGGTGTTTCGGGCACCAACTCCAACTGGGAGGAGACCAGAACCCGATGGAGGGACTACATAGCCCATCTAGCCTGGGAACGCCTCGGGATCCCCCAGCAGGAGGAGCTGGGATGTGTTGCTGTGGAGGAACATCCTGCTAAACCTGATCCAAGATACCTTGATTATTTTTTTTTTGGGTGTCCAGGGAAGGTGGGGTACGTGTGGTTGTATGTACCTACAAATAAAGCAGGGGAGGTTGGGAGAAAGCTGTGCTTGGCCCGTTATGTAGCTTATACCGACTCTTTGAGGTTCAGTTCCTGTTGGTGCTTTCAGATATCAGCCTGATTGCCATTCACTCTGTCTGGGTTCACATGCACTCAGGTAACCAGGTGTTGCAGCTTTTAAATGTCATGTAAACAAGAAAGCTGCTTACTGTAATCGAGGTAGCTGTATTTCTCCCGGAGGACTGTTTATTTTGGCGTTACAGCAGAGAATGTTGGCGTTGAGGATCCTGGTAATGAGTTCAGGTGAAATTTAACAACAGCTACAAGAACAGCTGCCATGTTTTCACAGTTTAAAGTCCTCCTCTGCTTGGAAATGTCTTTTGATTATTGTTCCTTTGCTTGTGCAGAATGACATGTGCTCTGCGTGAAGGGATAATTCAGGTTTTTTGAAGGGGGGGTTGTATGACAGAATCCCACCACTGCTTAAAGACGGCATTGTAACTTATAACTGACAGCCGCCGCCGGTAGACTCCTTTCAAATGTCACAGTTGAGGTTCCTCTTCTTGCTTTATGTTTGACAGCAGTGTCACAGTTGTATTTTTGTTTTCAGGCTGGGTCTACCCCCTTGATCAACAAGCCCTGAAGTTAGAGCCCGGATAAGTGTGCGCTATATTTAGAATATTTTTGCAGCTTTACCTCACCGTTAGACGTTTAAAGTAGTTCTATCGCTCTGTTCAAAGCCACCAGACTTCATTGACAAAAAACGTAACTTTACCTCACAGAACACGAGAGTTCTCGGTCTGACGCCGCCTCAAACCGCAGCAACTAATGTTAGTTTGCATCCTAACTAAAGTCACAAACAAACTGACTAATCGAGGCAGCGTTGGACCAACAACTCCCGTGTTTTGCAAGGTAAAATTACGTTTTTGTCAATGAAGTCTGGTGGTTTTAAAGCATAAATTGATATAAATGCTTTAGTTTCCCGTCAGAAATGCTGTCTGACAGCGAGGTAAAGCGGTGTAAATACTGTCAATATAACGTACACTGAGAATGATATTGACTTTGTTAGATTTGCCTTTCTCTAGCTTAGTAAAATCAGTTTTGTTGTTGCCCCCGTCTTTAGCAGTACATTGCTTATCTTCTGTCCATGCCAACTGATACACCAACTATGAAATAACACTTCACATTACTTCAACTAACCGTTTAAATCTCAGTTGGTCATACGAGAGGATTTTGTGACATCACGACTAGCTGGGAGCCAATCGTTGTCCAGTATGCCGCGTTCAGACAGCACGATATTAGCCCGACCTGACAGATGTAGGACATCGGGAACTAAAACGTCAGGCGCAACAGTTGATGTTTTTCATGTAGTGAATCACGGCAGAAGTTTTAAGAGACTCGTCTTGTTCGTATTTACATATTAATGAGGCAGATTCAGGATTTTTCATCGAGGAGAGGAAACAGATGTGATTTAACAAACATTTTAACGACGTAACTGATGATTTTTTCCATTAAAAAAAGTTCAGACACAATTCATTTTTATTCGTCTGTAAATATTTAGAAGTAAAGACCTTTAAACATTTTCACACTGATGAATAAAACTTCATAAAGTTTATAAAACACAAACTCTGATTTTTTATTATGAGTTCACATGAAGTGACACACCGGACTGACTGGTTTCATGTGTGTGTGTTCGCCTGCAGACAATGACTGTTCCGCCTGTTGTTCTGTTGTTTATATAGTACACACATTCATCTTATTAACACACACACACACACACACACACACACACACACACACACATCCTCAGGGCAGAGAGAGAGAGAGAGAGGTGTGTGTAAACTAAAGGTCTCTCTATCCTTCTTCAGCAGCGGGCTGTCACCGGCTGATACCAAAACAACTGTTATTGCTGTTTTACACACAGGAACACTGATGCACACACACACACACACACACACACACACACACACACACACACACACACACACACACACACACTCCTACACAACCTCGAGGCTCCTTTAACATTTCTTTGTCTTGTTGTTCGAGGCTGATGGATATTTTGTAAAAAATTAAAACACACACGTTATTTCTCTCTCTGGTTTTAGTTACAAATACACACACACACTGACACACACACACACACACACACACACACACACACACACACACACACACACAGCCAGGCAGAGTACCATTTAGCTGGTAATAGACTCTAAATTCAACACTGCATATTAATAATAAGGATTTCCTCGCTAACACCCTCCTATAATGAACTGGGTCAGACTCAGTCTGTGTGTGTGTGTGTGTGTGTGTGTGTCTGTGTGCTTATCAGTGTGTCTGTGTGTGTGTGTGCTTATGAGTGTGTGTGTGTGCGTACCTGTTGATGTGTTATAACTGACTGTACAGGTGTGTGCGAGAGAAAGTGTGTAACTTTTAATACCCGGTAATCCTCTCAGCTTCCTCAGCTCTAAACCGGTGTCACACCTCTTCTGTGTGTGTGTGTGTGTGTGTGTGTGTTTGTGTGTGTGCCACTCTAGGTGTGTGTGCATGTGTGTGTGTTTCTACCTTCACTTCCTATTGCTGACTCTCCACTGACCCCAATAGTTTTACTGAACACACTCGTCCTATTATGCAGATATCAAAGCCTCGGTAGGTTCCCTCAGTACAAAGGCATGTGTGTGCATGTGTGTGTATGTATGTATGTGTGTGTGTGTGTGTGTGTGTGTGTGTGTGTGTGTGTGTGTGTGTGTTATCATTTCTGGGTTTAGTGCCGCTGCTGTTAGCTCAGTTTGTTAGCTGCTGTTAGCTAATGTTAGCTCAGTTTGTTAGCTGCTGTTAGCTCAGTTTGTTAGCTGCTGTTAACTAATGTTAGCTCAGTTTGTTAGCGGCGTTTTGGACCACTGGGAAGAAGAAGAGGAGGTTTTCAAGAAGCCGGCGTCGTGCCAGAACAGGAGTTGGGCGAGCGGGCAATGTAACTGGGCTAGTTTTTGATCAGAAGTAATGTAATCAGAACAAATACTCGAGTACAGCTGAACATAGTTACCACAGTGGGATTACACTCTGACAAATCTGACATGAAGTCGCTGTAGACGGACTCGGAGGAGTCTAACGAGCGTTGGATCTCCCGTCAGTCCGTCTCGTTTGTAGCTTTCGTCTGATTGGGGCTTAGTTGTCTGCCGTGTCCCAGAATGCACCTCTCAGTACTTTAATACAGCGACTTAGCGACAGCATGATCTGCCTCTTTCACCGACTCTTCACTGCTTCTCCTTTTATCTCTCTGCAGCTCATAAATACACATTGGTATGCACATTACTTCTTTGTTGGTGTCTTCGCGCTGTCTCCTCTCACCTTCTATAAATACACTTTCATCACACACACACACACAAAACATAAGGTGTGTGTTTGCCTTGAGGTAGATGCTGCAGTTTATTATGTACAGTTTGTAAGATGAAACAGTCGAGGGCATCTGTTTGTATTCATCTCAACAACGTCTCAGGAGAAACACTACAGGTGAACAGTGTCGAACTTCCTCAGTTAATCACTCACATTCAGACATATTTGGTGTTTACATATGCAAATGAGCGCAAAACTTTTAGTGAAATCTACAGACACAAACAGACACAAAGATTTTGGGTGTTTTCTCTCCTCGAGTCTAAAAGAAGAAGACACGTTATGGAAGAAAAACAGCCCACAACTGACCAGTTGCATGAAAAAATTATGTTTTTGCCTGTAGCGTCTTGCATTAATCATGTGCTGACTTACTTAAATAGCACAGCAAATGATAAAAGACCGTTTTTTTGGTACCTTGAACACGAAAGTGAAAGTCTAAAGCCGAGCTAGTGGCCTGTAGAGGCTGCAGTATGAACGTGTCGAGCGGTTGGCAAAAATGCCCTAAAGTTTGTCTTTAACGCATTTACAGACTTTCTAGAGATGCATTAATTAAAACTGTATTAATCAATAACGTTTAATGGAGTGTTGAAGCATATTTCAGCTTGTCGTTTTGGTTTGCTGCCTCATAACTGCAATAACTCATCATTTTTTAGACTTTCTGGTGAACAAAGTGAAGCATTTAGTAACTAAAGAGCCAGACGATTCCCTCAGGAGGTGGTGGAGACCAAAAATGGAGCTAAAAGGGAGAATATTGGGCACAAAAACGACTTCAAATGATTGATCATCAGCCGCCGGTTAGTTGTATGTTAGTTCTAGCAATATTAGCTTGCTGCAGATTGCTCATATGCCCGTTACATTTTGATATTTCTGCTGTTGGACTTGAAATTTTGATGTTTTAGGAGGTCGCCAAAATCATTACGATTCATGTCTTTGGTCACCAATCGTTGTTGTTGGACGATATTCAGTTAAAATCTCAATTGTTTGATTGATTCTTCACGCTTTATATTTGTTTACTAGTGGATCTCGATCTCTTGCTGGCCAATTAAAGTAATTATCTTTTGGGTTGTGGACAAAAACAAGACGTTTGAGGGCAGTGATGAACATTTTTGGACCAAAAAACGAATCGATTAATTAATAAAATGGTCGACAGATTAATCAGTGTTGGAAACAATCGTTGGTCGAAGCCCTACTGATGTGATTTTAATAGTTTTTGGTCTTTTTATGGGCAGCAGAGCCACATATTTCATGTACTGCGTATACTTGTACGACATGTTATCAGTACTTATATTTTAAGCTGTATTTTCCTTGCGGGGAGCTTGTAGAAACTGTGAGCCTCTCAAAGCAGCTTTCCAAACACACTGTGGCCTTTATGCTCAATACCAAACAGCTGATCACATCTTGGGGTTTTATTTCTTTCTGACTGTTTGGATCTATTTTTGGGCTGTAATCCATATCCAACACCTACATGAACTGACAGAGACGTCACGCAGAGTTACAAGACGAGACATCGCATTTACATTTGTTCTGCAGCTCGCTCTGGTTACAGTTTGTACTCGCTGAGGTGTCTCTGCAGGTTCAGATCAAGTCTTTTTGAAGCTGAAAGCGTGCACATGACGGCAGCGGAGGAGAGAAACTGACTCCAACAGAGACGATCTCGACCTGACCACAGTTGTCGATTCGGATGTCTTGTGGCGACCTTTCAAAGATAGACCACGGGTGGAGCGTCCCTTCAACTTCTCCCATTAAATCCACTCTTTAATTATGAAGTGAAAACAGGGAGGAAGCGGCGTAGACAGACGCTGACAACAAACAAACAGACATGAGTTATGAAGCAGGAAATGTAACTCAGTGTGAAGCAGATGCTCATGATGGTCGGTCCGCTCAGTGCACAGCTGGTTGTGTTTGAGCGTTACCGACTGCAGCGGCGGCACTTGGCAGAGCGGACGTGGAGCTCCACGGCAGCTCAGGCCTGAATGAACGAGCCAGAACAGAACAGAGCAGAGCACGGCCATCCATCCATGTAAACTGCCTTATCAACACACACAACACTCGGCCTGCTGGGAAACACAGCGTTACCGCGGGGTGACCGTTTTGTAGAGCTGAGCTGAACTACAAGTGGATTCATGAAGATAGATGGATGCTTCATGGTTCAGTGTAGCAGTATTAGAAATGAAAGTCCTGGAATACCTTGAAAAAAAGCCAAAAACTCCAGTTCCTCAAATGTCCACTTGAGGCTGGCTCCAGAAGTGAGTCAGTCTCCGTAAGTCCCCATGTTAAAATGTCCAACTTCACAGCAGAAATAAACATGTTTACAGCCTGGTACTGAGCTTCACAACTGCTCTTCAGAAACCTGTGCGTCACGTCACGTATACGTCGTCCATTCTTTATACCGTCAGTGGTACAAACCAGTCACGTTTGGGCGGGATTTGGTTGCAACAGTCTCTGCAGAGAGGAGGCAGAGCGCATCGGTCGAAATGCAATCTTGGAACCCGGCGTCCAACGTCAAGTCATCTTGTAGAGATCAGCAGAAATGTGACGTTCTCGTCCTATCAAGTTGCTAATCAGACTGCAGAGGAAGCCCAGAATCCATGTCCGTTGCCTCTAAAGGCTAGATTGTTGAGTTTAGAGGTCATTCTGCTGCCACCAGGTGGCCAAAAATAAATTGTAATACTGCTTTAAAGGAAAGTATGTAAGTATTAGCAGCAAAGTGAGTGGAAACGGTGACATTTGAGTGCAGAACTTCAACTTTCCACCTCCTGTTTACGTCTTTATTTCAGTCGTAGTGTTAAAAAGAGAAACAGCTCAGTGTGAAAATTAAAAAATGTGTCTTTTATTCTTTCATTTTATTCTTCCCACGTAGCTTTTCACACTTTTTATTCGACACGTCAAATCAGATAAAGGTTTTTTTCTTTTTTTAAAAAAATGGGTCTGGAGTTCAATTCCAGGTGGCATTAAAAAGCCTCAAGAAGTCTTAAGTTACTCACATCTGCAGATAGCCTGACATTTACCAAGTGTGTCCAAAAAAACTTCAACACACACACACACACACACACTACACACACACACACACACACTACACACACACTGCACGGGTTCTTTAAATACTGATAAGAGAGCGAGGTCGTGCATCGCGAATAAAGAGGTCTGTCCAACAGGTCAAAATCCTTCGAAACTCAGAGAAAGCATTGTTATGTCTGGATTTTAATGAGTCAGTGTGTGTGTGTGAGTGTGCTGTGTGTGTGTGTGTGTGTGTGTGTGTGTGTGTGTGTGTGTGTGTGTGTGTGTTGGCTTCCAGCAGCTTGCAGCCTGTAAGCGAGAGTTATCTGCACTTTAATCAGCCCAGAACAGAGGGAAGAAGGAGGGAGAGCTCTCCCTTCTTTCTCTTTCTTTGGGTTTGTAATAAGGCTTCTTGCTCTAAATCCTTTAATCTGAGCAGGAATGAAGCGTATATCTCTGTCGTCTGGCTGCAAAAGAACAATCTCTCCTTCATTCTCACTGTCTTTTTCTATCGCACACACACACACACACACACCAAACCAAACCAAACCGCCGCTGAAACAGAGCCTGCCTTGTTAATTGAGAGCTGGTAGAGCTGCCTCTGTTTATGTATATATGTGTAAAGGTTAGCACGAGCTGAACTTCCTGAAAACTTCCAGCGTTTGGACACATGCATGAGCGGAGACGTTCAAACTCTATCTGTGTTTTTGGCTGAGCTCCACGTGTGCAGGCGGCACTAATTATTTTTTATTCCTTTTATACGACTTTTAGCAAAACAAGCATTTTTTTTTTTAATAAAGAGCTTTTTACATTCAGCTCTCGCCTCGTTCCTCCCTCTCGCTCGCTATAGACGAGACAGAGGTTTTAATTTGCGGCGTGTGAAGAGAAAGCTGTAAATCTGCTGGATTGGCTCCAGACGTAATGACTCGACAGCGGGAGCTGCAGTCAGTCATGGAGGCTGCCCACCTTCAAGCTGCAAATACAGCAGCGGATAATGGCGATCAGACACTAAACTAACCGAAATAAAACCTTTTAATGAACCTTTTTTTCTGCATAAAGAAGTCTTAGATCTTCTACAACTCAAACACTTAAAAACAAACACCCATTCGTCCATTTTCTTCCAGTTATCCGGGATAAGGTCACGGTGGCAAGGCGCTCTAGTCGTCCTTCTCCCCAGCAACACATTCCAACTCCTTCTGAGGGATCCTGAGTTGTTCCCAGGCTAGATGGACTATGTAGTCCCTCCAGCAGGTTCTTGGTCTTCCTCCCAGTTGGACGTGCCCAGAAAGCCTCCAAAGGAAGGCACCCAAAAGGCGTCCTAATCAGATGTTGAACCACTTCAGCTGGCTCCGTGGATGTCCAAGCTCGTCACTCTATCTCTGATAGCTAAGCCCGGCCACCCAATGGAGGGAGCTCATTTCAGATGCTTGTGTCTGCCATCTCATTCTTTCAGTCACTCCCCAAAGCTCATGACTATAGGTGAGGGTTGAGGATGGCAGATCGTGGTCCGGTACAATGTCCGCAGTACCACCGATGTCGCACCAACCCGACGGTCCATCTCACGCTCCATTTTTTCCTATCATTTGTGAACAAGCTCCGAGATACTTGAACTCCTTCGCTTGGACAGCAACTCACTCCCAACCCGGAGGGAGCAATCCACCGTTTTCCGGCAGAGAACCATGAACCTCAGACTTGCTGAAATGCTGGCTCTCATCCTGGCTGTAGATCAAGCAGAACAGAACCACATCATCTGCAAAAAAGCAGAGACGCAATCCTGAGGTCCCCAAACTGGACACCCTCCTCGTCCCTGGTGCGCCTTGAGATGAGTCATGAATCTCACGGCATTGAGGACAACCTTGGCGGAGTCCTGAGGACATATTGGAGTTTATATCACAAATCTATATAAAGAAACTGTTTCACTTAACTTTTTAATTTCTCCGCACATAAGCTGCCCTTCAGACTGCAGCTGATTAGTCTGATTACAAGGTGCTTTATAATCCCATTCTCCAAACACCTCCTGGTTTTCTTCAAAGATGATATCAAGTGATTTTTAATTTCCATTCAGGAAGTCGGGGCTATTAATGCAATCTTTTCATCGCATGGCGATTATCAGCATGTTGTTTGAATGTGATATCTTTGGGTAATAAGCGGCCGTCGGCGGCTTTAATGTAAAAAATATTGATATCAGCCATCAAAGAGTCGTACTTCAAACCCTGTTTTAAATCATATACGTTAACTGAAGTTTGTTGATATGCAGTGTTAGTGCAGGTGTGAGTGACAGGTAGTGAGATTTACATTATTGATAGCATCATTAGGAAGTTATTGTCCCTTAATGTGAGTGTAGGAAAATCATTAGATGACTGCTGATTAGCAGAAAACATCATTCAGCATTCAGATCAGTATCACTGCCAAAAGATACTTTGTTTTTAAGTTTACTAAAGTCCAGTTCGGTTATACAGACAACTATCATTGGATTACTAAACCGAGACCAAGTCATGACCCAAGACCAGAGTGTATCGAGGTAGAGATGACCAAGACTTTACGGGGTTGAGACTGAGTTAAGACCAAGGCAGGCTAAGACTGTGTTAAGACCAAAACCAGACAGCATATGCCGTACTTAGGTAGGTAATATTCGCCAAATCTCTTTGGGAGACGTTGCAGAATTTACAGACTGCTGTGTGTTTTTCTGTTGGACGCTCTTTGTGGTTTAAGTAGCCAAACTTTATCACAGAAGATTTGGCGAACATCTTCTCCCAGACCGTCAGACAGCTTCTTCTCCTGCCTGCCACGTTCACACTAAATAAACCAGACAATGCACAGGCAATTTAGTAGTGAGATACCTGAAGTTCTGGTCTTGATCAATCTTAAAATAAAATCCTCTTAGTCTGAGGGTGAGACAAGGCCGAGTATAAATGTGGTCGATCCTGAGACGAGAGTGAGACCTTCAAAAGACCGAGCTCGAGTCCTACAACACTGATACTGAAGAAAACTTGTGATGAAAGCATCTTTTTTCTGATTTCTAAGTGGATTTATGGACGTTTATCAGACAGATGATGACATCCCTGGAGGTTTCACCCTGAACGATATCAATGCATGTTTCACGTCTTTGTGTTCAGATTCGACTGAAACAGGATGACATGTTTATTTATTATCATGTTACCGTTTATTTTGACTCAATCCCGCTGACTATACACCATCCTGCTGCCCCGATGTGGATTAATCCACCACTGAAAATAGTCCCCAAAGAACTATTTCCTCCTGTCTTAAAAAATGAAACTATGTCATCTGTTTTTAAAGATTTAGATCTGTGAAGTAGTCTTGTTCTTCTTTGTTGGAGGACAAATACGTAGCATAACACCTTATCTTATATACTACATCACAGTACTTGCATCCAAACCGTGGGGAGTCGTGTTTTTATGATCTATAACTCTTTACATACAGCGACAGAACAAGAACACCTGTCAGGTTTTTTTGATCTGCAGCTGATCTTTTCATGTTCATGTTCACTTTAAAACATCAGGAGTCTCCGGAAAACATCAATCATGACATCTTAAAGACTTGAAGATGAGTCGCTGCGAGCCGTCAACGCCGCTCCTGACAGTTACTCCCATGTGAGCCGAGCGTTACACCACAAACAGGATGAGGCGCGCCGAGCGAGTCCTCCTCGACACGGCGGCGCACGACACAAAACACGCTTTAATTGCTTCGACTGGGAAACTCTGACAGGGCGAAGCAGCGTGTTGGTTTTTTAAAAAGTTGCTGCTTAGGTATGAGAGATAATTAGAGCTGGAGACGGGGGTCTGTTGGTATGCAGAGATCCATGCACACGAGGACACACACATGGTCTCATCAGTGTGTGTCATTGTCAGGTTAATGCGAGGTGTACCGGGAGAGGGAAAGTGGCTGTTAATCGCTCACTCCAACGCAACGAGGACACAGCCACCAAATTACATTTGCATAACACAGAATTAAATCAGTGCGTGAGTTTACCGCCACCAAATGGGATCATGTTCGTTCCCTCTGTCTGTACTTCTGTCTTTACCTTAGCAGAAAACTTCCCATGCATTAATGTAAAGTCATATTTATTTAAGAAGATTGATTTCCTTCCTCGCAGGCAGTCGCTGGATTTTCAGTTCATTTCGGTGTGCTGTGAAAATAAATTTGCACTGACTTGAGACTTTAGATTGGTAATCCATCACCGTGGAAGCTTCCTTGCATTTTATTTTTTGTCAAACTGACGTGGTTTGGTTTGGGTTGTATCACAGTTACAAGCCGGGGAGAGGAAAACTCACTGCAGTGGCACAGTTTGTTCATCAGCCGCTAATAAATAATAATTAAAAAGCCATCTTCATTTAAAAACACAGCACCCAGAAGACAAACTAAGAGCAAATGTTGTTTCTTGTATTAAAAATGTTGATGTTCGTCAGCCACCTGGGGAAATCTCGGATGTCTTAGTGTCCTTAAATGCAAATCTCGACAGCGTGTAAACATCACAGACTGCATATAAAGATTGACGAAGCGTCTGACGGCACCGGTGACGTCATTTGGAGCCAGAGGCTGTGCAGTTGGAGCCACGATATCGGTGTCCCACCCATAAACCTGTGACCCAATCACAAGCAGGGCTCAGCTGTCAATCATGATGTGAAAACTCCTTTTTATGGCATCTGGTTTATTCCACCAGCAGTAGTGACTTTGGATTATTCCACATCAGGGTTGGGAAGCTCCCCAGTGGAGCAACGACAGTCGAGAAATTGTCCAGGAACTTACCGATATTTTAGTACTGACCAGTCAGGAACTGTTACTGGTTTAGTGCTGGTTCTCGTCACCCATCCATACCCTAAAAATGGCACTTTGTGGGGCGGCCACCACACTCCAAAATGTCGAACCAATGGACTGACCAACCAGCGTTGCCGTCTCTCGAGCCTCTTAGTTAAAGATTCATTAGCAGACTTTGACCGGAGGATGTTCCCTCATCGTTTGAACGCTTTTATAAAGTTAAACTAACAAGGGAAAAACTTCGATTTGAGCTTTTGGGATCTTCTTTCCAGTAAAACCAGCGTCAGCTCTCCAGTGGTGTTCATGTTCCGTTAACTGGTTAATGACTGGTGCTCATTTATGAGTGCTGTTTCCTGTATTTACAGCTCATTGTGTTATCTCGGCCTGCGTGGCCTCACAGTCGGTCCTCTGTGTGTCTTTCAGTCCTCCGATAGTCCGTCTTTGTCCTCGGTTTTCCCCAACGCTGTTTGTTTCTGTTTGCTGTGTCACTGCCCTGCTGAGATGTTACCAAGTGGTACTATACAGAGTGTGTGTGTGTGTGTGTGTGTGTGTGTGTGTGTGTGTCTCGGCTTAATAACTGCCGACCTCTCAGACCTTCTATCAGAGACTAATCCTCCTCTCAAAGGTCACGTTATTAGAGGCTCTTATTTTGTCATTGTGTAATAAAGTCTGCTGAGAGGTTGGTGAAGTCATTTACATCCTCTCAGGTTTACTCAACTCCTCATGTCGTCTAATAAATTACTTCCTGGCGTCCTTTTGTCAGTCTTTCTAATTAGAGTCGTCCTCCACCGGTCTGTCAGTCCGTCCATCGTGACGTCCTTAGAGGTTCTCAGTTCTTAATTTCAGATTAAAACGTATCTTCAAGGGTCTAAAACGCTTGGTTGGAAGTGATATGACGCTATTGATTTGGTATTGAATTAAATTAGTACTGATTTGTAATAAACAACAACTATGGTGATTGATTAATCATTTCGGTTATTTTTTTAAACAAAAATGCCCAAAATATGCTGGACCTGCTGGTTTATATAATTGTGAATTGAATATCATTGAATCAATCAATCCACAGAAAATTAATCAATCATTTTTCATGCTAAAATGTCAAAATCTGGCTGGCTTCATTTTGTAAAATGTGAATATTTGATTCTTTTGTCCGTCATATTTGATAAAATCCTGAATATTTTGGTTTTTTGGACTTTTGGTCCATTAAAACAACACATTACAGTAAGTTAACTTGGGGTTTAGGAAGTTAAAATGGTCTTTTACTTTTTAAACTGATATTTTTCTTACAATTAATCAATAAATCAAGAAACTAATCTGATGAATCAATAATTAAATAATCTTATAACAGTTTCAGCCCTAAAACTGAACATCTTCTCTTGTGCACTGTTGGTTGGACAACACTTTGTCTCAAAACGATTAGATCTACGTTAGATGTTTTATTGACTTGTGTACTGACATTATCTCAAATGTTTCCAACAATGTTCTAACTCAAATAAATCCATAATTTCATTTATTCAATATATAAGTGTTTCGTTTGGTCGCCTGTCATTGGCATCACATCCCCGTTACTCCATCTAGTAAATGCGGGACACATCAGTCGGCAAACATGACTTAAACTTTAACACATTACATCGTCCATGAGCCGAAATCTGGCTTATAGACAGCAGTCAATAATAAAAAATACAGAAAAATAAATATTTAATGCACATTTCCAACATTTTGAGACATTTTATAGACCAGACAGCTGATTGACAGATTGATAATGAAAGAACTGAACTGAATACACACCATGAATCTCCTTCTGGACCTGAAAACATCTTTCAAACATCTTAAATTCTGGTTCCTCTTTTGTTTGTCTATACATTAAAATGTGTGTGCTGCCTTTGTGGACTCTGGGACTTGGTGTGTTGGTGATAGATGAGGTATAGCGGCTGTGTGTGTCCTATCCTCTTTGGTCTTTTAGTTTTATACGTTGTCTCAGCCATGCTCTCCTCCAGGCCTCTTCATTACCGCCAATAAGAACTCAATTTCCCTCGGGCTCCGCCAATCATAGCACTCATATCCCCTCCAGGCCCGGCCAATCAGCTTCAATGTTCCTCTGGCCCGATGTCATGAATGGCTAATGACGCCTGGTGGTGGTCATGAATGCAAATGAGACCGCATGAGGGCTTTTCTAACTCAGAGAAAATGTTAACCATAAACAAGAAACCAATCTGCTGGTGTCAAATCTCGGAGCAAGAAAATAAAGAGGAGCTGGAGAGAAAAACAAGATATCATTGGACGTTTAAACAGTCTAATGTCTAAATGTTGAGCTCACACTAGATTCACCACACAGACTGAAGAAGTAAGCAGTATCATGGACGTGCTAGTCCAATGAGCGATAAAACCGCTGCGTTTCTGGACCATTGACGTGTTGACAGTAAACAGGACAATGGATTTCACGATACATCAAACTGGATTCAACGGTGTGGGCTTACACAGAAAACAACAGGTGTAACCAGGTTGTGTTGTCTTATTATTTCAGTGTTTGTCTTGTTGATCCAGCCTTGAGTGTTTATAGTCAGTTGAAAGTTGGTATATACCAGATTGACGTTGAGTTATCTATTGGGTTTATTAGAATGACTATTTTGTATTATGGGAAATGTAGGAGCTAGTGTTTTAGGACTTTGAACTATACAGACTAACGTTATTAAAAAATAAGTAAAACCATGATGTTCCTGATCAAAATTAGACTGTAGAGATCAACTCGTCCACTCTAATTTATCATAACGTAGTTTCAACTATTACTGGAAGCATTTTGGGAGCTGTGCTCATCACAAGAAGACCCTCTGTATTTTAACTTACGTGAATCACTTGCAGTAGAAAACACTGAATGAAACCGAGACACAGAATCCAAGTGAAAATCAATCAAACCAACTCTCTGCCTGTAACAATAACCCAGTTTTCCCTCCGTCTCTGAGTGATAATACCTTTGGGATGTGGCATAAAAGAGGTACTACAACGTTCATAGATCTGTATACGATTAAAACGTTTGACCCTTAAATTCAAACCACCCCGAATCTCACCTCTTCAGACATTTCCATGGAGAATCTTTAAAGATTTTCCGTCATTCCTTTAAAACTATCCAAGATCTCTTGGAGAGACTGATGATGAGTGGGACGAAGTTTTAGACAGAATCAACCCTTGGTCCATCTTCGCCTGTCACGGTTTTATCCCACTTAAGCTTATTCATCCAATATACTGGATCAAGGTCAGTCTGTCTAGAATTAAACCCAACATCGACCCTCTAAGTGATGGATTCGAGCAGACTTCGGCTACATTGATGCACGTTTTTTTTCTTTTTGGAAGTCTCCTGGAAGTCAATCTCTGACCCTTCCCCACTCATCGCTCTCCTTGGACTCTCACCAGAAAATATGGGCTGGAAGTCTCCTCAGCCACCTTCTCATATATGCTGCTTGAGAGATTTAATGAGCTGCTTGCATCTTGAAAAGATTAGACATACACGACAGGGCGAGGCAGAGAAATTTCATTTTATTTGGGAGCCCTTTTATTGCTCCCTTGTCCTCTCTCAGCGCCAGCGAGCTCACTCCTCTACAAACTCCTCGGGTCTAACCCGCTCTAGACGATCCACATTAACAGAAACCAACCTCAGACCGACATCCAGAGGCTGTTTCTTCTGGTTTGTTGTGTGTTTGTGTGTGTTCTGTATTACTGTAGGTGTTTCTTTTGTGATGATGTCTAATTCAGATGTTGCTGTCAGGGTAGTGGTGAGTCGCCTCGTTTCCATGAAAACAACAAAAACAAAGTTCTGAACTGCTTCTTCGAATTTCAAGTTTCCAAAGTTTAAGACGTTATTTCGAACAAGTAAAAACAACAAGGCTTGATTAGATTTCCTCGTCATACTACGACATGTAAGGGTTTGTTTTCCTACAGGCAGAGGTAGAAGGAACCAGCCAAGGTCCTTGAGGAACCTTCAGCAGGTTTTTTAGCAACCATGTACCATCTGTAACAGCATTTTTACATATTTAGAAGCACATAAACCAGAAAAATGACCAAATCTGAGCAAGTTAACAAAGTCTGGAGGGAAAAACGCTTCTGAAACGCTCCTGGTGGAGTTTGAAGTCTTGTGGAACACAGACGTAGAGGTGCCAGGTGGGGTTCCCCAGTAAGGTTTATCTTCGTCCAGGCAGAAGTTGGGGGAACCAGTCAGGTTCTTTGAGTGAACTTCAGCAGGTTTTTAGCAAAAGGACCTGTAGTTTAGATCATAGACTGTATAAAACATGGATGTAGTCTCCAGGTGACTGTCATCTTGGCAGTCGTACCTCACTGCTAATCCAAAAAATAGACAAACACGTGGACCTGAGGCTGAATGAAGCCTGGTTGCTCAAACAAACCATCTGTAACAACAACAGTTGTAACAATTCTGCATGACTTTAAGCCTTAATATAATCTGAACAGGTGAGTTGTATAAAAATTCACCCTCAGTACAGTTGTCATGAACGGGGAAATTAGCTATAGAGACCAAAACTGTTTTTTGTACCAGGCTGTAAACATGTTTATTTCTGCTGTGAAGTTGGACATTTTAACATGGGGACTTATGGAGACTGACTCACTTCTGGAGCCAGCCTCAAGTGGACGACAAGAGGAACTGCAGTTTTTGGCACTTGAGCACTTGGCACATTGGTTTCACTTCACAACCACGGAGGTTGCCGCCCACAGAGGACATTTAATATCTGTCATGGGAATAGAGTATCTGAGAACATTTTAAATGTTTCTCGGGGTGAATCTTATAGTATTATATAATCTTTATGTCAAACAGACAGACAGTCAGAGAGACAAGCAGACAGACAGAAGCATAGATGCAGTTTCAGATCTGGTTTGTCCCTCGGGGAGCTCGTGTGTCAGAAGAAACAGTTTTGTTTGAACTCGTTCCCGCGGGTGAGGATGTAAAGACAGACGGAGAAAGAAGAGTGAGAGACATGTAGGCAGAGAGGGAGAGAGAGAGAGGGAGAGACAATGTGAATTACAAAGAGAAGTTAGAAAGAGAAAAGCTTAGAGAGGTTACAGAGAGAAAGAAAATCAGTCAGGCTTTATTCCCCTGGCTGGAGCTTCAGCAGACATTCCTGGATTTAGTTTCACTCCAAACTTTTTAGCAGAGGGGTCAGTGCTCGAGACTTTTACAAAGTATGCACTCAGGATTTTAATGAGACACAGATTGCTCTTCTCCCTCCCGTGTAATGTGTGTGTGCCCCTGTGTGTGTTTAGACTGGACTCTTTTCCATCACAACATTTGCATTTTATCCCCGTCGTTGGTAGTTTTTGTACCGCAAACGTCTCGCTGGTCGGTGCCAGGCTAATCTCACAAACGCAGACTTTCTAGTGAATTCCTGAAATTCTCTGAACCGAAACCAAGACATGCCAGACTTTAATGACATGTACAGGCGGGATATAGACGGAAAAATACCTGAATAAATGAGCTCCGGAGCTTCTGTACAGGTGTACACAAAGATATTTAGCTTATTATATTAAGGAACAAGCAGCAAAGCTTCACTCTAAGAGCTGAAATCAGAGGATGATTTGTTTTTTTGCTTCAAATGACGACATGTAGCAATTCCCCTATACGCTATGGAGCATTTTAGCATCCTTTAGCTCATTGTTTTGGTTTTATTGTCCATAACTTTACCGTTTTACCACTCTACTCAACATAGATTTCAATGCAAAGGCTCTAAAAACCCATTATACACTATGTGCCCAAAACCAAACAGCAGAGAGACAATGTAGCAGCTAAAAAGACCATTATTTGCCTGGTGGAGACCAAAAATGGAGCTAAAAGAGACACAACTCCAAATTAATGCTAATGTTTTTACATTGACTTCTTCATTTGACATTTTATCCTAAAAGGTGTCACTTGTCGTGTTTCCATCTAAACGCATCACAAATTTGAAACGAATTTCGAATAATTCCGCAAAAGAAAATAAATGCTTGTTTCTGTCCGCCACCGTTATGTGACTATAAGGAGGTGATTCACGTATTAATGTGAAGAAGGTTACATCAGATCTGTGTGGAGCCATGAGAGCCATGAGGAAACAGCTGATTAGTCATGTGACTTCAGTGTTCGCTACGTCAGGACTTTGAGAATTTTTTTTAGAAAGAGGCGAGTTTAAAAGCTCTTTCGCAAAATTTAAGGAAGTTCTTTTGAATTTTGCCGTTTCAATCAAACTTTTCTTACGCTCACCAAATATTCACCAAATTATCACCAGGCTTACATGAGACTTTTATGTCCAAACAGTGTGTTGAACACGTTTTGTAGACTCCTCTGTAATCCTCATAGCTTCGCCGACATTCACAAAGAATGTTGCAAATCGTCAAACCAGTCAGCAGAGCGTCATTAACCATTACAAAAACCTTCTATTATAGATAATATATTCATATTAAAGGGTGCATAGAGACTTTGTTTGCTTACAATAATTCAAAATCAAACATTAAACCTCAAACTAGCCCTGAAGGGTCATGCGCCTCAATAAACGAACAGAAGATCTTTAAAGTCAAACTGTTGCTCACAAGGACAGAAGAACAGACACCATTGACACACAGTTTATTCCTGGGCTGACACCAGTCAGGCTTAAAGCGCCAAAGCAGGAGGATGAAAAGAAAAAATAAAGGCTGAGAGGAAAAAAGAAAGATGGCTGACGGAGCGCGGAGATGGATCCCGTGTGGAATCCAAAGATGATTTTCCTTTGATGTGGCAGATGCACACATCCATAACAGGCACTGTGAGGGAGAAGGAGACAGAGAAGGTGAACATACCTGCTGTCTTTATGCCTGATTCTTTCACTGTGGTGTAGGAGGATGAGAAAGATGAAATTTAATGAGAGGAGACCACATCACAGGGACACAGTTACTGGGTCAACATGGAGCTCAAAGCAACACAAGGATGTTGTTTCTTTTTTCTTTTTGACCGACAACAAGCAGATTTTAAATGCTTATTGCTGAATTAGACACTGGAAGGAAGGAACTGATGTATAATTCACCATTTAACTCTTTGCTTGTCGTAGAGCTTCTGGTGGCAGTAAATCTCTCAAATTACCAACACCATACACTCATATTTAAATTAAATAAATATTAATGAACCGACTATAAGCTACAACATCCAGTGACCTGTGAGCAATCTGTATCTCTAACTGGTCATGATGTAATTTATAACAAACTGATCATATATATCATTATGTCCTTTGAATGAACCACACCACAAACAAACAGACAGACCGTAAAGTCATCTAGCTCAACTTTCTCATTTCCTGTACTTAGATATGCTATGTGCTAGCTCTTTTATGTTGAAAATACAACTGAATTTTGAAGATAAAAATCCAAAAGCAACATAAATATTGTCACAACTTAAGCTAGCTAACCAGCTAACTAATCTATATCATGATTAGATATCAATCAATATCTAATCTATAGCTAATATTAGCCAAAGACTAGCTAAGTAGCTAAGTATCAATGTAAATTAGCTAGCTAGTTAGCTAGCATTTGGCTAATATAGTTATTGGATGTAACTAGCTAGCTAACAATTGATGCAGTAAAACACTAGCTAACTGGATAGCTAGCTAACTAGCTAATGCTTGTTATAGATTATTTAGCTGGTTAGCAAGAGTTTTGCTAACAATAACTAACTTAAGATGTGACTACGGGTCACTTGTTGTTATATTTTCAACATAGATGAGCCTAGCACGTAGCATATCTAAGTAAGTAAGGACAAAGTTGACTTAGGAAAGTCAATTGACTGAGAAGTTTTCAACCTTTAGGAAACACTGGGCTTCCTGTCTGTGCATTAAAAAGTCTGTATACGTGTTGATAACTATTTCTCCACTGTAAAACTCTGCAATGTAGCCATTAGGACCCCCCTGACTATTGATATCAGCGGATAGGTAATTTAGGCGAGCAGGTGGTTAGAGAGATAAGTCTTTGCACACTAATAAATCCCTTTGCAATGAAGCGAACTGAAGCGAATTCAATTTGCGGGGAGTAAAAGCACAAAGGGTGTGTGGGGGAGGCGAGTCAATTGACCACCGATCAGAACAAATCTGATAGCTGCTGTAAAAAGCAGCGACTGTCCAATGAAATGATCACGGGAGCATAAATAAACGAACATGCCGCGACACATTTTTATAATGAACGATGAACGTTTACGGTGGGGGGAGGGGGGGGGATATTTGGCTTTTAGAGCGAATCGTCCAGGAATAACCCGATAAACACGTTAAAGATTAGAGCGGAGAAATGTTTGTGCAGTTATTGCAGCGAGCGTGATGTTACTGCACACTGGAGCCTTGTTTTACAGCCACAGGCCGGAGCTATAATTAAACACACCCATCCAGACTAATGGAAGGAGAAACTCAGTATGTCAGACAACTAATTGCAACACTCAGTCTCTCTCTTTTCACACACACACACACACACTTTCTTCTTTTGTCTTTGCTAATCTAATCTGGCTCAGCAACTCTCACTTTTTAGGCTGTTACCTCCTCCTCCACCTCCTCCTCCTCCTCCTCCTCCTCCAGTAAAGGATGTTCGGGGTTTAATGAGAAGCTCCTCATTATTGCCTCTCTTTTCTCTCTCGCTCTCAGCGCTCATTCTTCTCTCCTTGAGTTTCTGCCGCTCTCGGTGCCGAGCCCCACAGTACAATGTCAGAGTGTTGTTTGGAGGACAAGCGCTAACTGTCTCTGAAGTCAAGTTCAGCGGGTTTATTGTCGGGACTGTTTGTCAGAGACAGTAACATCATCACAGATTAATATGTCGAGCGACCCAGAGTCCAACGTGACGTCTTCAAATGTCCAAACAACTCTCCAGAACTCCAAATCTCTGCTTGATTAATGACTTTAACGATTACAGTTGCTAATAAGTTTGTTGCTGATGGACTAATCTATCATTTCACAACTTTTCAAAGATTATTCAATTAATCATTCAGTTTACAGTTTTGATGAATTCATCTGTTAAAGTCATTTATCAAACAAAAACAAAATATTTGCCGGTACCACCTTAAATATGAGCATTGGTGTACGCTAGTTACAACAGGCTACAGTGCAGTGTTAGCTCTAGCTAACGTATATATTGTGTTGTCACGTGATCAAGTAGTGTCCTGACATTGGACAACCTCAACATACGTGTTATATATCTGTGTAGTACAAAGATACCAAAAAAAAAAAAGAAATGATTCATCTGATTGGATGTTTTTTGTAGTTTATTCACAGCTTATGTAGAATAAGCATTTCATCATTTTGTTATCTGCTATGACAGACATGGGTTTGTCTTTTTCAGGCCATCAAATGAAGATAAAATCTGGCATATGATTGTCTGTATATTGTCTAGAACACCGTTAGCAGTACTCGTCAGGGTAGGTTTGGTCTTGAAAGTGACGGGGACACAACAAAGCCTGATTGGTTGATTGGTTGATTGGTTGATTGGTTGGTTGGTTGATTTGTTGGTTGGTTGGTTGATTGGTTGGTTGATTTGTTGATTGATTGATTGGCTGGTTGGTTGATTTGTTGATTGATTGATTGGCTGGTTGGTTGATTTGTTGATTGGTTGGTTGATTTGTTGATTTGTTGGTTGGTTGGTTGATTGGTTGGTTGATTTGTTGATTGATTGGTTGGTTGGTTGATTTGTTGATTGATTGGTTGGTTGGTTGACTGATAGATAACTTTTATCCCAGAGGTAAACTAGTTTGCACTGTGAGCACGAGAACTGAACATATACTATAAAAACATAGACAGTAAAAACAAAGACACCCAAAACCTGTGAAATCTTTCGGTCTTGGAGGTTCAACAATATAATATTTGGCTCTGGGAAGTTGTGACGACCTTTTAATTAATTAAAAAATAATGAAGATTAATCAATAATAAAAATAATAATTAGTTTAAACTCTTCGCTGTTTGAAATGTCCAAAAAAATCAACTAATCTTATAAACCTTTCTGTCTTTTCTCTGTTTCCAGACATGATGGAGCGGTGGTGGGCGTGGCAGTTTGCCCTGGTCGCCCTGGTAACCGTGTACCTCAGCCCCTCCCTGGGTAAAAACATGGAGTTCCTCTCCGAGACGCTGATCAACAACGTGGTGTCCGACCCTCGTACAGGCCGGCTGTACGTCGGCGCCGTCAACTCCCTCTACCAGCTGAACCCCGACCTCGAGGTCGAGTCCCGCACCGAGACGGGCCCCAAACGGGACAACCGTCACTGCACGCCGCCCGTCACGGACGCCTGCGAGGAGGCCGTGGACACCGACAACCACAACAAGCTGCTGCTGGTCCAGGGTGCCAAGGACGTCCTGGTGGTGTGCGGCAGCGTCTTCAGAGGCATCTGCTCCCTGAGGAACCTGAGCAACGTGGAGCAGCTGCTGTACTTCAGCGACACCAAAGGAGAGAAGTCGTATGTGGCGAGCGCAGAGGAGAGCGTCTCTGTGGTGGGAGTGATGTCGTACTTCACCAAGGACAGAGACAACTTCACTGTGTTCCTGGTGAGGATGAAAACACACTCATATTTACATATTTAGAAACACATAAACCCTGAAAAATAAACAAATCTGATCAAGTTAACAAAGTCTTGAGGGCAAAACACTCAACACGTTTCTGAAGAGCCGTTGTGAAGCTCTTCCTCTTCCGCCTCCCGGCTAACCCACAGATGTGCAAATATGTGGACTTCAGGTGGGCTGAAAGACGCCTGGTTGCTCAAACAAGCCACCTGTAACCACACCCACCTGTCAATCAAAGCGTCCACGCTCTTAATCCTGCATAACTTTAAGCCTTAATATAATCTGAACAGGTGAGTTGTATAAGAATTCACCCTCAGTACAGTTGTCATGAACGGGGAAATTAGCTATAGAGACCAAAACTGTTTTTTGTACCAGGCTGTAAACATGTTTATTTCTGCTGTGAAGTTGGACATTTTAACATGGGGACTTATGGAGACTGACTCACTTCTGGAGCCAGCCTCAAGTGGACGTTTGAGGAACTGCAGTTGTCTGAGGTTGTCTCTTGGTTTAAAGGAGTAAATCTGAAGATATTTAGTTGAGCTCCTCGTCAAAGTCACAGGACTTTGTAGCATTTGAACATTTTCTTCCCAACATGAGTTTTATACAGCTGAGATTTCAGCGCTAAGGTCGAATGATTAAATGTGTATGCTGTGTGGCAGAGCGAGGACTTTGTGTTATTGTTCTGGAGTTTTAATATTTCTGCTCTCGAGTCAGATCAAGTCTTCAGGGAGTCAAGTTGAAACACATTTAAGACACACATAAACAAAGACTTCTGGTTTAGTTTAAACTCTTCTGTCTCAGGTCGGTAAGGGCTACGGCAGCCACGACAGCACCAAACTGATCTCCACCCGCATCCTCCAAGACTACGGCGACTGGGTGGTGTTCGACAGCATCATCGAGGCCTCGGCGGTCCAGGCCAACCCCTTCGTGCTGCGTTACCTCCACGACTTCCGCTTCGCCTTCAAGGACGGCGGCTTCGTGTACTTCCTGTTCTCGCGGACGCTCGGGGTTCAGGACAACAAGAACTTCACCTTCATCTCCAGGATGTGCGAGGACGACCAGGGTTACTACTCGTACACCGAGCTGCAGCTCAACTGCAGCGCCACAAACAAGTACAACAAAGCTCAGGTAACGATAATGCGCTCCTCAGCCAGCCGATAGGCTGTCAGCGTTTTTATTAAAATGGCAGCAGCGACTCGGAAAAACACATTTGGACATTTTTCATCTGGATGAGTTTGTGTTAAATTGGAACCTTTTTGAGAACGGCTCGGTCCTGACCCCAGAAAAACTTCATAAATTGGATTTAACATGCTCTTGAACTCGAAATAAGTTCAATTTACGAGGTCCCAGCTCACACAGTACCTCTGTTGTATCACATAAATACATATTTTCAGTGTAAACATCTAACATTCTGCATTTTTTATCTCCCAGGCTGCTTATGTGGCCACACCAGGTGAAGTTCTGGCTCACAGTATGAACAGATCGGGCCAGTATGGACACGTTTCAGCCGCTGACAAGGTGTTGTTTGTCACCTTCACTTCTGATGAAGACCCGTCTACGTCCGCCATGTGTAGGTGTCGTCTGAACGCTGGCAGATGTTCCTGATGTTTCATGTCGGCTGGTTGGCAGAAAGTCTCGAAAAACTTGTCACAACATTTCAGTGAATTTTGGCTGTTAGACAAACAAAGTGATTCATGTTTGGAAAAATTCTGGTGATCCATTTTTAAAGGTTTAATTTAAATTGTGTGTTAAGGTGGAAAGAAAAGTCTGTCAGGATAATTTGAGACCATATTTTTCGTAGTCTCCGTGACGTCCCCACAGACTGTCTAAAACCTGGACGTAGTCTCCGTGACGTCCCCGCAGACTGTCTAAAACCTGGACGTAGTCTCCGTGACGTCCCCGCAGACTGTCTAAAACCTGGACGTAGTCTCCATGACGTCCCTGCAGACTGTCTAAAACCTGGACGTAGTCTCTGTGACGTCCCCGCAGACTGTCTAAAACCTGGACGTAGTCTCCGTGACGTCCCCCGCAGACTGTCTAAAACCTGGACTTAGTCTCCGTGGCGTCCCCGCAGACTGTCTAAAACCTGGACGTAGTCTCCGTGACGTCCCCACAGACTGTCTAAAACCTGGACGTAGTCTCCGTGACGTCCCCACAGACTGTCTAAAACCTGGACGGAGTCTCCGTGACGTCCCCACAGACTGTCTAAAACCTGGACTTAGTCTCCGTGACATCCCCCGCAGACTGTCTAAAACCTGGACGTAGTCTCCGTGACGTCCCCCGCAGACTGTCTAAAACCTGGACGCAGCATAACTGTCTTTTCTCAAACCAATCCTGGAAATAATGAGTGTTTTTGTAACATATTCTCCAAGTATTTAGTTTTTTGACATTGTGTTGTAGTTTTTGTACCACAGAAACACAGACTAACATCATTTCTCATGCGTACAGATGAAGCAGGTACAGACTGTGTCTCGTCCTTTTGCAGGTATGTACCCTCTGAGCTCTATTAATAAAAGGCTGGTGGAGATAATAGGAGCCTGTTACAGCGACAACGGCATCATTAATGAGAAGGTTGCTGTCTACTCGCCTTACTCCTCCAAGTCTGAAGAGCTGTGCAGCAGCAATAATCAGGTGAGAAAATCCATGTGTGTGTCGGAGATAAAGAGAGCCTGAAACAACAAGAGACAGAAATATTGACAGCGGGTCGATAACTCTACATTAATATGAATGTTTTAATTTGTCCGTCAGAAAAACATGGCCATCAGGTACAAGTGTGGAGCCGAGTTCCTGCCCTCTCCGATGGCCAGCAAGGCCGAGTTCGCCCTGACCGCTGAGCCCCCATTGGTCCGTAAGGGTCACATGAGCGCTGTTGCCGTGGCGGTGGAAATGGAGCACGCCGTGGCGTTTGTGGGCACCGCCACCGGAGAGGTAAAGACGAGACGAGGATGAGTTTACTGTAAAGACTGTGTTGAAGACAGACTGACATCTTGTTTACTTTCAGTCCTCTGAATCTGTCACCGACTACACGAAACTCACAGCGTCTAATTAGTTGATATATAATCTCAACACGACCACATTAAATTAAGTAGTGTAGGCTCAAATTTCCCTTTACAGACATCTTGAACCACCCATACACAGGAAAAAGAAAGAATCCTGTACTGAGAAGCTAAAAACTGCTAGTCGTCTTGTTTGTTTCAAGCTCGTTTGAAAGTATTTTTTGGGGCAGTAGTCAAACCAAAGATCACAGTATATAGCTAGTATGAGCCTGAACTGCTAGGCTAACCAGCTAGTTAGCTTTTTTAAAAGTATTTTTAAGGTGGTAGCCAAACTAAAGATCACTAAAGCTAGTATGAGTCCTAACTGCTAGGCTATCATCAGGCCCTGTTAGCGAGCTCACTAGCTAGTTAGCTCTCTTTAAAGTAGTTTTTTGGGACAGTAGTCAAACAAAATATCACGGTAACTGCTACCAAGAGGCCCTGCTAGCAAGCTAACTAGCTAGTTAGCTTTTTTGAAAATAGTTGTAGAACAGTAGTTAAACTAAACTAAACATCACAGCATTTAGATAACCACGAGGCTACCAAGATGCCCTGCTGGCAAAAGTGTTGAAAGTAGTTTTCGGGGCAACCGAATGAATTCGCCTCACCTCATTCTCTCGATTCAAGCTAGCTAACCTGCTAGTTAGCTCTTTTGAAAGTAGTCTTTGGGACTAAATATCACAGTTTATAGCTAGTATGAGTCTTAACTGCTACCAAGAGGCACTGCTAGCAAGCTCACTAGCTAGTTAGCTCTCTTGAAAGTAGTTTTTTGGGACAGTAGTCAAACTAAATATCACGGTATATGGTAGTATGAGTCTAAGTAAGTAAGTATTTTTGGGGCAGTAGCCAAATCAAACATCGTGAGTATTAACCAACCAGGAGGTTCCGTTAGCAAGTTAGCTGGTTAGCTCAACAGTTCATTCGTATAGGTGCCACCAACCTCTCTTTCACAAGTTAAAGGTTTTAATTGATTATATATTGAGTAATGCTTTATATTATATTCTATCAGTTGAAAGTAGCTGTGTACAGTGTCAGCACTGATTAAAGAAAACTACTTGCAAATATTCAAATATTTAGTTGAGCATAAATGCAACATAAAAAAGGTTTTTTTAACCAACATTCAACCTTTTTTCTTTCTTTTCTATTTTGTATCTTTTGTTTAAAGTCCAGAAAAAGCTGTTTTAATTTATGGAGGACAGTGCAGGACGAGGTCATCTGATTTTAAACGTGTTAATGCAGTTTTCATGTTTCCTGTAGGTGCTGAAGGTTCACCTGTCGAAGCATTCCGAGGTGTACGGGCGAGCGCCGGGCGAAATCACCGGAGACAAGGTCAACAAGAACCTCCTGTTCGATTCCAGCCGCCAACACCTGTACATCACCACGGAGAAGAAGGTGAGACTCACTCTGTCGCCCGTGTTTTCCATCCGTCGAACACCTCGGCGTCTGAAGAAGGTCAGAGTTCAGCCGCGCCGTCAGGTCGGCGACTTAACGAGTCTTTTCGTTTATTCCGTCTGTCTCATTTGATCATTTATTCACTCGCTCGTCTGACGCCGATGCATCCGTCTACGTTACAGCACTGAAGTCATTGATTTATTCACTCATTCTCTTTCTATCGTCGCGTCCTTTGTTTTCCTCTTCTTCATCTGTCTCTCTCTCTTTTGTCCTTTCATCTCTCGCCCGCCGCTCCGAAGTGAAATTGATGTTATTGATTGAGAAATGAATTAATTAGAATGCACTTCAAGAGGGCAATTCACTTTGATCAAGTCAAGTGACGACGCTCGAGCCCGTTCCATCTGCTCATTTAAATTTATTAGACCTGCCTCTTCCTAAATTATTTCCACAGCTGGTTGGAAGAAGTTCAGCTAAAGATACCATCCAAAGACGTTCCCTGTGCGAGGAAATATAAAGAGGTGAACATGAAGAGTTATGTTTGACGTCACAAGATCTAACTGATAAATAAAACTGCACCAAACTCTTAAACACGTCAGGTCGAGGCGGTCCAGCCGACATTGTTGTACGTCGACTTGTCGACGTCTTGTTTACACTCGTGAACAGCTGTTAGCGCTTAGCAGCATTAGCATACTCTCTGTGGAAATACTGGAGGTCTCTGCTGAAGTGAGGAGAAGGAGACGAGGATACAAACCATAAGATGGAGGCGCCAACGGCGCTAACCAGGCTAACAGAGGGAGTGTGGAGAGTGTAGCATCAGAGAGAGACGAGGCTGAATGAACTCACTGAGGACTCACTGGGAACTTTGGACAGTCAGAAGTATTGCTTCTTGTGTATCGTGAGACGCTGTAACAAGTGAAGTTCCCCAGTGTGGGATCAATGAAGTCTGTCTTGTCTAGTCTGGTCTGGTCTGGTCTTGTCTCCTCGTCTCGTCTCGTCTTGTCTTGTCTGGTCTGGTCTGATCTGGTCTGGTCTGGTGTCGTGTCGTGTCGTGTCGTGTCGTGTCGTGTCGTCTGGTCTGGTCTGGTCTGATCTGGTCTGGTCTGGTCTGGTCTCATGTCGTCTTATCTGGTCTGGTCTGATCTCATCTCGTCTGGTCTTGAGTAGGACACCTGATGTATCATGAAGTAGTCCGTATAGCCAAAAAAAGTCAAATCACTGATCAGAATTTAAAGTTTATGTTTGCACACAAAATGTTCAGAGCTGCTGTAAGTGACTTCTGCCCACGTGACGCCAGATAATCCAGTGATAGCTATCTGAAGGTACATTAGAAACAAACTGCTAACAGCTGATCCAGCAGCTTTTGAAGACCGACCTGTATCTGACATCACAGCAGCCCATGTCAGAGTTTCTTCAGGGTTTTTCTCTCCTGAGACCTTTAATATTTATTTTCTGTTGTCATATTGATTCCCAGACAGGCCTGTGTGTCGGCGTTAGCATGTTTCCATCTGTCAGATTAGCAAAAACATTTTTGACATAATCCGTTTTTCACACAAAAGTCCAATTTCACAGTGAGATGATTTTAAAATAGAGTTCATGTTCAGGACGAGTGAGTCTGCAGAAAGACACTGAAGTGAAAATGTTCCACATACGAAGCTCCAGACGGGATTAAAACCACCAACAGGAGCAGGAGGAGGCATTGTGTTTGTTATTCACTATAAGAGTTCCTTCACAATAAAAGCATGTCGTATGTATGCAGATCACCAAGGTTCCAGTCCAGGCCTGCCACCTGAAGACAGACTGCCACTCCTGCGTCTCCATGAAGGATCCGTACTGTGGCTGGTGTGTCCTGGAGGGAAAGTGAGTCACTGTGTCTCCATGCACCAGTTATTCTGTTTTTATTACACTTGGCTGATGAGGAAAAAGTTGGCGTGTCGCCAAAAAACAGAGCGACAAACAGACGATGTTACGCCATCTTGATTGTGCCGACGTTGGAGGGAACAGAGAACCAAAATGGAGGAGGCTAACGTAGCTTATTAGCTGTATTAGCAGGTTTATGAAGACAAACTGACATCTTGTTTTCAGTCCTCAAGATAGACTCAAGACTATTACCCAAACATGCCCACATTAACTCCTTAACAGACATCTTGAACTATCGATACACGGGGAGAAGAAAGAATCTTGTATGAGAAGCTAATAACTGTTAGCTCGCTAGCTAGTGAACTTGTTTGAAAGCATTTTTTTGGGCAGTAGTCAAATTTAGTTAACAGTATATAGCTGGTATGAGTCTCTACCACTATGCTACCAAGATGTCCTGCTACCAAGCTAACCACCTAGCAAGCTACCAAGCTAACCAGCTAGCAAGCTCACTAACTACCCACTAACCTGAAGACCACGTTATATAGCTACTATGAGTCTTAAGTACTAGGCTACCAAGAGGCCCTGCTAGTAAGCTAACTAGCTAGTTAGCTCTTTTGAAAGTATTTTAGGCAGTAGTCAAACCAAAAAACACAGTGTATAGCTAGTATGAGTCTCTACCACTAAGCTAACCAGCTAGCAAGCTCACCAAGCTAACCAGCTAGCAAGCTTACTAGCTAGTTAGCTCTTTTGAGAGTATTTTTTTGAGCAGTAGTCAAACTGACTATACACAGTATATAGCTACTATGAGTCCTAACCACTAGCATGTTCCTGGTCATGCTAGCATGTTAGCAGTTAGCTCGCATGCTACTGCAAGTAGTCCCCACTTCACTAAACCGTTAGCGCACTTTAAACGCTTTAATTAAGTTGTTTTTATTAAACTAATAGCTAAAAGTTTGATGGGAATGTGATCTTTCAACTTTCCATTTATTTGTTATTGTTGTTTTGAAAGTTTCTCATTGAATTCATCTGTGACGTTTGACGATCTCCATCAGGTGCACCAGGAAGCAGGAGTGCAGCAGGTCCGCGGAGAAAAACACCTGGCTGTGGTCACCTGATCAGAAGTGCGTTCAGATCGATTCCTTCAACCCGCCGAACCTCAGCTGCAAGAAGACGCAGCAGGTAGGAAAGCAGCGGCGGTGCTGAGGATGTGAACCAACATGCATATTTCTCTCTGCGGGGAGGCGAATCCCCCTGAGCGAAGTTCACTTCTTGCTGAGCTCTGCTTAATTTAAACCAGCCTAACCTCCTGAAACTCTCACGGAGTTGGAGCGCTGTGCGTCTGTGCTGTCAGCAGGATTTCAAACAGGTTCTTAACCTCTGGCAGGGGGACTCTCCAGGGCCCCCTCGAGGGAGTTACAAGAGAAATCAAGACATTTTTAATGCACGGTGACGTTATAATTTACATTTTTTTGGATGTGACCCAGGTCTATATCGCACAGAATCAACATTGTTTGTGCTGACGGATCCTTTGAAAAACAGCTCTGTCGTTTGCATGCTGATTCAGCTCATAAAGTGAAATAATAATAATAACGCTTGGAAATGTTGTCACACCCAGAAACTGCTGATGACACTTTGTTTCTGTGAATCACGTACAGGCAACAGCAGCCACAAAAGTTCTTATTTCACCGAGGTTCACAACAACACTGTTGACCCGGTGACACAATGTCAATAGTACCATCATCTACTGATGACAGCTAGTATTATGTTATGCCCTCACCCCTTTAGCAACTGTTGCTAAGCCTGTCAGTCTTTCCATCGTCACATTGCACGATAGTGGCAGATTTACCACCAATTATGATTTTTGAGTCCATGGTTGCTTAATTTCATACTGAGGTGGAAAAAAGCAGGTTGTAATTTGACAGCTAACGAGAGCTAATGTTACTTATCAGCCATACCTAGCTAGCTAATTAAGCTAAAACTAGTTCCAAGAGTTGGTTGAAAACATCTCTCTTGTTAAGACTTGTTAAATTATTCTGGCTGATTAGTTAACAAGAATCCTGTAAAGAGGTCTTAAACACTTGCTTAATGGCAACCTACATGATATGCTAAAAGAGGCTAAAGATAGCATGTCCTAGTCAAACAGTTAGCAACATCATACGATACCACGGTACCATTCTACCATAAAACTGTACTACGATTAGGTTACGGATGCGTATTTTCAAATGACAACGACTTTTTGTGCTTGCCACAGCCACTAACGTTAGCTTAAACTCTGTAGCATCCAGGATTAGCTTCCATACAGTGATAAAATACTACACACCACATGTAAAGGTAGTGAACAGGTCTGTTTGTAACCCCACAATTCATGGTAGTTAGCTAATAGTTAGCTAATCATATGCTAGATTTTTGCCTTCACAGTAATGCTTGATTACAACCATAGATACCAAGCTAGTTAGCCATTCGTGCTAATGTTTGCAGCTTACGTCAGAACAGGACAGAGCTGCTAACGTTAGCATCCAGGATTAGCTTCAATATAGTGAACAGGTCTGTTTTTTAACGTAACCTGTAACCCCACAACTTCATGTAGTTAGCTACAGTAATAGTCGGCTAATCGTATGCTAACTCTTAGCTTGCTCGATTACTACAAGAGATGCTAAGCTAGTTAGCCATTTATGCTAATGTTTGAAGCTTACATTGGTGTAAACACGTAGTTTAGTGTATTCTTTATACTTTTACTGTGTTTTTAACATGTTTGAGTGAGTGGGGTAAAACAAAACAAAACTCCATTATCTCTCACTACAGCCACGTGATCATGAAAGTAATGTTGAAACAGCTGATTTTTATAACACTTTAAAACTGAAAAATGAAAATGCTGTGGCAGCCATTTTATATGAATACCATCAGAGGGTACCGTGCTGCGTGTGAACCCGACAGATGAACCTTCTGAATTAATGAGGATTGATCAAAGAGCTGATTCACAGAAAGACACGTCGTCCTTCAAGATGTACGGCGGCAGACTGTCGACTGACCCTCGCTCCCGTCAGATAACTTCATACAAAATAAGACGCGTGCTTCATTACAGCTCGAGGTCAGATTATAATAAACAATATGCAGATAGAAGAAGTGCGACTGTAAAGACTGTAAAGACTGTAAAGACTACTTTCAGTTTAGCTTTTGTTCTACACTTTAAAGCTGCACTAATAAATATTTTGACATTAATAACTACGTGTAATGTGAAAGAATCGCTCGTGGTGACAAACGAAGCTTCATAGTGTCTTTCAGCTCATTGTTTTGGTTTAACAGCCCGCAGCTTCAGTGTTTCACTTCAGTTTCACAGCCGACTGGTGAAAAAAGCTGATTATTGAGCCGCTATAGAGACATGTTTGTTGTAGTGGAGTTGGTGGAGACCAAACATGGAGCTAAAAGAGAGTCGATATTTGAGTTATGGGTTTCCTGGTGGACTCAAACATGGCTCCATAATGTTGCTCTGTAATGTTTGGATGTATCAGTAAGACAAGTTAGCTGTGAACAACGTTAAAGGTGGAGATGTGGACGTGTTGGTCAACTGGTGCATGCCACCAAGTTGATATTCCAACTTTGTTAAGGTTCATTTCGTGGTTTTCTTGGACGCTCTGAGACAGAATCTTAAAAAAAGATGAGATACATTAGATAAATTAGATAAATTAGATAAATTGGGAAAATTATTAAAGAAATCAAAGTTTGTTTGTCGGGCTCTTGATGTTTGACCCACACCACCATCTTTTCTTCACCTTCATTGATTTTTTTAAAGCACCAACATGTTTGATATTGTACATTATTTGTATAAGAGCATCATGTTTATGGTCCAGGTCTGAAATATGATCTAATATCTCATTATGAGGTCGAGTCTCTTATTTCTGCCTTTAATGGGATTTTAATTCATCGTGCGTCACAGAAAGAGATGCTGTGATCTTGTGAGTTCAGGTCTTTTTTTCATTTACACGTCGATCTCTGTGAACTCTTGAAGACGATGTGACTCTCTAAGAGCTCTAAAAGATGAATGTGCTGCATGTTAATCAGTTTGGGACGTCGGTCCGTGCTTCAGCTCGCTGTAGTTTGTGAGTTTAATCTGATAAGTCGGCTGGATTCTAGTTTTTAAAATAAAAAAGTCTTAGAAAGACGAGAGCGTCTCCGGTGAATTCATTCAGCAGCTTCTCCGTCAGCCGACATCAAAAAGTTTGAAATTAAAACTTTAGCGGTGAAATTAAAACTGTTGAGGTCAGCGAGGAGTAATGAGGAACCGATGTTTGAGTGGAGCAGCTGAATATCAATTATTTCTGCAGCGCACACACACACACACACACACTCACTCACTTCTTCTTCTTCTTCTTCTTCTCGTAGATTGACATCCACATTCCCGCCCACCCCCCTCTGAGTGTCGGTGATCGGCTGCGGTGCGTCTTCGGCTCGGTCAGCAGCACCGCCGTGATGAACGTGGCCGATCAGGTCGTGGTCACATGTTCGCTGCCCGAAACCTGGGACATCCCGCCCACGCCCGAGCAGCAGGGTACGTATCATCATACCACGTCAGGAACTCTTTCAAATCAAAACTTCCTGTTCGCCTCGACCTTGAATTAAATTAAATTAAATTTGGTGATATTCAGTTTCTGCCTGTTTATGTCGTCCATGTTGTTTCACTCTTGTTAAAATCCAAAGTATATGTCCGTTTTTGTCGCCGTGTTTCTTTTATGAATCACTTTGTAGTTGAAAGCTGCTTTACAAATATATCTGCGTAGCCTCCAGCGAGACTGGAACATCCTGACCGTTTCATTTATTTATTCATACCCCCAAAAATATATAAAGAAATCAGATAATTTAGCTTTTTATTTTGAAATCTTAAAAACATTTTCACTGTTAACAGCCTTTAAAATACCTTTTAAAATACACTTGAACATAAAATTCTGGTATTTTTAATGTGTCCAATTAAAAAATCCTGGTATATGTTCGGTTAAAACGCATAAAAAAACAAGAAAATATGAGTTTTACACTTATTTTGTTTATTTCTGAGAGTAAAATGAGCAGATTCGATGTCACTCCCATGTCTGGGCGCTAAATATGAAGCTACAACCAGAAAACAGCTAGCTTAGCTTAGCTTAGCATAAACACAAGGAAACAGCTCCAGTGCTAACAAAACCTTAGACAGAACGTAACATGTTAATAAGTGAGCTGGTAGGTGGATTTTATTACTTTTGGACAAAGCCGGGCTAGCTGTTTCCCTCTGTTTCCAGTCATTATGCTAAGCTAAGCTATGGTAAGCTAGCTATATCTTTTTATTTAAAGGTCCGATGTGTCAGATTTAGGCGGATCCACAGAGGCCCAGAATGGACAAACTACACACTGGTTCTAAATTGGGCCATACACATGTCTCGTGGTCGCTGTAGTTTCTCCTTCACATTAGCTTAGCTTAGCTTAGCTTAGCATAAACCCAGGGAAACAGCTCCAAAGCTAACAAAACCTTAGATCTAGAACCTTAGAGATTTTGTTACCTTTGGGCACAAATTCCACCTGTTTCCAGTTTTTATGCTAAGCTAAGCTAGCTGTAGCTTTTTATTTAAAGGTGCAGTGTATTTTCCAGTTCCCATTACATATTTCTTTAACTTCTCACTTTATCCTTGTGTGTGTGTGTGTGTGTGTGTGTGTGTTTAGATTACGTGTCCGTCCCGGTGAAGGTTCTGGTGAACGACCACATCGAGGTGACGTCTGGAGAGTATCACTTCTACAACTGTGCTGCCACAGTCAGGAAGAACCAAAACACACCGTAAGATAGACGACACACACACCTACACAGACACACACTTGAACTGCACACGTCATGAGTGTGTGTTGTGTTTCAGGTGTATCGCCTGCGTCACCAGTGAGTGGGGCTGTCAGTGGAACGCTGAGGATCACAGCTGCAGCGACAGAGACGATCGCGTGGACGGAGATCACATCGTTAAACCGCAGCAGGTGAGTTTTAAATGATATTAATATATTTTATAAATGATCTTTAGATGATACTTTTATCTTCTAATAACTCCATGTTTCTTCTTCTGTCTGTCTTCGTGTGATGAAGTCTGCCAGCTGTCCTCAGTTCGAGTCTCCGGTGCCGGATTTAATCCCCGTCGGTTATGAAATCCCAATCAACTTCCAGGGCAGAAACTTGGACATCTACACGGTGAGATCAGTCAGACCTGCTCATGAACTGATAATTAACCGTCGTCTGCTGCGTGGGCTGTGTGTTATTTTTGTCTCTGTGTGTTCAGGGCCAGAGGTTTACCATCGGGACGGAGCTGATGAAGCACACAGACAAGGAGGTCATACAGGAGCAGGGGTCAAAGTTCAAATTCACAGGTTATGAGGTCAGTAGACACCCACAGGAGGAGTGCGATGTAAACATGATGTCCAGGTTCCAGCTTAAAACAGAGAGTTTAAATGTGTTTTACTGGTCAGTGAGACACTAAAGCTGCCAATATTCTCTTTAAAGACCTTCACACACCTTCCTGACTTCACATTTAACTTTGACTTTTCACTCTGCACTTCATGCTACGCCTGGTCCAGACATGGTGAGGTGTGGAGACTCAGTACAACACCATGAACGTCTGAAGATGTGCACCGTTATCCACGTTTTTAACGACATCGCGTCTTCCTTGTCTACATGAATGACCGACTCTTCAAAAAAGTTCGGACGCTGCGTAAAACTTAAATTAAAACAAAATGTGAAAGTTTATCCATTATATTTCTAGAAGACTGAACCTCACCTGACCTCAGGTGACTTTAACGACTGTCGTTCACGGCTGACATCAGGTGACTTTAACGACTGTCGTTCACACCTGGTGACCTCAGGTGACTTTAACGACTGTCGTTCACGGCTGACATCAGGTGACCTTAACGACTCTGACGACAGTCGTCACAACAACAATGAGCACTAACGACCCAAACGGAAACTATGGCCGGGTCTACGACCTAAACCTTCTTATATATATACTCGGATCTCCCCAGAAGCCTCTTGGATGAGAGGTGAAACATCTTCATGGATCACATACAACATAAAGCAACACATGAGCCATCAAACACGTGTTCAAAGATTAATCAAAGGGCAGAAAACAGAAAAACAAGAAGTAATGATGAACACCAGAGCTCGTTAGAAAACCTCATCAGCGTGTGGCAGAGCAGGCAGATATAAATAACTGTAATCTAAAATCAGAAGGAACAACAGGAAGGCATTAAAATAACAAAATCAACAGAGGAGATAAAAACAGAAAGCAATCAGCGTGTTCGTCCGTACAGTCACACATTAGACGTTTCTCTGCCTCGGCAGCAAAGTCTCTAAATTAAAGCCGTTTAGTCCACTTAAAGACACACGCACTTAAAGACACACGCACTTAAAGACACACTCTCTCATTCTTTTATTCTGTGCATTAGCAGCCCCGCACAACGCCGCCACCTCCTCCTTCGAGCGCCCTGTTTATGTTTTCAAGCTCGACTGTGAACGCCACCAGGCGTTACAACAAAACCAGGCAGTGTGTCATCAATGATAATTAGACAATTAGCGAGTCATTAGTGGTTAATTTGTGGGTAAATTAACGTGATTGTGAGTCAGAGAGGAGCTCGGCTCTGTTTGTTTCACTTCGTTTTGTTGGTTTTTATTTTGATTTTTTAGATTTTGACGACGTTTTGGCTTCATAATTAATTTGTATTTCAGTTCTGTTAACACACTCTGAGCCGCTCAGTGACGGACGGCCACGTGGGGCTTGTGGCGCCCCCTAATGGGTTACAAAGCAACTTAATTATTTTCACTGAGTCACTGAACTGCAGGTAGCTCATTGTGTGTGTGTGTGTGTGTGTGTGTGTGTGTGTGTGTGTGTGACTTTTAGCTCTTTTCTTTCTCACACACTGCTCAGCTTTTCCACTTTTCTGCCTCCATTGATCTTCACCTCATGCTGAGTCTGAGCCTGCCAATATGCATTTAAAGAGTGTGTGTTCTCGTGTGTGTGTGTGTGTGTGTGTGTGTGGCTGCTGATTCTCCTCTCATTATCTTGTATTTGTCTTCTTCTCCTGCAAACCTTTTGTTTTTCTTCGTCTCTCTCACACACATCCCCGACCAAAAACCTCCCGTGATTTATGACTACGGGAGTGTGTGTTTCTCTGTGTGTGTGTGTGTGTGTGTGTGTGCTGACCTTCACAGTCAGATAGATGCTGAGGTAATTTAGCGCTTAGCTCGGATATTTTGTGATCGTGTGTTGACACAAACCCGACGTTGTGTGTGCAGTTCGCCTACGACAAGCAGCAGGAGGTGAACGTATCGTTCCACATCAAGGAGAGAGACACTGAGAGGAAGATTGACAGCACCCTGACAGGTTGGTGTATCATTTATACACACACACACACACACACACACACACAAATCAAGAAAGTGTGAAAGTGCAGTTATTACACTGTCTGACTTCTCTCATTTAGAATTCCAGCTGAATTATGTGAATCAGCTCTAACTTCTCCTCCTCCTCCTCCTCCTCCTCCTCTGACAGTCAAGCTGTATAACTGCTCGGTGGGAAGAGAAGACTGCAGTCTGTGCAAACACGCTGACGCCGCCTACCAGTGTGTTTGGTGCGCAGCGACACGTTCCTGCGTTTACCGGGAGCTCTGCACGTCCCCGCAGCCGGCGCAGTGCCCCAACCCCGAGATCACAGACGTGAGTCCTCTCTTACATCGAGCAAACGCCATGACGGGTTCTTGGCGTGTTTGTTGGATGTTGAGTGAAATGTGGTCGGTTCCAAATGTTCTGATGTCGTTGGATCAAAAGTTTTATCAGTCGTGACTCGTTTTAGGATCAAAGATCAGATTTTAAACAGTTAAAGGGGACAGTTTAATCAAAGATGTTGACCCAAGACGACGGTCTGACTGAAGACTACAGTCTGTCTACAGACGATGATCTGACCCAAACAACGATCTGTTAGTCTTTAAGTTAGTAAAATTTAGAGTCTTCTCTTTGAGTGTTTCATTTTTTAGCTTTGACTTTTCACTCCACTGGATTTCTTCCAAACTTCAGTTATTACTTATTTTGCATATTCAGATTAAAAAACACAAATTTAATCAATAAAATAAGAAATGATTAAATATTATTTTATGTTGAAATAACATTAAAATGAATTCATCCCTCGGGGGAAAGTCACAAGCTAGCTGTATGTAAAGTCATTAAAATGAGCTGCAACGTTAAATTTACAAACACGTTAATGCATCAATAATTTAATAAACATAACGCTGGAATTCTGCATCATTTCATGGTAATACTTTAGTATTTCTCTCTACATTATTACTTTACCTTTTTAAACTTTTATCCACCACTTCCTGAGGTCATAAATCAGTCAGTTCTCCATAGGACTCTATACAATCAGACTTCTTTGTGCAGCCGGTGGAGTCGCCCCCTGCTGGTCATTAGAAAGAATGCAGCTGTAAGACACCTCACAGACCCTGAAGCTCTTAAAACAAATGAAATACTGTCACTGCCATTAAAAAAGTAAAAATACTCGTGTAGATATTTTGAATGAGTTCATATACGTAAATTTATAATAATATATCTTGTTTATTTGTTGATAACTTGTAGACGTATGACTTTAATGTGAAGTAGATGAGGAGCACAAGATGAATAGACTCCCTCGTGTTTGGACATTCGGCTTCATCGCTCGTCTCTCACAGATCGGATCGTTTCAAACTTCTCCAGCTTCTTTAGATTAAATTCTACATGTTACAAAAAATCCATCCAGCTTCTCACAAATAGACAATTTCCCAATCAATCGCCTCTTCTCCGCGCTGTAACCGAACTCATTTGTCTCCCTCATATTGTATTCTCCGTTTGTCTCACAACTTCAATTTGTTTCCTATTTTCTCCGGAACATCAGTCATTTGTTTCACAGCCCCGCGTCTCGATTTCCTCTGGGCAGCGGCTGATTAGGTCAAGAGTTGTTAGTTATTTCCACAGCAAACGTTTGAGCTCTTTGCAGAGAGCTTTTAGAGAGAGGACGATGAGGAGCGTTAAATACGTGTGGAGCGGCTGAAATGATTCGTCATGCAACGTTAAAAAACGCCTCAAACTGTGGCGGTTAAGTACAACCATCTCAGGAAACACAGCAGAGTCGTGACGTGGACGTGTCACAATGACATTTTACTGCTACAACTTCATCCAGACAGATGTGTTTGATATCATAATAACAACAAATGTAGCCCTGATGTGACCGTCACATCTATCACCATACTGAAATCTAAGGAGCCGTGTCACAAAGTAAAGGCCGTACACGCAACGTCCGAAACTCGAGCGAGACGATCGTTCAGATCGTAACTGAATTGATCAACAAGAAGAGAAATTTATCAGAGTCCACTCAGGAGATGACAGCGCTTCATCGATCATGTCGGACGTTCGCTTTGCTGTAATTAATTAAAGCGAAAGGTCACGATGTCAGGACATAAATAAAAGCAGAATTTTGGGTAAAAGTTGAGAAAAATGAAACATTAGAAACAAGCGTCTCAATCCGTCACAGTCAGACGGGGACAACTCGAAGTGAAGATCAACAACTGGTCACACGTTTTACCCAAAGAGTCCAGGACTGTAACGTCATCTGATCTGATCAGTAACAGCAAATCTGGTAAAAGAAAATGTGAATGAACGACAGTTATGTGGAAGTTGGTGTCGCCAAAACCAGAAAACCAGAAGAAGAAAACGCAACAATAAACTGTATAAAAACATGGACGTAGTCTCGGTGACGTCACTCCTCAGGTTACTTTTTGTTTTGTACAGGTTATTGTTGCACCTTCTTCTTCTGGTTTCCTGACTGAACAATTGGTGATTCATTCGGTCCGATAACATTTGGAAAGTCTGGAAGAGTCGTGCGTCTCGTTTGGTGGAAATCTCCAGTGAGTTCCAGGGCGACCAAACGATGCCATGCAGAAGATTTTGGGTAATTTTACGCCCAGAAATCGAACTTTTTTTGCAGCCTCGCCTCCAAACGCTGCATCCATGATATGTGCATCCACGGTGAAGCCTTTTAATCGCTGACATCAAACTTTTCTAACACGATACTTCAAAATACGTTGATTGAAACGCGTCTACTGTCTGTCACTGTGATGGATGTGTTCAGAAATGTTGCACCTGTAAACGTGTACACATCTCACGAGCTGCATGTCTCACTTTGTTCCCCGCAGATCATCCCTCGCTTCGGCCCTCTGAACGGTCGGATCTCGGTGACCATCAAAGGCTCCAACATGGGAATAAAGAAGGAAGACATCAAGAAGATCACCGTGGCCGGAGTGGACTGCGTTCACCAGGCGGACAGATACTCCGTCTCTACCAGGTATTATCTAACAGGATGACAGCAGCTGCATTAACATGCAGGCGAGGAGCCCTTTGTGTTGTTAAGGTGAAGCTCTTTACATGAACCTTTGACAGCCTGCTGCCATTAATTAATTACTACAGATAACTGAACGTCAGCTCTCTTCTTTAGCTGAGCGGCAGCTTCCATCTAAAACAGGTGAATCACTCAGGGCTCTGCTTGTTCTCTGTTTTCAGTTGATTTTACAGTGTAGTGTGACATTTAAGGGCACGTTTTCAGGATTTTCCAGTCACCGAAAAGTTCAAGTCAACCAGAAATCTCCAAAAATTGTTGATACTAAATCACAGCATTCATTCTTTGGAGGGTTCATCAAGCTGTTGGTGTCGTAATGTAGCATTTGGACAGTTTTTTGACCATTTTGTATCAGTTTTTGACCATTTTTAACAGTTTTTGACCATTTTTTAAGAGTTTTTGACCATTTTTAATGATTTCTCGAGTGATTGGAATTAAATCAAATTAAATCTGTGTAACAAACAGTATCAACCTTTTGGCTGTTTAATTTGACATTTAAAGGCGTCACCTTGAGCTGAAATAAATTGACCCGAAGAGTGTCTGATAAAGAAAACAATCGTCTGTAATCATTGTTATTCTCTCAGTGTGGTTTGTGAGATCGGTCCGGCAAAGCGAGCTCCGCCGTCCGACATCCCGTCTGAACCGACCAACAGCGGAGCCGTGGAGATAGAAGTGGAGGGCGAGAGACGAGGGACATCTCAGGTCATCTTCACCTATCGGGTAGGTCTGAATCTTATATCTTCTCCACACAGACAGAGAAAAGTCACTTTGTGAGATCTGAAAATGATTCACATGGTGATTTGCAGGTCAAGAGAGGCAGAGATGAAAGAGGACTGAATTTTATTGAAAGTTTTTAGATGTGTAAAGATCTGTACGAGGGCCGATCAGACAGTAATGAAGCTGGTATCAAATCTTTTGGAGTATCTGTATAAAACATTCAAGCATTTCTCTCGACCAAAGATCATCTGCGAGGGAAGATCAGACTTCGTTAACCCGCTTAGATTTGTTCATTTTTCTGGTTTATGTGCTTCTAAAGCCGAGCGGAGAGCCGCTTCTGGTGGGGTTTGAAACATTGACTAGAACGGCCGTGATTAGCTCTGCCGGCTGCGGCAAGGTGTGCGCCCCAAGCACAAAGGTTCAGTCTTTACCTCAGCAGTTCAATCTCCCTCCTCTGTCCCCACTTTCCTTTACTTTCAAATAAATGTAAAAATCATCTTTAAAAAAGAAATTTTGACTTCCTGAACCACAAAAAGTTCGTCTACAAAGCAGTGTCCAAAAGAAAACACACGGCGGTCTGACTGGGACGCCTCACCCAACAAGATTTGACGAATTTTAGCCGTATACTCTTGGTCTTGGTCTTGGACTCTGTCTCGGTCTCGCCCTGTCTTGGTCTTGGTTTCGACCCCTCAAAGTCTTAGTCTTGATGCGCTCTGGTCTTGGTCATGGCTTGGTCTCGATGTAGGTGGTCTTAGACATTAAAAAAAGCTTTTAAACCAGATTTTATTCACATTTTTTCTCTTTGTTGACGTGCAGATCACCAATCAGTGCTCACTGGGTAGTGACGCATGTCCACTCTTAGACACACTATGGAGGTTTCTATCACTCTATCACTGTATTTTGAAGACCTCACAAGGTCTAACGGTACAATATGAGTGTGCCAACATTCAATTTACACTCATGACTTCTCATCCATCGCGTTGTTTCTTGTTCTTGTTACTTAAAACATCTCGGCTCAACCGCAGGAAGCTTTTTCAAAATCAAATCTGGCATCCTGAATCCTGCAGACGCACCGTGTACACACCTCATCAGGAGTTTCTGAGGCAATACAGAACATCGTGTGACACATCAAACTCGGCAGATCAAATCCCAGAAACATTAAAAGGGTTTATAAGAAAGTAAAAGCACGCAGCCAGACAGCCTTCCTCTCAGGGCGTGGAGCTCCCTAAAGAAGCAGCCATGCGTGAAAATATCCCTCGCATACCAATCTACACGAAAAAGCTCGTCTTCAGCTCAAAGCTGCTCACAAACTCAGGAACAAATCTGATCAAAATAAATAAGTTTCACCTGCTGTTCTGTTTTTGTTTCTGCAGCTCGGCTCAGTCGTTTCATTTAAATCTTGTTGTTCACTTTCATATTTTGTTTTATTGAGCTGATGAAAAGCTAATTAAAGAAAACTGCTGAGACCAAAATGACTCATTTTCTACAGCAGCAGTACGTCCTCGCCTCTAAACACTCACTCAACATTTTATATCTCAAACAATACATCTATTACACGATCAAGTAATTAGCAGATTAATTAGCACTGAAATAATTCGTACATGTGACTTTTAAAAAAAAAAAAATTTTCTTTTGGCCCTTTTATTGGATAGAGACAGCTGAAGAGAGACAGGAAATGTAGGGAGAGAGAGAGACGGGGAATGACATGTAGCAAAGGGCCACGGGTCGGATTCGAACCCGGGCTGCGACGGAGCCTTCGTACATGGGGCGGATACGCTACCAACTGAGCTAATCGCCGCCCCCGTACATGTGACTTTTAACAAAATCAAAATTAATAATAAGAGTGTAAAGTTCTGTCCTACATTATGTGTTTAAGTCATGCAGCAACCTCCACAATGCCAAAAAAAACTGCAGTTCCTCTTGTTGTCCACTTGAGGCTGGCTCCAGAAGTGAGTCAGTCTCCATAAGTCCCCATGTTAAAATGTCCAACTTCACAGCAGAAATAAACATGTTTACAGCCTGGTACAAAAAACAGTTTTGGTCTCTATAGCTAATTTCCCCGTTCATGACAACTGTACTGAGAGTGAACTTGCTAGAAGTTAACCACTAAACACAAAGTACAGCGATGTAGCTTTGGAGATATCTGGCCATAAAATAAAGCACTGTTTTAGAAGCATCTAGATGGCGCTAGATTAAAAGTCCTGAGGGGAACATGGCAATTCATCCAATAGTTGTTGAGGAAAAGTCTGAGGATCATTAAAGTCAGTAGGGTTCGTCATCTTGGAGCCAAATTTCTTGGCAATCCATCACGTAGTTGTCGAGATATTTCAGTCTGGACCAAAGCGGTGGACTGATGACGAACGTACTAACGCTGCCAACACAGCTGAGAACAACTAAAGGCGTGTTGAGCATTGCGGTACAACATGAACAACGGAAATTAGCAACAATCATCCAAAGGCGAAGGGCGATTGAAGGCTTTGACCAGGCTTTGGAGCATTTTCTTTCACTGCCCTGCAGGCCCGAACCTCTTAAAGAGTCTTAAACTGGATTTGCTGCAATGGGGAGACAGTGTAGTGAACAGAGGTGTGGTGTGGGAAGACTTCGGGAGGTTGGCCAACAGCTGAGCAGCAGCATTGCTGTCGAAGTAGTCCAGGTGGGAGCCAAGAAATGCTTGGACAAGCACCTGGATCACCTCCCTGGTGAGGAAGAGGTGAATCTTCTTCATGTTGTAGTGAAATCTCAATGTCCAGGTCCAAGCTGGCACCATCACAGGATTGTTAATAGTGTTGAATGGGGAATAAACTTTAGGTGGCACCTTAACATTGACTCCAAGGTGTTTGCCAAGCAAGCAGTAACTCGTTGGCCCCCAACTGACTCAGTTCAACTCGAGTAACCGTCCAGAATCTTTACCTAATTATGACTTCTAATTAGTTTGTACACAGTCCGTTACAGTCAAGAGACTTAGTTATTTTCAGAGGGAACACTTTTGTGAAGGTGTTGGCATGAAAATAATCACATTTTAAGCTCAGATCTGTCAAACCAAGCGGCAGAGACACGAAAACAAAAAACAACAAAGAGGGAATTTTAATGAGAAACATTAAACTTTAACAAAGTAGAGTTCATTATGTTCCAATGGCAGGTACAAACGCTTTGATCACATCAAAACCGAAGCAGATTTTTAAGGCTAAAATAAGTCGTCCCGCGGTATTTGGACGTCGAGGTATAATTAAAAACAAAGAAAAAGAAAATCAGTGTCATTGTGAACTTCAGCGTCGGGGAAATGCTTGAGGAATATTGATAAAGGCTGCTGAAGTTACAACAGCTGGTTGGTTTCCTGTTTGTACTGGAAGGTTCTGTACGGTGCTGACAGCATGACAAACAAAACAAGAGGGGATATTAATTCTACGCTACACCGGAGGATAAAGCGGCTTCGAAATTTAAGAAGTCAATCTGTCTGGAGAATTAAGACACAGCAGTCGAGCGTGGTGAAAGAAGTTATTTGCGGTTGCTCGGGGAAGCGAGGGAGGGTGAAAAATAAATAAATAAAAGGTGTAAATATGAAGTAAAACAATGTTTTCTAAATCAGCATAGCACGAGTGTGTGGTGTGCAGCGTCTGAGATATACTTAAGCATTTTGGTTTGTTGGTGTTGCAGATTTGTTCTCGCTGTTCTGGCAGAGAGAGCCGCAAACACACAAGAATAAATATCCCCGAAGAGAGAAACAAACTCTGCCTGGTTGGAAGTTATACACAAACAAAACAGCAGCAGCAGCACAGGAGGTGGCAGTGAATTATATTTGGTCCGTGATACGAACACAAACACAGACAGTTTCATATTTTTGGATGAAGAAGACGACGACAGAAAATTCAAACCCAGAGATTCACGACAACAGATGGAAATATAAACAAATCGATCTATTCAGAGGCTGTAAAAGGCTCATTACACAACAGATTTTCTTCAACTGCACTAATCAGTTTTTATATCAACTATGGATGAAGTCATGTTTAGTGAAACCCACAGGAAATTATCACAGGCCGCAGTTCCTCAGCGCTACAAAGCTTTTTAGCATTTTAAGCTCATTATTTTAGTTTTGCAGCCCCAAAAACTTTAAATGTTTAACTCATTCCAGCTGTTTTCAGCCAAAAAAACTCTAAAAAGTCACAATATGTTACCTGACGAGCACCAAGCTGAAGTCAGACAATGTTGTAGACTCATGGCTGTAGTCTTTTCTTAGTAGCTGCTAAGCCTAAACTTAAAGCCACCGTGGGGCTGGATTGACGAGCTAAAGCTAAACTTCTGCTTCGTGCTTTGCGATGGATTATTTATTGGTTAGCATTAGCGGTCTTCAACATGTTACATGCAAGAATCCCAAGCCACTGTCCATTATTCTCCAAACAGCCAGACATTTCACCAATGCAAAAACGTAACATAGCCTCACGTAACGGTCAAAAAGCACTCCCTCATCCAGCAAAACCAGTTCCCTGAGTGAAAGTTTCTTCATATTTTGAGTGACCCAAAGCACAAATGTGACACCGACTGGACAGATTTGGTCCTAAGTACTTCTACTTCACAATTTTTGGTATCATTTATCTCTTGTTCACGTTGTTAAATGTATTTACTGTAAGTTGCAAAAAGGGCTCCAACCAGCAGCTACTTCCCTGTCAGTGCCACAGTTTGTCTCAACTTCATCAAAAGTTAAACTGTGGTTGCACCATTAAAATACACAGTTTAAAAACACTTTGAACCCGACTGCCACATTACTGTACAGCCCAGTTGGTAAACCATATGTTCGAGATCCCACCAGGCTTTTAAACGGCCATCTGGAGTTCTCCCAGAGGGTCTGTTGACCTGTTGAGCTGTAATGAGTAGAACAACACTCATATTAAAAGATTCATTAACTGTTTGATCCTCCATTATCTGGCCAGCCAGTCCTCAGTTTCTGTGTGCGGCGGGGCCTTAAATTAGACTGACGATGCATTAATTGTAAAACGAGGTAGCATCGTTGGAATAAATCAGCATTACGGTGCCTTCAGGTGCAATTAAGAACTTCTCATAACAACGAAGACAAGATGAATAAAATTTTAGTCTGTGAAGGTTCTCAGTCGTCCAGGTCGTCTTTCTTTGAGATCAATCTGGGTCAACTGGACTTGGATAAGACGTTTCACCTCTTATCCAAGAGGCTTCTTCAGTTCTGACGGATTTTGTGGGGACATCCGAGTATTTAACCAAGGCGGGATCATTGACCATTGTTTCACTTTGTGGCAAGTCCAGTTGCCACAAATTTAACCCTTTTCGAAAAAAAACCCCATTCACGATTAGTTACGAGCTAAAACGTGATGGTGAGATCGTTAGTGGAGGTACAATAAATGGTTCAAAAACTCTGTTTTGGGAGCTTAACGTTAGTAGGAGTCCACACTCGTTTAAACAGTCCAAAAGCAAGCAGTTTATTGCTGCTACCAATACACAAACTGAAAAAGAAGCTTCTGTTTGGAGTGAACACAATAAAACAAACTAGATTTTAGTTTGTTCCAAAATAAATGAGTTAATAACCCAACTTCCTAAACTAACAAAAACAGGAGAAAACAAGTCATAAGAAAAAGAAGCAGGATTTAAAAATGACTTCTCTTCATTTTCCATCATATAAAAATGACCCAATGAACTCGAAACACAAAGCACGAATCAAAACGAATGCTACGACCAACTTTTATTTAAAGATCTAAAATTAAGTCTGTAAATGCGTCCTCTGTACAAGCAGCTTATTTATTGTCTTCTCTGTCCAGGACCCCAAACCAAACAAAGTCCACCCAGCGAAGGGTCCGGCGGCCGGAGGAACCGTGATCACCATCGAGGGAGAACACCTCGACACTGCAACCCAAGACGACGTCGCCGTGACTGTTGGGACAGTTCCCTGTGAAGTGTAAGCTGTTCACAGTGTTGTATGTTCACTCATGTTTTCCTCAGAGTCTCTGTTCATTGTTCATGGTCTTCCTTTCTCCTCTTCAGCCTGTCGTTTGGCAAAAAGATCACCTGTAAGACCGGGAGGTATCGCGGGCAGAAGGTGCCCTCTGAATTGTTAACAGTGACCGTGAAATACGGTAGTAACACCACCAAAGACGTCACAGCTGCGTACCAGTACTCTGAAAACCCCAAGATCGTAGATTATAACCCCAAGGGCAGCTTCTTGTGGTGAGTATGTCTGTAAACATCACTTTACATCAGCCTGGTAGAATAGAAGTCATTAAATTAACAGTTTGTGGGTAAATGTATTTAAATTCATCTCCACCCTTTTGTTTGTAGCGGTGGTCGAAAGATTGTGGTGGTGGGAAACGGCTTCGACCTGATCCAGAGAGCCACGATGAAAGTCCTGCCCTCCAGTGACGAGTTTTCACAGAACACCCGCCCTGTCGAGGTAAGTACCTCGAAACATAGACTGTATAAAACATGGACGTGGTCACTCACAAGTTTCTGAAGAGCCGCTGTGAAGCTCAGTGTGGTGGCTCTGGTTGTATCACATAGAGTTTCCGTGTGTGTTGGTGTCCTGGTTTTCTTTAAATTCAGGATGTCGTCTTCACAGCGAACATGAAAAACCTGGTTATTTAAATCTCTGTGTTGATAATCGTGACAGTCTCCAGGTTTCTGATGGTTTGCCTGCAGGTGTGTCTTAATTTCTCACCATGTCAGCCTCAATGAGACGGTTCAGAAACCTGGATAAGGTGTTTACATGCCACAGAAACCTGATTGTGAGAAACTGGTTCATGAAACTGGTTCATGCATTGACGGCCTGTCCAATTAGAGACAAAAACCATGTCTGGTTTGGGGAAAAAAAAGATTTTTGGGTCAGTAGTAAGAGTTAGGAGATAAATGTAAAGTCTGTGAAAGTTTGTGTGTGAACAAACAGCAGCTCCAGTCGTGTTGTTGCTGCTGCTGAGTTTGTTGGTCTTGCAGAAAGTTTTCTTCTTCTTCTGTCCTTTATTCATCTTTCCTATAAATCTTAATATTTTTCTATAAAAAGTGATAATATCACAAAGGAAAACATTTTATTAAAGATAACAGCATGCAGTTATTATCTTTAACATGTAAAGTTACGTGTTGTTAGAAAACAGACTACAGAATAAATAAATACTGATGGTGTTTTGTATGAATAAAAACAGCAAATAAATCAGTTACAGCTGAGATAATTGTAAAGAAGAAATAAATATAACCAAAAGAAAACTCTTTAAAAATCAGAGCTTAAACTACCAAAACAAAATCTAAAGGAAAGAAAAACTTCACTAACTTTTGTCTAATAACTAAAAAACAGAGAAACAGTGCCTCCAAAATATCTCTACATGTGTGTGAAATCATCAAATCAACTTGGACCTGACCCAGTCGGCAGGTACTAAACGAAATACATCAGCCAAAAACAAGTTAGTACACGCATTCACGTGTAACATTCGCAATTAATTCACAAGTATAATACAGAGAGGCACGTTGGCAAACACAAAAATCAAGCCGTGCACCACTCGTATTGGTTGTCCTCGTATTGGATCCTGAGGGTCGGATCGGGAGCTGGGAACCACACACCTAGCTCTGCATACACCTCTACAAGAAAAGTCACATATTGTTGGAGCTGTAACACTGACATAAATGTATTTTAATCTTAAGAAATATGATTATTTTATAATTTTACAAGTTCCTTCACTGTAAAACGTGAAAAGTTTATTTAAAAATGTATTTTTCGCTGCTCTAAAACGGTCGAGTATTCAACATTTTCCTCTTTCGTTCTCATCAAGACAAAAAAGGACAATAAATCCACGTCTTTCCTGAAGGCTTCAGGAGTTGTACTAATCAATTCTACAATAAATGTGCAGTCAATCAAACTACATAAAATCAAAGGTGGACTCCACTGACGGGACCGAATCTTTAATAAAAGCCCGGTATCAGCTGGATGTGTATTGGTCTGACAACTGACACTGAAAAACCTGAAGCCGGGAGAAAAGGGACGACGCTTTCCATTTCACCGCTGAATAGCTTTGAGTGACAGAGTCTCTTAGGAAAGATTCACCGCGGGGGAGAGGAGGAGGTGAAGCCGTTTTATCGTCACTTCATCAAAAGCTGCCGTCTGAACCGGGAAGACAGAGGGGGGGAGACACAGTGGGGAGGCAGAGAGAGAGAGGAGAGACCGAGGGAGGAAATCTGAAGTAAAAGTTACACCTGCACTGAAAATATAGAAACACTTGAACTTACTGCAGACACCAGGAGAAAATTAAAGAAATTAGGTTGATTTTAAAACTTCAATTAATAGTCACTTTAACTCTCTTAACAAATAAACCAAGCGGCAACCTCCATGGCTGTGAAGTGAAGCCAAAAACTGCAGTTCCTCTTGTCGTCCACTTGAGGCTGGCTCCAGAAGTGAGTCAGTCTCCATAAGTCCCCATGTTAAAATGTCCAACTTCACAGCAGAAATAAACATGTTTACAGCCTGGTACAAAGAACGGATGTCAGGATGCCGGCACTCTACCTTTGGTGTGGCCATAAAGTCCGAATCTGTGTTCATTCCTTGATTATTTATGTCAGTAATCAAAAGAATCAAAGCAGTTTGCCCAGGCATCAAAGTAAAAGTATCCCCATCTTTCTCTGTTTAGTCACAGTATCGCCCGTTTTCCTTCTCAGAATGCTGAATAAGCTCATCGTTGCCCGGCAGTTAAGAGAGGTGTCGCTATGCCGGTTGCCGTAAATCCTTGGATGCCGTAAAAACGAGTGCCTTTAACTGTTCTTAAGTGATGTTGAAGTGGTTTAAATAAACAATATGACAGTATTTCCAATCGTTTCTGAGCAAGTGGATTGTGTGAAAGTAATTAAAGGCCTGTCCCAAATAGAGGCCTGTTGAGTTCATGCTGTTAATTGAAGTTTTCTGGTGTTTCAGAAGTATATTTAACTTCTGTATGTAGTCGTTAGTCAAAACAACAATGCAGTTAGTCTTCAAGACCTAAAAAAAGAATTTGAACAAAATCTACCAGAAACACGAGACATATAAAAAATATTTTAAAGGATAAAAGAGAATAGAAGATAAAACTAAAGGTAAAATGAACTAAACAGAGAGAATTGGAGAATAAATATAAAGAGCCGTATTTAATTTAATAAAAGGTGAAAGCTTTGTTGAGTTGAAGGAGACCTTTAAGTTTTCTGTACTCAGTTCTTTTTGTCTGAAGAACTCAAATAACATAATTTGTCCCAGACTGAATGTAAAAACGACTCAGTTTTTTTTTCCCGACGTCTCTCAGTTTGTCCAGGAGGCTCTGAGCAAGAATGACACCGTCCTCCAGTTTTACTCTCCGCCCGTGAACTGCTGCCACGACGTCCAGTCTCTCCGGACGGTCATCCACTTGGACAACGTGATGGAGGATCTGAAGAGCTTCGACTACCACCCCGACCCCAGCTTCAACCAGCTCGCCAAGAACGTCATCACGGAGACCAGCATCATCATCGTGACTGTGAGGAGAAGATGGTTGAACTCACAGTTAATATCTTTATCTCTTGATTTGTTGAGTTCAATGTCTTTTTATTGCCTCCGTCAGGGACGAGGGTTCTCCAAGGCGATGACGGCCAGAGAGGCTCAGGCGTTTGTCGGAGATGCTTCCTGTCCCGTTAACATACTGCAAGTAAGCAGAGATAATGTTTATAATGGATTCACACTGCAAAGATGGAGCTTGTAGTAAACGTAGGATATCAGACAAAGTTATACCAACAGTGTAATGTTCAGTTCAGCTGTTGACTCTTTGCTTGCCCTCTTTCTGTCAACTACAGGATGATAAGTTGATCCTGGAGGCTCCTTCAACACAGCCAAAATCAAGGTCCAAACGCCAACGCAGAGACACGACCAACAACCTGCTGGACCTAGTGGTAAAAACACGATCTTAGGTTCTCTTCACAGACAATCAATATTAAACAGAGATAATACAGTTGTAGGCATCGTGTGTGTGAAATTACAATCCTGAGCTCCATTTGGGCTAAATTAACATGATAGGGGGAGGTGGGTAATGAAATATGCTACTTTTAACCATCAGGAGACCACAGGATGTTGTTTTTAATGGACTATCTGAGGATGTAATTATCTGAATTAATGCGCAGAAATCTGCAAAGAAATTGTAGAAAAATGACGCTTCAGAACGTGCCTAAGAATCATCACGTTTTTAAGTTTTCTTCCAGCGATACCTTGAATAAACTCGGTCTCTCTCCAGGTGAAGTTCGGTCACGGCGAGTGGCTGGTGGGTTCGGTCTACTACGCCAGAAAAGACGACATCCCTCTGGCTATAATCATCCCAGCAGTTATCATACCGATGCTGCTCTTCATCGCCGTGTCCGTCTACTGCTACAGGTACGACAGATGATCAGATATGTTTGTTTTTTTTAATGTCGACGCGTCTAAACGACTTCCTGTCTGCGTCTTCTAACAGGAGGAAGAGTCAGCAGGCCGAACGAGAGTATGAGAAGGTGAAACACCAACTGGAGAATCTGGAGGAAAGTGTCCGAGATCGCTGCAAGAAAGAATTCACAGGTACACGCTCACCTGACTGCTATGAAGTCACATGACTCAATTCAGTCGTCCAGGTCACCTTTCTTCAAGAAGGGTTCATTCTGGGGCAGCTGGACTTGGTTGTAGATCCATGAAGACTTTTCGCCTCTTGAGTTCTGACTGACTGATGGGGAGATCCGAGTATTTAGCCTAGCAGGTTGTCGACTGAGCCATAGTTTCCATTTGGGTCGTTAGTGCTCGTTGTTGTCGTGACGACTGTCGTCAAAGTCACCTGAGGTCCGGTGTGAACGAACATTGTTTAATTGTTGTTCAGTCTCCTGTTGATCTTAACGACGGTCGTTCACACCGGACCTCAGGTGACTTTAACAACTCTGACGACAGTCGTCACGACAACAACGAGCACTAACGACCCAAATGGCTCAGTCTACGACCGATTGTTAGGCTAAGTACTAATGCTAATAATAATAACAGTCCAGTTGCCACAGATTTAACCCTTCTTGAAGTCACGAGATGAGTGCAAAAGGAGTGTTGGAGATATTTTACTAATTTCACTCGAAATGAAGCTGCAAAAAGTTTGAACCCGGGTCTTATTTTTTGTTGCTTTGCCCATCGATGCTATTGGTTATTGTACTCAGTTTACAACTTACATGGAGTTTTTAGTTGACCCCTTAATTGACCTAGTACCCCCTGAAGACAACATCTAATTTGGAGGGGTCTCAAAATTCATCTAATTATTTTCTATCTATATTAAAACATGTAGTTCCATATTTAAATATTTGAAGGCGATTTCATCCACATTGATGCTGCAGCTGCTGGCATGGATACTGATATTTTGCCCAGGTATTTATAGTGTCGACATCTGCCTCAGTCTTAAAAAAGAAACGTCCGGAGCTCACTGAGCTCGCCAAGACCCTCCTGGAGGTTTCCAGCGTCGGGGCCAAGCAGCAGACGCAGCACAACCTTCTGCCCGCAGGGCTGAATTTTTGTCAGCATCTTGTCACGCGTTGGGTCCACAGATTAGAGGACGTCGCCACTTTGACAGTTTGTCTCCGCTATGTGAAGTCCTGCCAACACGATTCAGCAGAACGGGCTTTGGCTCAGGCGCCAGAATCCTCCCCTGCAGGTCTTCTTGGCGAGCTCGCTGAAACCGTTTTTCCAGCTGAATCTGACAGCTCTGTTACTGAGCTCGGGGAGGTCAGCAGACTGTTCACATGTCAGACGTTTCCAAAAAGATTTGAAGGGTGGGAATGTTCAATGAAAAGTGAAGCCATCGATACATCCGATCAAAGACGCACGGGTTCTTCTTGAAATACACAAATGTTAAATATGCTGTTTAATGTCATAAATATCATTTATGATATTTTGTGTCTGTCAGATCTGATGATTGAAATGGAGGACCACACCAGTGACCTGAGTGAGGCCCGGATTCCCTTCCTGGACTACAAAAACTACACCGACAGAAACTTCTTCCTGCCCTCCAAGGACGGCGCCAACGACACCATGATCACAAGAAAAATACAAATCCCAGAAGCCCGTCGGGCCATCGTGGCTCAGGCGCTTAACCAGTTCTCCAACCTGCTGAACAGCAAAACGTTTCTCATCAACGTGAGTTTGAATCTTTTCTTCAGTTTATTTATAGCATTAATAGAAAATCCTATTTTTACCTCCAACATTCAGTCGCCAGCTGTGAGAGGAGACAATCATTTTCTAATCAATTTAACATCTGTGAATCAAATCCAGGAAAGTTCTCATTAATGCCAGCATACATTTTTTAAATAGGCTAATCACTTCCTCAGATGTTTTCTTTTAATTATGCCTAATCAGAGCTGATACAGAGATCTGTTTGGATCCTGTTAGAGGCACGAGACGCCGTAATTTGAACCAGGATCCTGGGTTTGTAGTTGAGATGGAACTCAGATGTTCAAAGAATGAAGAATTGCTTCATCTTTTTCTAATGTTTCTAATATTTTTGCCTCCAGTTCATCCGCACGTTGGAGAGCCGTCCGGACTTTAACGCCCGCGCTCGCGGTTATTTCGCCTCCCTGCTGACGGTGGCGCTGCACGGAAAACTCGAGTACTACACGGACATCATGAGGACGCTGCTGCTGGAGATGATGGACGAACACGTGCAGAACAAAAACCCCAAACTCATGCTGAGGAGGTGAGGACGGGGGATGGGTACACCGACAATCGACATCGACATCGCCAAAAATCGCGAAATGTTTTGATAATCTATTAATGTCGTTTTTAGTCTCTCAGATATGGAGATTTATTATTTTTGTCTGTTTTATATCACATTAAAGTGAATATCTTCGAGTTTAGACTGACAACCAAGATTTCTAAAGAACTTTGAGAACCTGGATGCACATTTCTCACTCTTATCTGACATTTTATAGTCCAAACAATTCATCAATTAATCATTAAAGTGATTTTTCATGCAGAAATAGCAGAAAATTCTGTTTCCAGTCTCTCAGATATGGAAATTTCCTGCTTTTGCCTGTTTTGTATCATATTCAACTGAATATCTGAATATATTTTAAGAAACCTGAGAACATTTGACATTTTCTGACATTTTATAGACCAAACAATTAATCATAAAGTAATTTTTCATGTAAAAATGGCAGAAAATTCTGTTAAAATATGGAGATTTATTACTTTTATCTGTTTTATATCACATTAAACTGAACATCTTTAGATTTAAGAACCTCGGTCACTATTTTCTGGTGATTTATAGTGACACATATTAATCAATTAATCTATAAAATAATCATTAGCTGCTGCTCTTCAGTCAGTCGTATAACCACACTCACACAAAGTCAAAGCTAATGACGAGTGAGCAGGTCATGATAATTTAAGAAAAACAGATTTATTTCTTATTATTTGAGTGTATTTGTGTATTTGTGTGTATTTCCGCTGCAGTTTGTGTTTGAAATGAAAAATGTCATCAGTTTGCTGCTAATGTTTTATTTATGGTCTCTCGTGTGTGTGCAGGTCGGAGACGGTGGTGGAGAGGATGCTTTGTAATTGGATGTCCATCTGTCTGTATCAGTTCCTCAGGGTAACACCGACTCTCTCACTTCTTCTCCTCCTCAGTTTGTTTATTTCTTTTCTTTGCTCCTCCGTACATTTCTTCTTCTTCTTCTTCAGTTATAATTGACTCTGAGAACTCTTCCCGTCTCTCTCCTTTGTTGAAATCTCCTCATCCGACCTGTTTTTTTTTTTTTTTTTACTCCTCCCGTGTTGATGCTGACAGCAGCAGCTGATAACGTAGCGCCGATGTTCGCTGTTTTCTATAATTTAACATTCTCGTAGCAAACGTTGAATTCACACTTCAGCTCAGGAACGAGTTTTATATCGCTGTGATCAGGATCAGCAGCTGAATGTGGATTAAATACAGAAACATCTTCAACATTTAGTCACCAAAACTTTCAAATTATCAGTTTATTATCGTGATTATTTTGTTTGATGTGCAGAAGACGATTATACTTGTGTTTAAACTCTTTGAATAGACAAAAACGACTAACTTGATGTACTTTGAGTTACTTTACTTGAGTAACTTTCTACTTTTTACATTTCAGAAGTGATTGTACGTTTTATTTCACTACATTTATCTCCGGGTACTCCGGGACAAGCCTCCCACAGTACTGGAGTACCAAGGACGCGACCTTAACAGGTCAATTGGTGACTTTAAACTCTGTGTGTCCTGTGACGAGCGGGCGACTTGTCCAGGGCGTACCCCGCCTCTCGCCTTAAGTCAGCTGGGATTGGCTCCAGCCCCACCGCGACCCTGATGAGGGTTATCGGCTCAACAGATGTCTGAGTACAGAGAGAGTTTGATTTGTTTCACCAGCGTTCAGTCAAAATGTGTTCGAAGTTTGAAGGTTCTGGTTCTGACTCTGCTTGTTTCAGGACACGGCAGGAGAACCTTTATACAAACTGTTCAAGGCCTTGAAGCACCAGGTCGAGAAGGGACCGGTGGACGCCAAGATGAAGAAAGCCAAGTACACTCTGAACGACACGGGACTGCTGGGGGACGACGTGGAGTACTCTGTACTGGTTAGTACACACAAATACTGCAGTGTTAGGGTGAGGTTAGGGTTCTTCAGTTGGATTTTGAAGAGCAGATGTTTAAACCAAAGTCTGAGACACTTTGAGCTCTCTCACTATTTTCTGACATTTCATAGATCAGTAACAATTAATTGACCAGTTAAGACTAAGTTTGGCCTCCTCAGAGTTTTCAGGCCGTCTTCAGGATCCGTTAACGCCGTCTGTGTTTGTGGTGTCAGACTCTCCAGGTGTTGGTGCACGGCGAGGGACCAGATGTGACTCCAGTGAAGGTGTTGAACTGTGACACCATCTCCCAGGTGGGTTTGTTTCTCTCTCTCTCTCCGTCTGTTTCCACATTCAGTCTCCTCACACCGCTCTGAATATTTTATGACGTCTGGTTTTCTGGTGAAGTTTCTCATTTTGGTTTCCAGCTAGCGTCAGCACACGGTCTCGTATCACGCATGCAGAGAATGTTAATCCGCTGAACTTAAATCTGACGAGCCTTCATGTCGGGGAGGTTTAGATTCTCTTCACCAGCCAGGACGTACTCAGTCTCCTTTTACAGCGCCAATACACGTGAATAAAAATATATTTTAACAGGTCAAATCTGAACGTTTGCTCTGCAGGTAAAAGAGAAGATCATCGACCAGGTGTACAGAAATCTGCCGTACTCGCAGAGGCCAAAGGTGGAGAGTGTCGCACTCGGTAAGATCAAAATACCTCAGAAACATCTTTATTATTCAGATTAGATCATTTTTAAAGCGATATTTAGACAAGGATGGTGACGACTCAACGTTCAGGTCACAAACCAGGAGTTTGTCGACCCCTGCAGGCCGGAGGTGGATCTGCAGGGTCAAAGTGATAACACATAATAACATACGTGCAGTAAAGGAGGTGGATGCATAACGATTCTTTATCTTCTATCTACAAAATACACGTTAAAGTTTCATTCTCTCGTCCGTCCACAGAGTGGCGTCCCGGCTCCACGGGTCAGATCCTGTCAGACCTCGACCTGACCTCCCAGAAAGAAGGACGCTGGAAGAGACTCAACACGCTGGCTCATTACAACGTGAGTTTTTTTAGTTCATTCAGTCAAAGTAAGTAAAGAAATGTGCAACAATCTGATGTTTTACTCAGAAATGCTGGTCCTCCCAGCCAAACTTACTTTACACCATGATATCAACATCAACCCGTCCAGAGCGAGTATGTATGGAGGAGTTTTAGACAGTCTGTGATCGTCACAGAGACTACGTCCAGGTTTTAGACAGTCTGTGATCGTCACAGAGGCTAAGTCCAGGTTTTAGACAGTCTGTGGAGACATCACAGAGACTACGTCCAGGTTTTAGACAGTCTGTGATCGTCACAGAGACTACGTCCAGGTTTTAGACAGTCTGTGGGGACGTCACAGAGACTACGTCCAGGTTTTAGACAGTCTGTGGGGACGTCACAGAGACTACGTCCAGGTTTTAGACAGTCTGTGATCATCACGGAGACTACGTCCAGGTTTTAGACAGTCTGTGATCGTCTTGGAGACTACGTCCAGGTTTTAGACAGTCTGCGGGGACGTCACGGAGACTACGTCCAGGTTTTAGACAGTCTGTGATCGTCTCCGTGTCTTTCTCAGAAGTTTGTGACCTGGCTGCTTTTCTTGGTCCAGTGTGTTCAGGTTGTTGTAGTTTTTCTATCTTCTGAGACTACGCAGCTCTTTCCTCTGTTTTCTCTGGTCATGTAGCAGAGTTTCTTCCTCCTCTCTGCTGCGAAGACGTCCCGGCTTTATGTCGAGTCCGTCTTTGATCCGTCTTTGAGTTAACGTCGAGTCAGGAGAGTTTTGGAGTTCGTGCTCGTGCTCCAGACTCTGGATGTTTTTAATCAGCTTTGCGTCCGCGTGTTGAGTTCAGACCTTTTCTTCAGCGCTGAAACCACCAAAAAGTGCAGAGAAATGTCGAGCCGCTCGAGACTCCTCGTCATGAAAACAGAAACTGAAGATCTCCTCCGGACGTCCTCTGAGACGAAGCTCACCTGGAAACTGTGAGTTCAGTCAGTGAATCATTTTTTCCTTTTTCTCTTCCAGGTTCGAGATAACGCCACGTTGGTTCTGTCCAGAGTTCTGCACACACAGTCCTTCCACCAGCACCAGCACCAGGACAGCTACGAAGAGAGTACGCACACACACACACACACACACACATACACTGAACATGAAACCATGAAATATGTGAACATTTTGATATCAGCTTCATCTTAAAGTTACAGGAAACTTGAACCGTGTTTCGTCTCCTTCTCCTCCATCTTCTTCTTCACTTTAAATTTGTTGTTATTGAGATTCTTCTATCAGATCAATCAAATATCTGAAGAGCATCGTGTCTAAAGATGTAAAGATGTCAGCTGAACAGATGATGGATGAACACATGTTGTGTCTCTCTAACAGAAAACTCTCTGCTGGAGGACGACAACACGTTCCACCTGGTGAGACCTGCGGATGAGATCGACGAGGTGAAGTCGAAGAGAGGCAGCATGAAGGACAAGGCGATGACCAAAGCCATCACGGAGATCTACCTGACCAGGCTGCTGTCCGTCAAGGTACGGCCGAGTGTCGCCGTGTGGACGTTTCTCTGAACAGACTCTTCTCTTGATCACTTAACCTTCATGTCTGTGTGCGTTTGTGTGTTTCAGGGCACGTTGCAGCAGTTCGTGGACGACTTCTTCCGCAGCGTGTTGTGTTCGGGCTCCGTCGTCCCTCCGGCCGTCAAGTACTTCTTTGACTTCTTGGACGAGCAGGCGCTGAGACACGACAACGTGGACGAGGAGACGCTGCACATCTGGAAGACCAACAGGTCCGAAAAGCAACGTTCACAAAACGTGACCAGTTTTAGTTCAAGATTCAAATGTGTTTGAAGATATCTGCGTCGCTTTTTGTAAAGTTAGGGCACAGTGAGGCGCTGCAGCGAATCACTGCAGGGTTGTGCAGCGGTGTGTCTGTTTGTGAACATAAACGCTGTGAAACAATCAGGAAATCACTTTTTATTTCTCTGACTTTATCGAGGCCGGCGCTCGCTCACTCTCATTCGCTGTCTAAGTCGCTCAACCACTGCTCAAACCGTCGGACACAAACCGAATTGGCCGGTCTGAGCGTCTGATTGGCTGCAGCAGCGTGAAGTCGGATCCGGATCAACTTCTCCAACGTAGGTTGCTGCGATTTCTGGTGGACAAAACGGACTACCTCCACTCAAACGAACAGAAAAACTGTTTTCAGTCTGAATGCAGCCTAAACACTGGCTGATCTAGGTGCCAAAATATCATAAAACAGACGTCGATGCAGCATTTTTGACGTCGACTAATCTGGATGTAAACCTAAGACAGGCCAGGCTAAGCTGTAATACGAGACAGGACACAGAAAATATTGAAATATGCCCGTTAGAGTTTCCTCAGAGCTCGAGATGATGTCTTAAATTGATTTGTTGTCTCAACAACGGTCTAAAACTCAAAAACATCCAGTTTATAATGAGTAAATCCTCACGTTTGACACATCAGAGTGTTTTTAGCATTTTAGCTTCAAAATCTGTCTAAATGATCAAACTTCGGTCGTTTATTCGGTCAGTAGACTGACTTTAGGATAAACTGAGCCGATTCGTTGCTTGCTCTTGGACTTTACATCCTTGCTGACGTCGTTTGGACGAGAAGAAATCGTCCGCGAGCGGATGAATCTTCATCGAGGCTCACGTCTGGAAACGAGCGGCTGATCTGTGACTCGTTCACCGTCTCGGTCTGCTTCTCCTCCAAATCTCAGCTGGAGAGAAACGACCTGCGAAGAGAAATAATTACACCGCTGCTCACGCTGTGTGTGTGTGTGTGTGTGTTATACCTCATCAGCTAAACTACAGTTTAATTACGTCCTCGTCACCGGTCGACCACATGAAAGGCCGATCTAACTGCCGGTGTGTTATCAGGACGGATAAACGATGACAGAAGAAGAAGAAGAGAGATTATTTCTTTAAACTTCTCGGTTTTCAAACCGGCCTTGAGCTCCAGCTGTCAATCATCGGGAAGACCCACACACACACACACACACACACACACACACACACACACACACACACACACACAAACACGTCGGACAATGAAATATTCATGATGAAGTGAATTATTGATGAGGGTTATGGTCTGTGGAGGAAGAGGCGGCAGGAAGAGATGAAAGGATGGAGGGAGGAAACAGTGTCAGCTCTGAGACTGATGTAACTAAATACTTTAACTAACTTACTCGAGTACTTTTACTTAAAGGTGCAGTGTGTCGGATGTAGAGGCTTTATTTACAGAAGATAATCTTCATAACTCTTCATAACGTGTAGAATCACCTGGAAATAACCTAAACTAGGTTGGCGCCTGGTTGTAATCAGTAACTACACCTCTAGACGGCGCTACATCCTGCAGACTGCACCTCGAGTCTTTAGGTTTGATGCTGACAGCTTTAGTTACTTTATAAATAAAAAGTCTGAATCTTTTGTTACTAATTAAACTTCCAAACAGTTTATACTGAAACAAACAACATTAATTGGCAACTATTTCAGTCACTTTTCACGTAAGTTTGCTGGTTTCTAAGTTGCTGCTTGTTCTTTGAATCATTTGAATATGTTTGTAATAGGTTTGTATAAGGTTGCAGCTTGGTTTATTTGTTAAAAGCTTGTTAAAGAGAATTCAAGTGTTTCTATATTTTCTACTTCACCACATGTATCTGGCAGCTTTAGTCACTTTATAAATTAAGATTTTTTTCACATAAAACATAAAAAGAGTTGATAAGATCAGATGTTTTGTTATAAATTAACCTTCCCAACAGTTTATACAAAATAGCTGAAACTATTGATCAATTAATCAGTTGACAGAACTTCAATTAGCAACTATTTTAGTCAATTCATCTCCAAACATTTGCTGGTTCCAGATTTGCTGCTTGTTCTTTGAATCATTTGAATATATTTGTAATAATTTCGAGGTCTGGGCGTCACTTTGGACTTCTGGTTAAGGGCGCATCGATCAGGATCCGGCGCTGCAGCGTAAACGCAGTTTTATACATTCATTTGAGTGGCAGTCGTCCGTTTTGTTTGCCAAAAATCGCAGTTAAAAAACGAAGCTCGACGTCACGCTGCTGCCGCCAATCAGACGCTCAGACTTAGTCAAACCTCCACAGTCAGCCTGAAATGTCTCTGAAACTGAGACTACGTTCAGCACGAACGCCGTCGGACAACCCTGCGGGGATTCGCCACAGCGTCTGATCGCGTCTGAACGTTCCCTAATTGTGTTGACGTTTCTCACGGCGGTGGCTCAGGAGGTAAAGCCAGCCGTCCGCTAATCAGAAGATCAGCGGTTCGATTCCCCGGCATGTCAAAGTTTCCTTGGGCAAGATACTGAACCCCAAATTGCTGCTGAAGGCTGCGCCATCGGTGTGTGGATGATTTGCTCCCATCTGATGAGCAGCTGCCAGTGTACGAGTGTGATGATGACATGTCGTGTAAAAGCTCCGTGTTCTTTTGAGAGGAGATCTGCCCTCAGTGTAACGTGATAAAGACGTCCAGGTCCAGGTGTTTTTTAAAGTATGTTCTGACCCGAGTCTTTCTGCCTCCTCAGCTTGCCTCTGCGGTTCTGGGTGAACATCCTGAGGAACCCCCACTTCATCTTCGACGTCCACGTGACGGAGGTGGTGGACGCCTCGCTGCACGTCATCTCTCAGACCTTCATGGACGCCTGCACCAAGTCGGAGCACAAACTCAGCAGAGTCAGTTCACACGAACAAAGATCGTACAAACTGTTTCACACTCTCTGAATCAGTTTTATTTCTGCAGAGAGACGTGGGATGATTTTAACATTTCATGCACCGGTCAGGGGTTTAAATCTCGTCTGGAGCACGGTGGTGCCACAGTAACCTGCTGGTTCCTCTGAACTCGTCATTTAAATCCCACGCTGAGCGACATCCTTGTATTTTAAAGTGGATGTCTGAGTGTAAAGAGCTGCTTGACTTTTATTTCCACATCAGCTTAGTGTGAAATTTGACTTTTGTCTGGAAACCAGTCAGAAAATATTCGACCCCATGAAAGCTCCTTGATAACAATAATAACTGTATTTATGGAGCAGCTTTAATAACAGACAGATGAGCAAGACAATATTAAGATTTAAGAAGATGGAGATGCTCAAAAACTCCTGATACAGGCTTTGCTCTGCCACCCGTACGCTCAGGACGATCCAAACTCTTCTCGTCTGTTGTTCCCCGCTGGTGGAACGTCCTACCAGTTCCTACCAGATCAGGGGCGTCCCTCTCTACCTTCACAAACCTCCTGAAGACCTCCAGCTCTTCAGAGAGGACCTCCTCTCCAACACTACCAACAACTGAATCTATCCCTACTAACAGCTAATTCGGTGCTAATTTACCAATATGTAAACAAATACAGACTAAAAATGAGACACAAAAGCACCTTTGAGGAGCTTTTATGGGGTCTTGCTCTCCTGATAGAAGGTCACCGCAAACATTCTAACAGTTAATTCGGCTAATTTTAATGACGGTGCTAATTTACTAAAATGTAAACAAATACAGGCTGAAAAATGAGGCTGAGAAGAGAATAATAACAACAGACAGACACAAAATGAAGATTTAAAGGAACAATATGTAACTTTGCTTGTAACAGTGACACCTAGTGACTAAAAACTGGTACTGCAGTCCAAATTCAAAATACTGGAGAGTGGTAAGAGTCGAGCAGGTCCTGATGCAAAGCCTCTGCTTATAGCCTGCATAGAAAGAATAATAATTAAACAGAGTTAAATCACTCAGCTGTGATTTGAGTGACGAGCACAGTGTCATCAGCGTAGAGACGAACGCTGCAAAAAGGACACACAGGAAGTCTCTGCAGCAGACGACGAGGCCGGCTGCGGCTTAATTACAACACTTAATCACAAAAACGAACCCTGGACGTCACAGTCTGCTGATAATTAACCGTACACGAGCTCCCAGAGTCAGAAAGTTTTGTTTTTTTTGTAAATTAAGATGAAAACTCATCTGTTTGTTTTTATGTTCTCTGTCTGCAGGAGTCTCCCAGCAACAAGCTGCTCTATGCAAAAGAGATTTCAACGTACAAGAAGATGGTGGACGAGTGAGTTTATAGAGCTAAATATACAGAAAATTAAACAGATGTTACAGTGTGTGTGTGTGTGTGTGTGTGTGTGTAATAGTATTTGGTATGAACAGCTGGTGTTGGGTGGAGCATGTGGGTCCATCAGTTGCAGAAGTTTCCACTTGACAGCAACTTAAAACACTAAAAATGTTGTTACAGCAAACAAATATTATAAATGCAGAGAGACGAACATCTGCACAATATCAATATTTTATCTCAGCGGGTCATTCAGCTCTTTAACGACCTGTTTCTGCTCTTCGTGTGTGTTTTTCTGTTTTCTGGTGTCACGTAGAGTTCATGTAGAAATAACTGATCATGTTTGACTTTATTAATCGACTGATGGGATGAAAACGAGTCTTACAGGTGTATTTCTGTGTGATCACTGGGTCAAACAATTTACAATGAACTGCAGAAATCCCTGCACTCGCGTGCTGACAGGCACACGTGTGTTTCTATGGTTACCCAATGATTTACATAGATATATACAGACTGATTAGAAGTGATGGATTCATCAGCAGTTTAACTTCTGAAATCGTGCTACAGATCTCATTAAATCATTTGTTCGGACCACAAACAAACCGCACCTTTGCTCAAGCGGTCTCAGTCCGGTTCTCCGGGTTTAGAACTTGTCACAGCCCGGATCAAAGACGGTGACGAGGAGTAAGTCAGTGTAAACGTGTGTGGAGAACACAAAGAAAACACATGCTGCCTTCACACCAGAATCAGAACCAGAGTCAGAACCAGAGAGTGTTTGAAGGATCGTGGAGGTGCAGCTCGTTCAGATGATGTTAAACAGCACGAGGAGAGCAGCAGTGACACCTGGTGGACAGGTGGAGGAGTCAGACACAGCAGAGTTAGAGAGCAGCCTTAGATGAACCAGTATCATAACTGTGTGTGTGTGTGTGTGTTCTTTCCACAGTTACTATAAGGGCATCAGACAGATGGTTCCAGTCAGTGACCAGGACATGAACACACACCTTGCTGAGGTGTCCAGGGTATGAACCGCCGTCTGTGTGTGTTTTTACTGTCATAACTGCAGTGAACAATGTGCTATGAAGTACTGTACCTCAGTACAAAGTTAAGGGACTTGTACTTTTACTATCTGATGAACAGAAACCTGACTGGCTTGACATTTGTGGGGATTCTTGGAACTTTCCTGTGAAATCTGTTTGACATTTGAACGGTAACTTATCTGGATTTTTAATACGTGACCTTTGTTTCTACTTTGTAGCAACACACAGACAAGCTGAACACCCAGGTGGCCTTACATCAGCTGTACCAGTACGCCAGCAAGTACTACGATGTGGTGAGAAAAGTCTTAAATAAAGAAACACGTTCAGGATTGGTTCAACTTTTAGTTCAATTTAAATTTTGTATCGCCGTCTTCTTCAGATCATCCAGTCGCTGGACGAGGACCCTGCTGCCCAGAATAAACAGCTCACCCTCCGCCTCCAACAGATCGCCGCCGCCCTGGAGAACAAGGTCACCGACCTTTGACCTCTGACCTCATGGGAGGGGGGGTGGGGGGTCAGGGGGGAGGTGCTAACGGCTACTAAAACACAGGATGTTGTTTTCCATTTAAAGACTCGGAAAAAAAACGGAGGACGAGCTCGTGGACTCTTACCGAATGTTTGACCATGTAAGGACTGAAGTGGGAGGGGCTAGTGGAAGCCACAGGAAGCTGTTGACCACATAAGGACTGAAAGGGGGAGGTGTGGAGGAGGAGTTATGGGACTCCAGGAAGGGAGATTTTGGACAAATGAAGTGTTAAAACGTGCCCAGAGTGGTGGAAACTGAAGCGCTGATATCTACAACAGTTTGTACGGCTTAACTTCCGCTCGGCATCCCAAAACAAATACCAAGGAGGTATGCAAAATGGCGTCTTTAATGAGGCTGTGGACGTGCGTTCTGTGAAATCAAAGGGTTATTTTTGTAATGGTAGTTAGGGCGTTCGGTTTGTGTAATCCTGGGACTTAGCTGTGTCTGTGTTTGGCTTCTGTACACCACAAATTTTAATTTTACCACGTAAGAACAAAAAGAGAAAGTGCCACACAAGGAATGAAGATTTTTTGGAGGGATAACTGAAGAATAATAGAAGTAACGAGACATTACCAAATATTTTCTTTCTGGCGACACAACTTTTTTTTTTTTGGAAGTGCGGATTGGACGTACGGCTGCTCCAGGACGGTTTGTGACCACTTTTTAAAAGCAGCTGTGGACGTATGAGCTCTAACTCCTGATCTGAGGTCAGATTTTCTTGTCTCCACACTAAATCTGATCTCTTGTCAGCAACTGTTTTCATCCCAAAGCCTGAAAAAAAACAAAAAAAAAAAACGCTTGGATGAACTTTTACTTTCACGCGAGCTCAAGTTAAAAAAATAATCAACCAATGAAAACCCACTAACGGTACGCACCACTGGCCAATCAGGGGTATTTGTTTGTTTGGATGGCACAACTGAGAAGACTAAATTCAGGGTACGATGAGTTAAGTCCAAAAAAAATCATGGCCAAATGTCGTTTTTCATATCAGATTATCTGCAGTGTCCGTTTCTACGCTGATGACACTGTGCTTGTCACTCGAATCACAGCTCTGTTTAATTATTATTCTTTGTTTGCAGGCTTCAAGCAGAGGCTTTGTATTTTCCATATACAACAAGAAATTGATCTTTTTAATGCACTGACACAGTGCCACTTTTTCTTTTTTGAAGTGTTAATCAGGGTGGTCCATAATGTCATATCCTGTTCGTACGTTTGAGTGGAAGGACCGTCTTGTTTTTACTTTCTGTGAAGAATCATGACTGCCTAAATCATGTGGTCTAAACAGCCAAAACACTTTTATCTTTAAGTTTTTTTGTTTTTGTAATCTGTGTAATTTCACTTTCTTTTGCAATACTCCCTTCATATATAAAAAATGCTGCATTTTCTTTTATATTTTTCTGTGTAATTGCGCACATAAGAGGAAAAAAAGTGTCTTCTGAAGACAGGGTATCCTTCAAAAAAGGCTTAAAATGAATTTAAAACGAAGGTTAATGAAGCCCCATTCGTCCAGTGCTAATGTTCTTAGATCTGCAAGATTACAAAGAAATATGCATCCAATGCGACAAGACACAGTTTGACTTGAATTTACGACGGTACATACGTTTAAAACACACAGCCAAAACTCTGGATTATCATGTGGGAGATTAAGAATGTATAAAAACAAATCAAACAAAGAAATAAAGTAAACTACAATCCCAAAATGTCAGATATTTTTCACATAAAACTTTGTGCACATGATTGTTAAGCAGCACCCGCCAAGACTTTCCAGACATGCATGTGCCTCGTCCTTATTCTGCCCGTTAAAACGTTCCGAGATCGGCTCGTTTTGCTTCCGTCTCGTCTTCATGTCGTTAAACTGCATCAGTCTCTGTAAAACTTACGAGTCGAATTATTTTTAAAAGATCCAATAAGCAGAGCGAGGAAAAATATGTGTATGTCACGATGTTAATTAGAGGAATATGGGAGAGAAAAGAAGTGAATTGAAATACATAAAACACACGATCATTTATATCTGCGACCACGCTGTAAGTGAGTGAACTGTGGACCGAGTCATTAGAAGCTCTCGAACAGTCTTTGGTTTTTAAGTGCCGTTACGCTGCTGAAGTGTAAATGAACTCATTTATCTTCTCCTATGCTACGTATTAATCACCGTCACCATAGAGTCAGCATATATCTACATTATTCTTTGCCTTCTGAGCCCAGACGACGTGCTTTAAGTAGTGCTCGAGTTAATATCAAAGATTAAACATGCAGTTTGTAAGCTGGGCGGAAGAGCCCCGAGCGTTCTGTTTGTTTTCTGCGAAGTTTGACTCTTACAAACTGCATCTTTAAGTTCTGAAGCAATACGACCTTAAGGCTGGTGCTGTATCTTTGTACTCCTTAAACTGTGGATGGACGCGATGCAGGGTTCAGAATTTGGCACCAGGTGACCTCCAGATACAACGACTGAAATAAACGAATCTCAGCTTCTTTTATTTTAACCTTCTTGTGGGCATTTCTCTCAGAAATCTGTTTTTTTTTTAAAGCCACTTTGGTGCCAAATATCATCAAGAAACTATCGTGCATGTGTGTTTAAGTCCTGAGGATTGGACTGTCATTGGAGTTTTATGTTTGATGAGTGAAGAAATAAGAGGAACAAACATCTGGTGGTTCTTTTATATGAAAAAAATGAAATGTGAAACTTTTTTTTGGAGGTTATTTTCAGTGCCGGTTCTGAACTTTTGCAAAACTTCACCAGCTTTTTCAAAGCAAACTGCCACATTTGCTTCTGATGTTTCCAGAAAATGGTGTTTCACATTTTGTCGCAAACATAAGAGCTCAATCTTTACTCTCTCTACGAAGATAGTTTATTAATTGTATAATATGAGACATCTCTTATCTTCTTAAAACGTCTTCATCTCTTAATCTCCGCCATCACTAGCTTCTTTCTGCCTTCTGTTTGCCACCGGCGAGTGCCTTAAAGAGTCGAACTGAAAGTAGATTTGGAAGTAAAAGCCAAAAAAGTAATAAAAAGGTGTCTAGAGGCACGTACAGGTTTATAGAAGGTGTTACTGCACGTGTTTGGTTCTTGACTGGAAGATCACCATGAAAAATGGGAGGAAAATATTTTAGAGAGGGCAAAGTTGGTACAAATTTAAACAGTCATACCATCACGATTAGAAACCACCTTCAAGAAGTCAGTTCTCGAGAGTTTCACAATTTTTTTTGGAAATCTAAACTCACTGGATCTCGTTACAAACCACTCAATAAGTTTCACTTCAGTGTCAGGTGGATATAAAACAGCAAAAACATGAGATAAAATCTATGAATCGTCTACAAATGGACGGCAGGAGGCCGTTGCACCAGCGGTTCATGAGTTCAAACAAGTGGAGTTTTACTAAATCACTAAATTAAAAGAGGTTGCACCGCATAAACTAGTTCTCATGTAGAGTTTATTATTAAATATATACAACTTGCAGGTGTTGTGCCGTTAACTGAGCCAACTGACAAAGCTAACATCTGTAAATGAGGTAACATGACGTATATCTGACTTGAAACTTGATAAATGCTGTTTAATAATGACGTAAATCTGAAAGATTTTAGATCAAATTTCACAAAAATAACAACTCAACTTAAATTACGAAACATTAAACCAATAACATTTAACTAAATTACTAAATAGCGTCAGTTAGGTTAGTGTAATCTAATATTTCCTGCTCATTACAAACTGCTACTAATGAATACTCACTCTGAAACATATATTTTAATAAAACAAACATCTAAATTTACAATTCTATTCTTATTTTGCTAGCTTGTGATGCTACAGTGACTTCCTGTTATAGTTGACTGCTTTTTAGCGCTAAAATTCTTTACTAGCTAAGAAATTTTAATGGTACAACCCAACTATCATGAAAGTAGCTGATATTTACGAACTTGGGAAGTAATTTACGTTAAAATTGAGTCAATCGATGAACAGCTGGTGCAACACTGTCGTTTAGCCCAATCTACTAGCTAACCTCTGTTATGCTAGCTTCTGTAACTCAATGAGTTTAACTACAAGGACTACAAGCTGAAATGTGTTCATGATCCTTTACCATGTTTATTTCATATCAGAGATAAATTAATGACCAGTTTCCGCACTTGGAGTTCACGTCAACATTGAAGTTGTAACTACAATTGGGAAAACTCCAACTTGGAGCTTAATAATAATGATAACCGCTCCCATTAGCATCCCGTTAGCCTAGCTTAGCATAAAGACTCATCATTTTCCTATTAAAATCAGTAGCTTATATCCATTTATCTAAAAAATTACGTTAGCTCTTATACCATTTCAGTTTCAGTGCTAACGGAATAGAGGCTAGCCAGAAGACTCAACTTGGCGGATTGTAATATTTATGTTGCCACGTGCTTTGTCATTTCATGCGGACGACTGCAATTAACGCACTCTTTAAATAACATAAAAAATAAAGAAGCAAAAGAAAACTGACGCTCTGTCAAACATTGTAAAATTCATCTTTTTCGGGGAGAAATATTCGTCAACATTGTGGATTATTAATTTAAAAACCGTTGGCCTCGCGTACTGGATTGTGATCACGGATGTTGGGAAACTTGTGAAAAATGTTGGTTTAACTCGCACACGGCTGTGTTATCTGTATATTCCTTCGTGTTCCAGAACAGTTTAGTAAATATAAGAAGGATGTGACCTGCGTATGTGACGTTTAGTTGAATGGTACGGAGGTTCATGTGAAATGACTGGATGAAGGATCAGCACAGGGAACTGAGCCTTCACTGTAAGTAGATTTATTCGTCCGCTATTTGACGATCTGTGTGTTTTAATGATGTAAAACTGAAGCGTGGTTGAAAATTTTATTGTTTTACGCGGCACAAGTAAACAAATTTTGAGAGGTTTTGAATGTTAAAACAGAAAAATCGCCCACTGGTACTGATGTTTTTATCGACATCACAAGGGTTAAATGTGTTTATACCATTGTATAACAAGTTTGTACATCAAATACAACTTTCCCATTGTTTATTCTTGTAACATCGATGTAGGAAACAAATGGTTTGGATGGACTTGGACCAAGTGTGGACTTTTGAAACAGAAACATTTACCAGTTACCAGGAACCAACTGATCTGGATTGGACTGGAGCCCAAATCGGTGACTCTTCTGAGGAAGTGGAGAAGTGGGCAGAAAATCCAGATCTAGGAAGTCCAAATATCCAATAAAAGATGTTTATACAAATTGAAAGTCGTCTTCTTTTTACTGTTTGACTTTAAATATGTTTTCATGCGAGTTTTTACATATTTACAATGCCTTCAACAGAGGAATAGTTTGACTTTGGGAAATTCTCTTTTCACTTTCTTGCTGAGACTTAGCCGAGAAGATCGATACCACTCTCATGTTTGCGTGTAAAATACAGAGCCGAAGCTGGAGGTGATTAGCGTAGCTTAGCATAAAGACTGGAAGCAGAGGGAAACAGCTAGCCTAGCTCTGTCCCAGGTCCAAAAGTACACCTTCAAACACCCCTACCTGTCGCTAATTAACATTTTTAACTGTTTTATCCACACACACACAAAGGTAAAAACATTTTGTGGTTGTATGGGGAGTTGTAAACTCTATTTCCTTATGCTAAGCTAAGCTAATCTCCTCCTAACTGTCTTGAAACATAACTGTTAACTATAAATGGAATTGCCCACTGGTACATAAATACATTTAACGTTTTGCGTTTATACCATTGTATAACAGTAAAGTACAACTACTGTAAAATACAGAGCTGGAGCTGGAGGTGATTAGCATAGCTTAGCATAAAGACTGGAAGCAGAGAGAAATAGGTAGCCTAGCTCTGTCCCAGGTCCAAAAGTACACCTTCAGACACCCCTACCTGTCGCTAATTAACATTTTCAACTGTTTTATCCACACACACACAAAGGTAAAAACATTTTGTGGTTGTACAGGGAGTTGCAAACTCTATTTCCTTATGCTAAGCTAATCTCCTAACTAGCTTGAAACATAACTGTTAACTATAAATGGAATTAGCTTAGCTTAGCATAAAGACTGGAAGCAGAGGGAAACAGCTAGCCTAGATCTGTCCAAAGTACACCTTGAAACACCTAAAGCTCACTAATTAACTTTTTAACTGATTTATCTCCACACACACAAAGGTAAAAACAATTTGTGGTTGTATTGGGGAGTAGTACACTTTATTTCTATATGCTAAGCTAGGCTAATCAGCTCCAAACTAGAAGACAAATAAGTTTATCCCCCAAAAATACTGAACTACTTTTTAAGACTTCGAGGTTGCACATACTTTCCACCATCACGTCTGCCATCAAACTGCTGACAGAGACTCCAGGAACATTTATGATGGACCAACATTTGTTTCTTCAGACATGAAGGTGATCCACGTCACCTCGTCGTACAGTTTGATGAGTATTTGTCTGTTTTTACGTCTTTGACTTGAAGTTTTGTGCGTTGGACAAACTTCTGATGTTCACAGTTCAATTTAATGGATCAACTTTAGTTTTTACTGCAATAAAAACACTTTTTAAATGTAATTATCAGCCAGTTAATGATACATAGATATGAATATGTGACAACACTGCCTCTGTGTGTTCTTAATGAAGAACTACACATTTAAACAGACTGTGTGATCATGTTTTCTTCTTCTGTCTTTAATCAGAACATCTTCTGTATCAGATAGATGTGAGGTTCATTATCATTAACATCAGATAAACTTTAATAAAGTTAGAACACACATCAGAGAAGGTGGAAATACTGTGTGAAGTGTGTTGGAGCTCTAAAAACGACAATAAATGTGACAAAGCGCCACCAAACTTAGGTTAAAACAAGCAATATACAGGTAAACATTCGTACTTATATGTGCCTTCCTACCAGTAGCTGACATTACAGCCTGTTTGATGAGCTTTTTTATGTTTGCTGGTGGTTTTATTGTTTTCTGATATGTTGATGTTCTCCAACATGTGTCTCCATGGTTAGCGTCGTTCTTTAGAGTTTGTGAACTACGTAGAAATCGCTCGCTCTCACTCTCTCCTTTTCTCTTCGTAGCTTTCTCCGTCAACGTCCTCTTCGCTCTCTTCTCCTCTGCCAGGAGGAGGCAGAGCCCAGCTCCAGTTCTGGCATCAACATGATTTAAATTTGTTATTTTGTGGCAGAACAGTTCGATAGTTCATCGTGTCTGTGGAAGCCTGCTCGTTCTCAGTGTAATTATAATGAACCATTTCTGTCTCAAACACTGGGGTTGTTGAATTTCAGGGAATTGGGCCTGGAAAGTCCTTGAAAAGCCCTTCAATGAGCTGTTTATGAAGAAACCTGATAAAATAAAAATAGGTCGAGCAGCTCTTCATAAAAAACTCTAGAGATCCACTTAAAAACACGAGGACGTCGCTCCGGATCAAATTCAAATTAGACGAGGAGCAGCGAGTTCACGGAACAACAGCAGCTGTAATTATTACGGAGGTGAAACATGAGCCACGTACACGCTGCAGGAGGATTATGGAGATGTTATGGAGAGAATTAAATCCAGTTTAATCATCATTTCTGGATTTTTACGACCTCGTCGTGATAAAAGAAGGAAGTCTGAGACACAAATTGAAATAGTTTATTTTCATAATCACATGACAAAATTCATTTTCTCATGATCCGCTCTCTTCATGTTTACATAATTACATCCGTCGCAGCCGTTAGTCAGAGTCTCTTTGGCACTGCAGAAGCTGCAGCGCTGCGTTCACATTTCATCCAGGGGGCGCTGGCGTGAAGCTTTAAACACGATAAACTTCACGCAGGTTTAAAAAAAAAGTTTCATTTAGTCTGTTTTTTAGATCAGGCTGAGTCTGAGCAGACAGGTTTAGTCTTTGTTGTTCTTCTTCTGTGCAGCCTCCTCCTGTCGTCCATCCTTTAATCGACGCCTCAGCTCAATCGGACCCTTCCTGGTTCTCCAAGATCGGATCTGAGGACGAACAGAGTCAAACTTAAAATGTGTCGTCAGGCATACACTCAAACAATAAAAAAACTCAATTTTTACGTCCTCAAAGAGTGAAAGAAGATCTGTGGCTTCAGATCGTACGTGAAGTTTACGTCTTCATCGCAGGGTTGGTTTATAACGTCGCATAAATGACATGTAGATCGAGACGAACCAGAAAAGACTCTTAGTGATGTTGTAACTAAACTCTGGATCGTAACATGCGTCCTTTTAGAGCTGATCACGCGATATTTTACCCTGAATATTTCCCATAGATTGAGGACAAGCCCCTGATTTTGTCGCGACTCCGTGACAAAAACAAGGGAGGAGCAGATTGAAGGCAAAAATAATTCATTGTTCAACAATTTAAAATACAGAACAAACTTAAACAGAACGAAACAAAGGACAAGACGAGGTGTGTTTGTTAGTAACGTCAGCGGTGAAGGTGTGCGTACGCATCGGTGTAACGTGGACGAGATGTTGCATGGATGAAAGAAACAAAGCCGTGCAGCGGTTCATCGTCAGGCTCAGGTGTTTCCAACTATAGTCATCCGACTGCTGCACTGAAACACAAAAAGTAAATAAACAGGTCGGTGACCGACCTGTTAATGATGAACCCTGTAAACGCAGGAAGTGAAGCTAGAACTGACCTGTTCTCTGTTTGTCGTTTAATAAACACAAACAGCTCTCATGTTAATTAACATTAAATTACAGTGACAGTGATTTATATTTTTAGATTTTTCTCGATGTAACGACGCTGATTGTTGTTCAGCGACGACAGAATTGACTGGCTGACTTGATTTAGGCTCCTAATAGCTAAAAATGAATGTGTTGTTTTTAATTTTGTATAATTAAATTAGCAAAAAGACTTCAGAAGTTGAATTTCCCGCCAGTCAAATCAGAAGACGGTAAGACGCGAGGGCAAAGTTACCTGATGAGCTGCTTCCATCGATTATCAAGTATTATTAAAAAATAGTGATTGATCAAAGAAGCAACATTTTGACATCAACATAGCAAAATGTCACGTGATACACCAGATTACAGAAGCTGTGACATAAGTTCTCAGGTGTGTTACCTGTCAGCGTGCTGCTGATGTTCGGAGGCGACACAATCAGCACGGCGCTGCCGGACGGTATCCCAGAATGCACCACTGCACCCTCGACGGAGGGGGAACTCAGCTCCTGACACAAAAGCAGAGAACAGGTCAAATAAAGTGGAAGTAACAGCTCAAACATGAAGTATTTTCAAAATAAAAGCACGTGTTAGGAAATGACGTGTGTTTACCTTGTCAGTGAAGCCGTCTGTCATTGGCTCCTGAGTTTCCGTGACAACGTTCTCCGACCCCTCCAGGACGCTCGTGGCTTCGAGGCGGTCGTCGTCCTGACTCTGCCCGTCTGTCTCCACAACCAGCTGTGATTGGCTGAGAGGGTCTGAGGAGGCGGGGTCAGATGTGACCGTTTGGATGATGACGCCATCGCTGGAGCAGAGGCCGTCCGTCTGAGGCGGGAAAACACACACACACACACATAAACACACCGAACAAACAAACAAACAAACAAACCGGACTGAAACACTCGATCCAAACTGACCGACAGGCTGTGGAGGATGATGTGTTCATGTGACGTGGGAGAGGAGCCCGTCGTCAGGGTAACCGTGCTGTTATTGGCTAAGCTGAGCGGAAGGCCCTGACCGGCGGAGAGGCTGAGCGGCAGGCCCTGATTGGACGTCGTCTGGAGGTAGTAGGTGCCCGGGGTGCCGGTGGGCTGCAGGTGGAAGGACTGGAAACGAAAAACAAGATTATAATTATTTATTACAGGATGGTGTCACTGATTACCAGCAGGCGAGAACATGTAAGTCAAGAGATGAACCACTGATACTTGATTTGCTCAGAGTTTTATTTTTAATGTTTAACTGGAGATAAAATGCAAAAACCTACGTTAAACTATGCTTTAGATTTATTCAAGAATTCATGTATTTATAAATTATTCAATGTCTACTATATTGTATAGACTGAGCCTGTTAAATCTGACAAACTGGACCTTTAAAAAAATATTTGAAATCGTCTTAAAGATATAACTACAAGAAGTGTGTTTAACTGTTAATTAGATGAGTTTCACCCGCGAAGTCTCTGGCAAACTTCAAGCTAACAGCGGGTTTAACATGTGACACATTCATCCAGCGTGTCCGCTTTGAAACCCGTCTTGTGTTGTGCTTACGGGCAGGATCTCGAAGGTCTGCAGGGCTCCAGTGTTGAGGGTGATGGTTTCACTGTCGCTGGCTGCTGCTGAAGAATCTGAAGCTTCCAGAGAAACACAAAGAGACTGTCAGCATCAGTGATACATATATGTATATATATATATATATATACATATATACACAAACAGGACAAAGCTTAGCTCTAGTGTCAGCACACAAACAACATCTACAGTGTGAATCTTTGTTGATATAAAAGGCGTCATCGTCTGCATAGAGTGACATTTTAGCATTAAATCTACAGAGCAGGAGCGGCAGCGAGTCTCACCGAGGTGTGTGATCTGCAGCGGGATCTGTACGGGAATCTGCAGGGCGGCCACAGAGCTGGGGGCGGGGCTGCCGCCACTCTCCTCCAATCGGGTGAGTCGGATCTGGAGCGAGGACGAGGAGGGACTTCCCGGTCCGGACGATGTCTGTGAGGACGCCATGAGCTCCTGGAGACCCTTCAAGAGGACTGAGGACACACATACACACACGTGAGTGTTTATAGTAACTTTATTTGTATTGAACTTTTTAAGCAATGAGCATAAAGTACTCAATAATTATATTTTATATAAATAATAAATATTTTCTGAATTATTTTGGAAGATATCCACTTGATTTGACTTTTATACAATTTTGAGGTACTTCTGCTTTAAAAGAATATTTTAGTGTCATGCTACTTTCTACTTGTCCACAGGTCTTTTAATTGTTTCCGTTTATATTTTATATTTTAAAGGGGGTATATAAATAAAGTTTATTATAATTATGCATTCCAGTGTAAAGATTTAACAGGTTTCCCATAACTCCTTCAGAAGTCTTCGAGTTTCTGGATAATGTCGGACCTTCTACCAGGATCTTTAAGACATATTTCTGTCGATTTAAATTTAATCAGAAAACCAACGAATATAAAGGAGAAACTTAGATCTTGAATTTAGAAACTTGTACCGCTGAAGGGGATCTCCTTGTGATTGGCTACTTGTCTCTTGATGCTCCACCACTTCGATCGCAGCCACTGAGGCGATCGGACGCTGCTCCACCCGCCTGCGAGATCCTCCCACTTGATTTCATTCTCGTCCTCGACCTCCAGCTCCGATATCCTGAAACACGTCGTTACAGATTTATTGTAGTTCATAAACACACACATACGGTCTTACATTACCAACAGGGGACTATGAGTTTTACACCAACCATGTGTGGACTTCTGTATCAGGTCATGTTGACAAACAAAGATACAACAGAAAGTTTACTTCTACGCTCTTCTACGATAATATTACTGCGACAGAGGACTTGTGTTCCCTGTTGGCTCGGCGGTCCTCAGTTGGTGAACATGTAACACGGCCAAAGTCCACTGTTAGATAGGTGCACAAGTACACAAACACACACCTTCGTATGAGGTTGAGGTCGTCCTCCTTCATCCACTCCGTTCCTCCGCTGTGTTTCCAGTTCAGGTAGTTCAACCACTTCGACCGACACTGTTTCTCTGAGCGCGTGCGAACCTGATCAGCGACGGTCGCCCAGGAAACGCCTCCCGTGACGGCCGACCCCGGCGACACGCCCGCCATGTCGTACACAACCTCAGCGAGACGCCGCTCCTCCTCCTCGCTCCATTTACCTGTTTTTATACAAGTTATTAATAAAGTTATAGACAAACAATAAATACAAAGTTTTAGTTTACTACCAATATTCACTATTTATAAATATGATGATTTTGTGATAAAACCACCCAAAAAACAAAAAAGAGCTTCTGTAACAGCATTTACAACATGACAAACTGAAACTCTAATAAAATTCATCATATTCATATTTTATACTTACATATCCTGTCATAAAATCTGGATGAAATTATAAAATACTCTTTTTAAAGCTGCAATAATTTATATTTTCATATAAACAGTCAACAAAAAGACGTGACAGGTTCTGTTTTATAGACCAACTCTAAATAACCTCCCAACATTTTAAAACACCAGTTGCTGTTTCAGCGTCTAAGGCAGCTCTTAACTTTCTCTGCGGTCGCTCATTTTAAATGTCACAACAGCTGAATACACAGCGGAGCTTTTGTCATTAAACCGGATTCATGTTGAGTTTGTCAGACGACGATGTGATTATAAAACAGCAGCTTGGTTTGGGAGTGACTGCTGGTTAACATGTTAACGAGATTAAATCACGACTTCACACTCGATCAGTTGTCTGACAACAGAAACAGAAATATATGTAAACGAGGACAACATAAACATAAATATACAAAATATACCCGTGTTGCACGTGTCCTTCATCAGTCGGCATCGGTCTTTAACAGAGGAGGCGCTGCGACCCAGAGCTGCTCCGATCGTCGCCCAGTCGTTCCCGTGCTTCTCCCTCAGCCTGAACACAAACGGCACGTTTAAACAAACATACATCTGTGATCGTATGAAACAACGTTAATGTTAACAGAAGGTTTCACTCACGCTTTAAGCTTCTCTATCTCATCAGGAGTGTACCTGAAGAGGAGAAAACAAATTACTATTTAAACGGAGAGAATAATAAAGCTGTGACGTGTTTCCCGTCGTGTTTGTCGTAGACTCACTTGCCGACGTGGTTTCGGTTGTCGTACATTCGTAAAACTCGTCTGTAGACGGCGAACAGCGGCCGGTTCAAGCCCAAAGCCACAGAGCGGTAGAAGTCCTTCCTCTCCTCTTTGGACATCTCGAAAATGATCTCAGCCGGGTCTTCGATGCCTCGGCCCTGAAACACAAAGAAAACATTTAAACGACGTGTTCAAAAGACATCTTCAGATCCGATAAAGACGAATACAGCTGCAGAACGTGACGAACCTTTACGTATCGATCGATGTTGCTCATCAGGATGTCGATCTCCTCTTTAGACCACATGCCCTGTTTCCACTTATGACCTGGAGGGGAAGAAATAATGAAGACAGCTGAGCTTTACTGCCTGATTTACCTGACTAATGTTCAGTTCTAGCATCTTTTTAGGAGAATATATAAAGATTATAACTTAAAATACAGATTAAATTCTAAGTTTCTGACCTAAAAACATGCAGGCGGTGAAGTAATTTTAATTTTTCCCTGAGTAGTGTCTGCAGGTGAAGGGTTCTTGCCCTTGTGTGTACCTTTGTTCGTCAGCGTGTCTTTGTCTTCTTTGGTAGTGAACCAGGCCTGACTGACAGGTGAGACCTCTGCCTTCTGATTGGGCGAGAGAGAGTCCTCGTCCTCCTGCAGAATCTACACACACACACACACACACACACACACACATATAAACACACACATATAGAGAAAAGTATGTTTTATTAGAGCAACTACTAAAAGTAAGGGTACCTGAATCTGAGCGACGCCGTCCTCGGAGAGATCGGCGTCTGCCGTGGCCGTCATCGTCACCTCGAAGCCTTCGTCGTTCTCCGACACTGACGAGAAGAAAAAAAAAACATGATTACAGCCACAACGTCAAATATCTCGTTAATTAACCCACAAGATGAACTTCATTAGTTTGTCTCACTCGGTAAAGTGACCACGGAGAACTGAGGAGCGTCCGAGTCGTCCTGTTCTTCTGCAGAGAGACGAAGCTTCTTCTGAAGAGGCTCCGAGTCCTCGTCTACACACACACACACACAAACTCAATTATTATAATTAAAATGAGTTAATTGTCTATTGAAACAGATTCTTCGTTGTTGACCCACCGTTGTGAGGACAGTGCAGTATGATGCTTCCATCGCTGTCCTGAGTGAGCGTGACGGACTTGACGGTTTCTAACGCTGCAGCTTCGTCGTCCTCCGCTGCCGAACTCATCGCGAGCCTGCCGACCAATGAAGCAACACACAGACTGTTGTCACGGCAACGGGTTTGATGTTCAGTTCCTGACACTGTTTATACTGCAGGAAAATCTGTTTTTCTAACGTCACGATTATTTTCATTATCGATTCATCTGTTGATTATTAATCAAACGTCAGAAAAGAGTCTCTGGGTGACGTTTTCTCCGACCAACAGTCCAAAAAACAAAAATATTTTAATTTACAACGATACATAAACACATCATGAACACATTCAATGACTTTTCAAGGACTCTCCAGGCCCAATTATCTCTAATTCAAAGACTCAACAAGGCATACTTTAAAACACAGATCAGGGTTAGTCACTGAGAACTCGCAGGACGTCTGTTTACGAAACATTAAGTACAAAAAAGATTTCTATTGTTGCACAAAATATATAAATTCAAGCACTTTCAATGACTTTGATGCCCTTGATTTTGTCCCCTCAAATTCAAAAATGAGTAAAAATTACAGAAACGATCAATGGATGAATAAAATAAACACAAAATAATCATTTTTAGTTGCAGTTCTAATGTTCTTTTATAACCTAATAAAATCCAAACAACAGTCCACGATGTTTTAAAAATGGGACATTTGTTTATTTTTAAATTTATATTTACATTTCAGGAATTAATATTTATCAAGATTATTTTATCACGTTAATAAAACTATGAAATGTTTGTGTGTGTGAGTGCTGAGAGAAGAGATCATGATCTGTGGGTACTCAAGTGAGTTGTAATGGTTTGTTTTTATTATATTTTATATAATAATAATAATAATAATGTATCTAATCTTCTTGAGTTCAGGTGAAAAACAACAACATGAGGCAAAGTATCTAAAGGTCGCTCTATACAGTCACAACACAAACACCAAAACTATCAAAGAAAATGTGTATTTTTACAGGATGTTTCACATAAAGTCATAAATCATGATTATAAACAGCAGTTTGTTAGAAGAAACACAATCAGCCCACCTGTAAACTAACTAAACAACATATTGTCACTGCTACACAGCTCCAACAACTTCATTTAAATTGAGTATTTTACTAAAGATTGCGTTTTAGTGGAAATTATTTAATTAAAATATATTTAAAATGTCACAAACTTGAGTTTGGATTGTCAAGTCAAGTTATAATGAGTATTTAATGGATTTCTGACTGGTTATAATAAAAAGTGTCCTAACATTCACATTCAAAACTCCCTTTAAAAAAACGCCAATTTAAAAATAAAACTTCACACAGACTGAAGAAATCAACTCACACATCTTCAGTTCAGACATTTTACTGATCAATAGTGTGTATTGATAAATTCGGGTGAGAAATAATTAAGTTATTTTAATATAAAGTATAAAACTTTATTGACACTGAGCCGCTCTCTGCTGCCCTCCTCTGTTCTCCGGTGCGTTAGAAACCAGCTAACCCAGCAACATTAAACTGGATATTATAGTTAAAATATGATGTGCTTGTTGGGACAGTTTAATGCCGAACTGTAGTCTGGATCACCTTTTAGTGATTTAACATGAAATTAACATAATTAGCGTGTTTAATATTCAGTATTTAACGAGTTAAAGTAGACTTGGTGTGTTTGTAAACGGAGTTTGGCGGGAGGGAAACACTTGGATTCTGCGCAGTTAGGGTGACTGACTTCATGTGATATAAACTACAAAAATCTTTATTTACGGCATCGTTTCGTTATAATGTAAAAGTCGTGATGTGTTCATCTTAAATGATATAAACTAGGGGAAGCTAACTGTTGCTAACTGTTAGCATCGAGCGAGCGGCTCAAAGAAAAGACGTAAAAATCTCCGCCGCCATGTTGTTTTTTTTAGCTTCGGCTTCGCGGCTGTCGGCGCCGGTTCGACGCCGTTCTGGTGGGCCCACCGCTCTCTGAGCTCGCTCTGCGGGTCGGAACTGAGGCGAACCGGGTCCGGCTGCCGCTCACGAACTGAATTTTACTTTTGATTTGGGTTACTTACTTCCTGTTTTTGGTCCGGGGACTGTCAGTTACCAGGATGGAGGAGCGAGGGCCGGCACAGGGGCGCCAGGTCGGACGATTATCCGGAAAAACGGAGCGTTTGTACGTCAGAATCAGAGTCAGAAAAAACTTTATTTAAGTATTTAACACATACAGGGAATTTGTTCTTGTGTCGTTTGTGCATGACAAACATTCTGTAAATATAAACAATTAAAAGTTAAAAATATAACAATATAAATATACACTCACCGGCCACTTTATTAGGTACACCTTGCTAGTACCGGGTTGGACCCCCTTTTGCCTTCAGAACTGCCTTAATCCTTCGTGGCATAGATTCAACAAGGTACTGGAAACATTCCTCAGAGAGTTTGGTCCATATTGACATGATAGCATCACGCAGTTGCTGCAGATTTGTCGGCTGCACATCCATGATGCGAATCTCCCGTTCCACCACATCCCAAACGTGCTCTATTGGATTGAGGTCTGGTGACTGTGGAGGCCATTTGAGTACAGTGAACTCATTGTCATGTTCAAGAAACCAGTCTGAGATGATTCGCGCTTTATGACATGGCGCGTTATCCTGCCGGAAGTAGCCATCAGAAGATGGGTACACTGTGGTCATAAAGGGATGGACATGGTCAGCAACAATACTCAGGTAGGCTGTGGCGTTGACACGATGCTCAATTGGTACTAATGGGCCCAAAGTGTGCCAGGAAAATATCCCCCACACCAGTACACCACCACCACCAGCCTGAACTGTTGATACAAGGCAGGATGGATCCATGCTTTCATGTTGTTGACGCCAAATTCTGACCCTACCATCCGAATGTCGCAGCAGAAATCGAGACTCATCAGACCAGGCAACGCTTTTCCAATCTTCGATTGTCCAATTTTGGTGAGCCTGTGCGAATTGTAGCCTCAGTTTCCTGTTCTTAGCTGACAGGAGTGGCACCCGGTGTGGTCTTCTGCTGCTGTAGCCCATCCGCCTCAAGGTTCGACGTGTTGTGCGCTCAGAGATGCTCTTCTGCATACCTCGGTTGTAACAAGTGGTTATTTGAGTTACAGTTGCCTTTCTATCAGCTCGAACCAGTCTGGCCATTCTCCTCTGACCTCTAGCATCAACAAGGCATTTGCGCCCACAGAACTGCCGCTCACTGGATATTTTCTCTTTTTCGGACCATTCTCTGTAAACCCTAGAGATGGTTGTGCGTGAAAATCCCAGTAGATCAGCAGTTTCTGAAATACTCAGACCAGCCCGTCTGGCACCAACAACCATGCCACGTTCAAAGTCACTTAAATCACCTTTCTTCCCCATTCTGATGCTCGGTTTGAACTGCAGCAGATCGTCCTGACCATGTCTACATGCCTAAATGCATTGAGTTCCTGCCACGTGATTGGCTGATTAGAAATTTGCGTTAACAAGCAGTTGGACAGGTGTACCTAATAAAGTGGCCGGTGAGTGTATATACACAGTATGTTTTAGTAAAAACAGCAGTACAGCTGAGTACCAGTCAAATGTTCACAGTAGTGGGGTATTTTAAATATGCAAGTATATTACAAAACAAGGAAGTCCGAGCTGAGCGTTAATGTGACACATAGAGTTATGGAGGAGTGTGAAGGGTGAAAGAGTGACAGCAGACCTCAGAGTCCTGGAGAGATGAAAGACTGCAGCCAGTCACCTTCTCTGCAGACCCAATGACCCGCTGCAAGGACAGCAGCGTACCAGGTGGTGATGGAGGAGCTGAGGATGGACTCAGTGATGGAGGTGTAGAGGTGCACCATCATTGTCACTGGCAGGTTGAAGTTCATCCTCCGCTGGGCTTTGTTGAGGTCCTGGAGATGATAGTTCCCAGGAAGCGGAAAGACGCCACTAAATTAAAATAACTTATATTTACTTATTTATCTAATGAGTAGATTCATTTCATGTGTCTTTATTTTTTACATAAGGAATTAAAAAAGAAAACATTAAAGTTAAAAAAATGTTTATTTAAACAGAAAACTTTTTTTTTTCAAGCAAAAATGTCAAAAATTCTCTTTGGTTTGTGAAATTGAATACACTTGGATGTTGGACTTTTAAAGATGAGGTACCTGCATACAACATACATACATGTTATTTTTTAATATCATATTTTGCCTATTTATTTCTTAAAACAGGACAAACATCTGCACCCCATTTAAATGGCAGAAAACATCATTTATGTTTATTAAACTGGATCTTATCATCACATACTGAACAATTTAATATAAACAAATCATAGAAAATTCAACCAGTGTTTAATTGAGCACGGTAAGTGTGAGTGAGTTTTAATTATCTGGTTAAAGTTTGTAGTTATTTTGTTTTTAATCCAAAACAATTAAATCTACGTGAAAGAATCAAACCTGGCAACCACCCGGTCCCCTCTGAAACCCTGTCCTAAACCGTGTGAGATGAGAAAGGTTCCGCTGGTTTGTTTGTTTCCGTCGGACCTTTTTTTTTTCGTGGACGAACGGAACCTCGCAGCTGCAGAACTGTTGAACACATGTAGACAGAGACGGGTCCAAAACATCATGGAGCAGAAACCAGCGAGAGTGTGAGTCCAGCTTCACTCATCTTTAAACACCTGTATAATGTTTTGATCAGAGGTTCCGGATCAGTCCAGACACGAACCTCCAGCCGAACCTCGTTTAACGTGACAACACGACTGCAGGTCGCTACAGAAATGAATGTGAAGACTGACTGTTGTCATGACGACTGTCGTCACCTGAGCTCGGGTGGAGATGTGAGGTGTGCAGGTGATGACCGGACACGTCTCTGTCAGCTGTTTTATTCCGTCCTGCACGCGACTTCAAAGCGTTTATCCCGCCAGATTTTGTTAACTTGCTCATATTTGGTCATTTTCCTGGTTTATGTTCTTCTACATGTGGAAATATTCTACGTACTTAATTAGTTTCTCTTTTGGCAGTTTACAGTTTGCACGGGGTGTTTTATTTTGAAAATCCACCGGATTCTCTATGCTGTTTCCGTGTCTGACCATCGCTGCAGCTGCCGCGGTGCACACGCGTCCTGTGGAATTTGGGGGTTATTAACCACCCGGACAAATTTGAATGATTAAAAATATCGACAAGTTTATGAAATCAGGTGTCAAAATCAGGTAAAAATGAATTCTCAGCTGCAGGACTGTGGGGGCGTGTCCTCTGGACGTGGGGGCGTGTCCTCTGAACGTGCTGAAGCCACGCCCACTCACGGGAGCAAGTCGAATGGCCATTTTGAAGCGACTGAAACGTGTCGGATGAGTTCAGAAAATGACACGACTAACTTCGAAACACTCTGAGCTGAGATGAATTCATCTCTATCTCTCTGCTCAGGGTGGCCTCAGCGTGTCATCGAGCCACCCTTTAAGGACCGCCCACAAAATCCTGGACTGAAAACTGGTGAAAAACTGTCGTTCAAAGTCTTTTCACGTGTTTTCAGCAACTAGTGTCCAACATATTTAATCAGAAACTCAGTTTGGAGTCTTGAATTCTTCCTTACGTGATCGTTCTGTTTATTTTTGGCGAGTAGTGCGACTAAATATTTATTTTGCTGTCTTCATCGTGATCTGTTGTGTCTGTTCGCAGTTTGGCGTGCGGCGACGTCGAAGGCCGACTGACCGCTCTGTTCAATCGAGTCCAGGCCATCCAGAAGAAGACGGGACAGTTTGACGTGAGTCCGTTCGTGCGATCCTGAAATATCTCTGTCGATGTCGGTCAGTTCATGATGGCTCATCATCAGTGTGTGTGTGTGTTCGTGTTTCTCGTAGCTGCTGCTGTGTGTCGGGGAGTTTTTCGGGACGACGCCGGAGGCCGAAGCGGAGTGGCAGCAGTACAAAACCGGAGCCAAGAAAGGTTCGAACATCTCGAGCTTCACCTCCTCTTGTCTTAAATTAGATAAATGTTATTTTTCGGTGTGTCTGCAGCTTTAAGAAATCTCTTTTGTCCTTCCTCAGCTCCCATCCACACCTACATCCTCGGAGCGGCGAGCCAGGAGACGGTGAAGAACTTCCCCAGCGCCGACGGCTGTGAGCTGGCGGACAACATCACGTATCTGGGTAAGAAGACTCTGCTGCGTACACACACACACACTAAACTCCCCGTCATTAAACGTGTGTGTGTGTTTCAGGTCGGCGAGGTGTGTTCACGGGCGTGTCAGGACTACAGATCGCCTACGTCAGCGGTCGGGAGGCGCAGCAGGAGCCGGCGCCGGCTCACTGCTTCACGTCCAAAGATCTGTCGGCACTCGTGGCGCCGCTGACCGGCAGCTCCAAGTTCAGAGGAGTCGACATCCTGCTGACGTCGCAGTGGCCCCGCGGAGTGTGGCACTACGGAAACACACCGGTAAGACGACGGTCGAAAGCTCCGGAAGAGACACTAAACGCATCACGTGAAGGTCAAGAATGAACTTTAAGTCTCTGCTGCTGTTTTTTAATGTTTCAGGACGTGAACACGAAGTTCTGCGGGAGCGGCTCCGTCGCCAACCTCGCCGACAAACTGAGACCACGATACCACTTCGCTGCACTAGAGGGCGCTCACTATGAAAGACTCCCGTACAGGTAGACTTCCTTTTAATCTGTCTTTTAACTTCCTGTTTCCTGTGGAAGAGCCGCCTCATGTTCGGCTTGAATTAGATAAAATATCAGTTTTTAATCTAACGTGTGTTTTGTACGGAAGACGAAGATGTTATCTCGAGAACATAAAAGCCTAATTTCTCGAGATAACGACATGATTTATCAAAATAAAGCAGCTTTTATTTTCTTGAGTTCACGGGACGATTACGGAGAAGTCGAAAATGAGGTTTTTTCATTTTTAGTCTTTAAGATGCAGACAGTGATAATTTAAGATTAATATCCCGACAATATGATGAATTATATCAGGAGAAGATTTATTAAATGAGTTCAAAGATCGCTGCGGTCAGATTGTTTTCATGAACTGCTGATTCATTTTGCTCAGCATGAAAATTAAAATTAGCCGACACGTTACGTGTCCGTCTGTTGAACTACATTTATCATTCACCCTCTGTGCATGCTGACACTCCTGATCTCTAACAACACGAGTAACAGGAAATAACCTTTTGTTTTCTCGTGGTAATGACTCGATCGTCTCGTTATTTGGAGATTAAAAAAGTTTAGCACGTACGGCAGCGCACGTCTTCCGTAGTCTTGGTACTTTTTCTTGAACAAAGGATCTCAAACCTTCTTCAGGAATCACGTCGTTCTCCAGGAAAACGCTCAACACGTCAGCCGCTTCATCGCCCTGGCAACCGTCAACAACCCCGCCAAGAAGAAGGTGAGCGAGAAACATGAACGTCCAGAAATCTGAATTATCGCGAAAGAAGACGCTTCACATCCTGACCTGTCTGTCTGTCTGTTCCTGTCTGCAGTACTTGTACGCCTTCAACATAATCCCCATGAAGACGATGGACCCGACCGAGCTGGTGAAGCAGCCGCAGGACGTCACAGAAAACCCATACAGGTCCACCGCGAAAGACAAGACGGACAAACAGAAGACGAGCTTCAACGCAGCCGAGGAGGAGGAGGTGCGTTTGATTCACGTCCCACAAAGAGGAGGTTTGAGTTCAGGGTCTTTTATTTTGAAAACTCAAACCCTACTCTCCGTCCGTTCAGGAGCCGGCCCGTCAGTTCTTCTTCGACCTGGGCAAGAAGCCGGGCGGAGGTCCTCGAGGTCGCGGCAGGAAGAGAGACGGCGACGGACGGGGACGGGACCAGCAGCACGACGGAGGCGGACAACCCAAACAACCCCGCAGACACCGTGAGTCCAACCAGGGACCCAAACTAGATCTGACCCGGATCTCAGGATCCTCGAGAAGTTCTAAACTAAAACTATCGTCTTGTGTTTCAGCTCAGCCCACCGGGCCCTGCTGGTTCTGTCTGGCCAGTCCTCAGGTGGAGAAACACCTCGTCATCAGCATAGGAACACACGTGAGTTCAGACAGGTCACCTCAAACATCAGCTGATGGTGTCATGTAAAGTATTTAAACACACACTCACTCTGTCTGCAGTGTTACCTGGCGATGGCAAAAGGCGGCCTGACGCCTCACCACATGCTCATCCTCCCCATCGGGCACTACCAGTCTGTGGTGGATCTGAGCTCGGAGGTGGTGGAGGAGATGGAGAAGTACAAGACGGCGCTGAAGAGCTTCTACAAGAGCCGAGGAGAGCGCTGTGTGCTGTTTGAGAGGAACTACAGGAGCCAGCACCTGCAGCTACAGGTACACACACACACACACACCTGCAGCTACAGGTACACACACACACACCTCTGCAGCTACAGGTACACACACACCTGCAGCTACAGGTACACACACACACACACACACCTGCAGCTACAGGTACACACACACCTCTGCAGCTACAGGTACACACACACACACCTCTGCAGCTACAGGTACACACACACCTGCAGCTACAGGTACACACACACACACACACACCTGCAGCTACAGGTACACACACACCTCTGCAGCTACAGGTACACACACACACACCTGCAGCTACAGGTACACACACACACCTACAGCTACAGGTACTCAGACACCTCTGCAGCTACAGGTACACACACACACCTGCAGCTACAGGTATACACACACCTCTGCAGCTACAGGTACACACACACACACACCTGCAGCTACAGGTACACACACACTTCTGCAGCTACAGGTACACACACACACACACCTCTGCAGCTACAGGTACACACACACACCTGCAGCTACAGGTACACACACACACACCTGCAGCTACAGGTACACACACACCTCTGCAGCTACAGGTACACACACACACCTCTGCAGCTACAGGTACACACACACCTGCAGCTACAGGCACACACACACACCTGCAGCTACAGGTACACACACACACCTGCAGCTACAGGTACACAAACACCTCTGCAGCTACAGGTACACAAACACCTCTGCAGCTACAGGTACACACACACCTCTGCAGCTACAGGTACACACACACACACCTGCAGCTACAGGTACACACACACCTGCAGCTACAGGTACACACACACACACACACCTGCAGCTACAGGTATACACACACACCTGCAGCTACAGGTACACACACACCTGCAGCTACAGGTACACACACACACCTGCAGCTACAGGTATACACACACCTCTGCAGCTACAGGCACACACACACATCTGCAGCTACAGGTACACACACACATCTGCAGCTACAGGTACACACACACACCTGCAGCTACAGGTACACACACACACACACCTGCAGCTACAGGTACACACACACATCTGCAGCTACAGGCACACACACACACCTGCAGCTACAGGTACACACACACCTCTGCAGCTACAGGTACACACACACACACCTGCAGCTACAGGTACACACACACACCTGCAGCTACAGGTACACACACACACACACCTGCAGCTACAGGTACACACACACACATCTGCAGCTACAGGCACACACACACACCTGCAGCTACAGGTACACACACACCTCTGTAGCTACAGGTACACACACACATCTGCAGCTACAGGCACACACACACACCTCTGCAGCTACAGGTACACACACACACACCTGCAGCTACAGGTACACACACACACCTGCAGCTACAGGTACACACACCTGCAGCTACAGGTACACACACACCTCTGCAGCTACAGGTACACACACACACCTGCAGCTACAGGTACACACACACACCTGCAGCTACAGGTACACAAACACCTCTGCAGCTACAGGTACACACACACACCTGCAGCTCCAGGTACACACACACACACCTGCAGCTACAGGTACACACACACCTCTGCAGCTACAGGCACACACACACACACACACACACACACACACCTGCAGCTACAGGTACACACGCACAGGTACAGGTACACACACACACACACCTCCAGCTACAGGTACACACACACACACACACACACAGGAGTTTGTTCACGAGGTGAGCAATAGGTGGCGCCAGTTCTCCAGTCAGAAGTGTGTGTGTGTGTTTGTGTGTGTGTGTGTGTGTGTGTGTGTGTGTGTTGTTCAGGTCGTCCCGGTGCCGTTGGACCGCTGCTCCACAGAGGACATCAAGGAGGCGTTCATGGTCCAGGCTCAGGAGCAGCAGATGGAGCTGATGGAGATTCCCCAACACACCGACCTCAAACAGGTACAAACATACACACACACACACACACACACACACACACACTGCAGAAGTGTGTTTAATCTCAGTGTGTGTGTTCAGATTGCTCCTCCAGGGACGCCGTACTTCTACGTGGAGTTGGACTCTGGAGAGAAACTTTACTATCGCATCCAGAAACATTTCCCTCTGCAGTTTGGACGGTGAGCAACACGGACGAGTAACTGTACGTACAGGTGTTGCAATGCACAGGTGTGTCTTTATATATATATACATGTGCGTGTGTGTGTGCAGGGAGGTTCTGGCCAGCGAGGCGTTGCTCAACATCCCGACCCGAGCTGACTGGAAGGAGTGTAAACAGAGCCGAGACGAGGAGGAGGAGAGCTGCAAACAGCTGAGAGACAAATTTCAGCCGTACGACTTCGCCTGGGAAGACTAACACCAGACCAGAGTTTTTGTTTTTGATAGTTTTATAAGTCAGAATGTGTTTCTGTGTCTCCTGAAACATAAAAAGACAAAATAATTTCTTCCCGTTTCTTCAGCCGTCGGGTGAATTTATAAAAACGTTTTATAAACGCTGTAAGAACCGAAAGGCAACATTTTTCTACGACTTCTACGGATTCTCTTTTTGATTTGAACTCTGTGGAAGGAAAAACAGTTTTTAAATGTTTTTCTTGTATTTTGAAAATGAAATTAAACATTTTGTGTTTCTGGTGTCATGTTGTTGATCATGATTATTATCAGTACAGCTACTTTAATTCACATTTCTCTAATATATACTGCACATCTGGCCCTGTGAGCGCTGACAGTTGCGTCCTTTAACCTCTAGGAGGCGTCGTTATCCACGTAACTAACAGCACGTAATAGCAGTGTATGGGATGAACACTCTGCTGCTTCATCAGGAGGTCGCGTAGTGAACGTGAGTTGTCGTACATTACGCTGAGAGTTTATGGAGCATCCTTCTCTCTGCAGAGCAGCACAGAGTCCTTCTTCATCACCTTGTTCAGGTTTTTAGTGTCGCTGCACCAACGGAGAAAATTGCACTTGCAACAAGCGACTGTTAAAACATCTGTAACATCCTGCTGCACGCATTAAAGGACCTGAACATCCTCATGAAGTAGAGTCAGCGTTAAACACCTCCAGTCCAGTCTGATGTCCACCTGCACGAGTACCACCTCTTCACCCTGAAGTCCACGAACATCTCGTCATCAACACATGACAATGTAACGTATGTTTTATTGTGTTTATATCAAGAGTTTTGAAGGTTTATACGTCGTAAAAGTTTGTTTAGAGCCTCACGTCTCCTTTATTTTGATCATATTTAAAGGTCCAGTGTGTCAGATTTAGAGTATCTATTGGCAGGAATTGAAAATAATAATTAATCTGTTTTCATTAAGAATCGTGTTTTTGTTGTCTTATAATGAGCTCTTTATATCTACAGAGACAGCGGGTCCTCTTCTGCGGAGTCCGCCATTTTGAACCGCCATTTTTCTACAGTAGCTCAGGACAAACTACAACTGATCTAAATATGAAGTTTTGCTTTTTATGTGACTTTTTCTGACATGTTTGGAAGGAGAGGGTGAGACGTGCAACTTCACCACTAGGTGCCGCTATATCCTGCACACTGGACCTTTAAATGGTTCATAAACTAAATTGTATGGTGTTTTTAGTGGCTAAGACTGTTATGTGTCCCAACAACACAGATGCAACTTCATCTGGTGAGATAAGTTTGGAGATAGGAAAACTTGTTTGTTTTGGATTTAATATTTTGTTTCGTACGTGTTTTATGATTTATGGAAATGTGTCTACGGAGACAGTGAATGTTCAGTAACGGTAAATACTCGTTAAACGACAGTATTTAGTGAATGATAGGTGCATAAATATAAACGTTGAAGGTGTGTGCTCCACCCGTTACTCCTCATAACAGAGGAGAATCTGAAGATAATCAGCTGTTCTTCTGTTTTCAGGATATATAACTGTTGATGGCTGCTGCAACAGATCGACAGATCAAATTTCAAACAGCAACAACAAAAAACATCCATGTGAGATTATTACGTTTTTATTTCTGTCAGAAGAACTTCGATAAAGACGTTTGTCATCACACAGTTTCTTGGTGTGTTTCGTGTGACGGGAATCAGCCTCACTCTTGTTTTCTTTCAAACAAATCTTTGGATCAACAAATAAATATGAAGCATTTTTACAGATTACACAACCCAAGAATATGTTAAGTATTTCAACGATCTCCCCCAACCTGAATCAACAACAGCACTGAAATACTGCTGACATCTGCATCCTCTGCTGATTCAATGACACCGGCTCCCTGTATCACGACGGATCAATTTCAAGATCTGACTATGAATCTTCAGAGCGCTTCATAACCTTTCCCCTGCTGATCTCACAGACCTCCTTCACACTTGTACCCCGTCTCTTTCACTACGGTCCTCATCAGCAGGTCTACTGGCACCACCAGCCATCAACCTCAGCACAATGGGTGCCAGGACTTTCTCCAATGCTGCAACCAAACTGTGGAACTTCCCTTCCTTCCTCTTCCCATCATTATTATTAGATTCATACAAAATAAGAACATAAACCTGCAGAAGAAAAAAGAACCAGGATACAGAAATGTAATCCAGCACTGATGAGGATCAGACTTCCACCTCCATCAACCTCCATGATACAGTATAATGTGACAATGAACGGCAGCTCTCCATCATTCAACAGTGTGGAGCATTAAAGAAATACAGAGAGAACCACAGACTGAATGAACCAAAGAAAGAAAGAAAAGGTCCAGGTCCAGGTCCAGGTGACTGAGTGTGGAGCAGAAGGAGTGGAGGAGTCTCAGTGTGTCAGCAGCAGCAGAGCAGTCCAGATCCACTGATGATCCTCTGTCACATGATCCAGAGGAACACACAGGGATGATGGTGGACTTGACATTGTGTCTGACAGTGGAGCTGATCTCAGAGCAGTTCAGACTGCAGCGCTGACAGTCATCTCCACTTGTTGTGATTCCTCTGTCAGTCTCTGCTGGATGAAGCTCTCCTCTCCACTCCACCTCCCAGTAACATGGCCCAGTCAGAGCTGATGCTGCTGCTTCAACCTCTCTGGATCATCAGGACTCAGCTGAACCTCTCAGCCAACCACCTTCTCCACCCTGGACCGGACTCCCATCTGATGAGAGAAGCAGACAGACAACAGAAGTCATGAATCAGTGTTTACAGAGACTCCCTTCATCAGCTGTCAGTCAGTGATGCAGCACATCCAGTATAAAGACCAGCAGGGACTTCAGTCCTGTTCAGACACAAGTGGAGCGGCTGTGTAGCGTAGCCAGCTTCCTTTCAGCTCTCATGTTAACGTGTTGGAGTGAAGCTCACAGACCTGCATCAAGTCTGTTGACTCTGCACATTTCACTCAAGTACACAGTGGAAATAAAGTGCTGACAGTCCCTGAACGCATCATCAGTGCAGAAACAGAGAGACGTTCACTGCTCACTTTCATTTTCAGCTGTGGTTACTGGACTTCAGCAGAGGTTCTGCTCTGTACAAAGACCACATGGTCACTAAATGTAATGATGGTTCTTTGCAGGCTTCAGTCAGACTGATCTGAGAGCTGTGACAAAGATGGACTGATCAGTTCTTTAGTGTTGAAATGAGAGAACAAACACTTTGAGATCAGATCTGATGAATGAGGACCACTGTCTCTGTACATCTTGTAATGCTGTCAGCTGTAATCAGCTTTATTTCCTGTAGACATGAACACAACAACAACCAAAAACACATGATCACAACGAGCTTCTGGCTCATCTGATTGGCTGACTGTTCTCTCTCTCTCTGTCTTTCTGTCCAATCCTGAAGCCTGTCAGCGTTCTCCTCTCACAGCTTCACTGAGGAAAGCAGCCGCTGAGAAGGTCGGAGGTTTACAGGAAATACTGGATCTGTGCTTTGATACTAACTGTGTTTAGTACAATACTGCTGAGACCAACATGGACTGACTGCAACCCTCTACTGACCTCAGAGTCTGCAGACTGCAGTGTGGACTCTCCATAAGATCAGACAGAGGCTTCACTCCTGAATCCTGCAGGTTGTTGTAGCTCAGGTCCAGCTCTGTCAGATGGGAGGGGTTGGACTTCAGAGCTGAGGCCAGAGAAGCACAGCTGATCTCTGACAAACTGCAGCACCTCAATCTGAATAAAGAATAAATGATGTAAGTTTAGAAGACAATGTTCCTGCTTGAAATCATTCAATGTTTAATAATCTGTTCAGAGCTGAAGAAGGTTTAGAAAGATCAGCATCATATAACTTCATCAAAATGTTGAAAAATGAAATACTGGATATATTTCTTATTATCTGACAGTTGGAATAGAGATTATTGATTGATTTATTGTATTTATGTATTTTTATTCTCATATATTTAAACAAAAACATGATGTGAAATATAAGATAAAAAGTTGAAGAGGTTCAGAGTGAATTATCCAGTCTAGACTAAAACCACAGAAGAAGAAAATAGACTTTAGCATTCAGATACTCAGTGTGGATCAGTATAATATCAGCCTGATGTCCGCAGTTTAGTGTCAACACAACTTTCACATCATATTAATCTCAGCACAGAAGTAAAAAATGGTGTCTGACCTCAGAGTCTTCAGTCTACAGTGTGGACTCTCCAGAAAATCACATAGCAGCTTCACTCCTGAATCCTACAGGTTGTTGAGACTCAGGTCCAGCTCTGTCAGATGGGAGGGGTTGGACTTCAGAGCTGAGGCCAGAGAAGCACAGCTGATCTCTGACAAACTGCAGCCCCACAATCTGAACGAAGAATAAATGATGTTGATAAAAATCCATTTATAATCCAATCAGATGTGTTCAGGTTTGAAATGTGCAGCTCAACATTACTATGTCCTAATCAATAAGCTTTTCTCTAAAATGAGTAGAGTGACTTTGTCATTGTGTTATTGTGGATCATCATAATGTCAGCCTTCTACAGACATCATCCAAACGTCAGCACAACATTCAGACAACCATTCATGTCAACACAGATTAATAACATGCTGCTGATCTCAGTCAAGTCCGGAATTAGAGGATCAAATCAAATCAGACATGTTGGACTAAAAACAGTTTATTATTTATTCCATGACCTTCTGACTGTGTTTGCTGTCTTAGTAGGTAAATGTCATTCAAAGGAGAGGTCTACATTTGTTCAAGTGTGTCTTCAAACAGCAGCCACATGTACATTCAAAGAGTTATTGGTGGCAGTCATCATTCCACCTCGAGGACCAAATTCACTCTTTGAGTTACTATTCCTCCACTGCAGCTCAACAAGGACAAACTGTAAAATTCACAAACTTTCAAGGATCTCAAGGACTCATGGGAACCATGTTACAAGAGCTTATTTTTGAATCCTTGGATCCTTGAATCCTGTTTAGTTGTGACGTTTTGGCCTGTGTTAGGCTGCTGTTTGTTACTCTGAGCTCTGGTTTAATACACACCACACCACAGCAGCTGTGAGGGTTGTCTGTAGCAGCCATATCAGCTTCTGATATCATGAAGATCATCACAGTTCTTCACTTCATCTTTGTTGAACTTTGCGTTCACGTCTTTCTTTACTTTCTCTAACCTGTCTCTTTCTCTGTTTACACAGAAGCTCAAACTCTCTGCAGCCTGTGTTTATCTGCTATCATCAGATCTTCAACAACCTCATTCTTCTCCGTCACACACTCTACAGCCTCATCAGCACTGACGTCATCTTCACTGACTGATGGACCACAATGTGAGTCTGTGGAAGCTCAAAGACTGTCAAACATTTGATTTCTGCACTTTCTGTGACTCTAACAATTATTCAACCATTTGGAAATTCATTCAGCCAAAAAATATAAAACATCAATCAAAGATTTAAATTGAATATTTACAAAAAAACAGCATGAACAGTCAGTGAACTGACCTCAGAGCCTCCAGTTTACAGTTTGGACTCTCCAGTCCAGCACACAGCTTCTTCACTCCTGAATCCTTCAGGTCATTTCCTCTCAGGTTCAGCTCTCTCAGATGGGAGGGGTTGGACTTCAGAGCTGAGGCCACAACTTCACAGTGACTCTCTGAGAGTACACAGCCTTTAAGTCTGTGATGACACATAGATTACAAAATCTGTTATTATAGAAGAGGACACTTTATATTTACTTCATGCATTTGATGTCAGAACAGTTTGACATATTGTGCTTTGATGAACATTTGCTCTTCACATCAGTGGTTCAGCTCATCTTATCTCACTGTGTTTGACATGAAACAATCATTCTCATCACTCTCTCTCATACCTGCAGACTTTTAATCTCTGTTTTGTTTGAATCTTGCAGATGAACGGAGAGAAAATGGAGTTAGATTGAGACGATGAAACACAATTTGAATTCATGAACAATAAAATGCAGCATAGCTCAGTTCAACACACTCAGAGGTTTAGAAGCAACAAAAAGCGTCAGTTTACGGTGACTAATGTTAGTTAATGTTAGCAAACTGTACACAGATATTGTAAAGTATAGCATTAAACAGTATCTCATCATTGTCACTTGTGGCCACAATGGCTGCTTCAGCAAAAGTTACATAACCTGCTCAGTTAAAAAAAATCATCTATGTATTCAACATTTTTCAAAAACAAGTTTACAAAGTGTACGTCAAATATCACTGGCTGGATCTGGATCAGACTTTTGGGGACACAGTTGCTGATAAATTCCAGGTACAAGGTTGTAAATTTAAAGTGTTCAGATACTGGACACACGAGATCTTCAAATGGACACTCAAACACAGTGAACACCACCACTGCTGCTCTCACTGCCTCACTAAATCTGTGTTGGACTTTAAAATAGTGACATTTCATCAAAATCACTTTATTCTACGTGTCTCATTTAAAATGTGACCAAAAATAAACGTTCACACGAAGCAGATCCTGTAAAAAGTTTTCATTTCTACGCTCCTTCCAACAGTCACCGGACAAAAAGTCAGAGACAAGACGAGAGAGAAGATTTAGAGAGAGTAGAAGATGAAAACAAAACATACTGCAATCCAAAAGGACTGAGACAAAGGCAGGATCAAGAGCAGGAGAGATACAAAAACCGGTAACCATGAAAAAGGAAAAAACGCTGTCAAAAAACTGTCAGGAGTCAAAAGACTCATTTAAAAAATGTAAAGCAGAACCTTAAATTCAAGTTGTTCAAGTGGAAAACTATTTTAAGAAGAAGAATTTTATAGAGTGAACATCTGAAGAACTAAACTTCTAATCTACACTGATTTATAATGTTCATCACATCTGGACTTACTCAGCCTTTCTACAGTTCCTCACAGCTGGAATCAGTCTCCGTTGTCCCTCATATGATGTGTTGTACTTCTTCAGGTCCAACTCATCCAGAACCTCCTCTGACATCTGCAGCATGTAGGCCAGAGCTGAGCAGTGGATCATAGAGAGTTTCTTCTCTGATCTGTTCTTTGACTTCAGGAACTCTTGGATCTCCTGATGGACTGAGTGATCGTTCATCTCCATCAGACAGTGGACCATGTTGATGCTTCTGTCAGGAGAGATACCATCACTGTTCATCTCCTTCAGGTTGTTGATGACTCTCTGGATGATTTCTGGACTGTTGTCTGTCTGACCCAGCAGGCCTCCTAAGAGTCTCTGGTTGGACTCCAGAGAGAGGCCATGAAGGAAGCGAACAAACAGGTCCAGATGACCATTTTTACTACGAAGGGATTTCTGCATGACTTTCTTCAGAAACACAGCCAAGGATGAGTGTCTGTAGTCTTTTCCCAGGAAGTCCTCCAGTACCTTTGTCTTCTTGTTGGTGTAACAGTGGAACAGGTAGACTGCAGCCAGAAACTCCTGAACGCTCAGATGAACAAAGCAGTAGACTGTTTTCTGGAAGATCACACTCTCTCTTTTGAAGATCTTTGTACAAACTCCTGAGCACACTGAGGCCTCTGTGACATCCAGACCACACTGCTCCAGGTCTTCTTGGTAGAACATGATGTTTCCTTTCTTCAGCTGTTCAAACGCCAGCCTCCCCAGCTTCAGAAGAACTTCCCTGTCAGCCTCCGTCAGCTCCTGTGGACTCGTCTCATGTCCTTCATCGTACTTCTTCTTCTTCCTCTTTGTCTGAACCAGCAGGAAGTGTGAGTACATGTCAGTCAGGGTCTTGGGCAGCTCTCCTCTCTGGTCTGTGGTCAACATGTGGTCCAGAACTGTAGCAGTGATCCAGCAGAAGACTGGGATCAGACACATGATGTAGAGGCTCATGGAGGTCTTGATGTGTGAGATGATTCTGCTGGACAGATCTTCATCACTGACTCTCCTCCTGAAGTACTCCTCCTTCTGAGCGTCAGTGAAGCCTTGTACTTCTGTTACCCTGTCAACACGTGAAGGAGGGATCTGATTGGCTGCTGCAGGTCTGGAAGTTATCCAGATGAGAGCCGAGGGAAGCAGATTCCCCTTGATGAGGCTTGTCAACAGCACGCTGACTGATGACTCCTGTGTGACATCAGACACGACCTCTTTGTTGTTGAAATCCAGTGAAAGTCTGCTTTCATCCAGGCCGTCAAAGATGAACAGAAGTTTACAGACAGCGAGCTTCTCTGCTGTGACCTTCTGTAATGTTGGATGGAAAACATGGAGCAGCGTGAGAAGACTGAACCGCTCATCTTTGATCAAGTTCAGCTCCCTGAACGAGAGCAGCACCACCAGACTGACATCTTGGTTCTCCGAGCCCTCTGCCCAGTCCAGAGTGAACTTCAGCACTGAGAAGGTTTTTCCAACGCCAGCGACGCCGTTGGTCAGAACGACTCTGATGTGTCTCTGTTGGTCAGGTAAGGCTTTAAAGATGTCGTGGCATTTGATCGGAGTGTCATGGAGGGTCTCCTTCTTCTTGGAAGCTGTCTCAAGCTGCCTCACCTCATGTTGGGTATTAACCTCTTCACTCTGTCCCTCTGTGATGTAGAGCTCAGTGTAGATCCTGTTGAGGAGGGTTCCACTTCCTGTTTCATCACTTCCTTCAGTCACACGTTCACATCTCGTCTTCAGACTGATCTTATGTTCATCTAAAACCTCCTGCAGACCACCACTCACTAAAACAGAGAAAGAAGTTTGAGACAAAACAAAGAAAAATTGTCAATCAGCTGATTATTTCACCATCACCAACAAAAACATCAATATTAGAATATATAGAGAAGTAAATGTTAGAAAGTCCAGTTTTGGTTGAACATCAGCCAGCTACCGCTCAACAACATCCTGACTGTTTGCTGTCCTGGATCCACAATGGTGGAACGAGCTCCTCACTGACATCAGGACAGCAGAAACTGTCCACATGTTCAGCCTGAAAACTCACAAACTAACTGTAGCACTTGAAGCCGTTCAGCTGATTTGATGAAGTTGATGTACTTTGATGATTCTTCAGTTTTTGGGTCGAATGCACAAATTTTGAAGTCTCTAAATAAACGTAATGTGATGAAATGCAGCAGGTCACATGTTAAAGATGGACAGTCTTACTTTGTACAGTGCTGGTCTGACTGGCTGTCTGCAGTCCACGTCTTGTTCTGGATCTAGAAGTTCAGATGTTCACAGAGAAGAGTAAAAGTGTCGTTACTTTTCTGTTTGAATTCAGCTTTCAGTCTGTGATGAAGATGATTTGATTTCAGCTCTCCTGCTGTCATCAACATTCATTAACAGCTTTTCCTGTCTGTCTGTCTAATTAAACATTCAGTCATCGTGAATATAAATCTTTGAGCACTTTGTAGGGGTGTAACGATTCATGTACTACATCGATGTATCGATTTATATTCCTATGATCCAACTACATCGAACTGTGCTCGGCAAGTTGGTCGGACGACATATATCGATTTAACATCGTTTTAAAAGGTAATCAATCCATCGATTGTATCGATACTATGAATTAGTGCATTGGATTTAAGCACGTCAGACTTCATATGGATGTTTTTTTTTTAGCACTTTTAATGATAAAGGCGTTAAACGTTACTCGATTCAGTCTGCCTGCCTGTGACGTCAGCGCCACGCGCCAGCAGCAGCGCAAATATCAAAACATAGCATGATGGCGGATGGCAGAGGAGAAGCCGGCGAGCGGATAATTACAGCAGGGGCTGGCTCAATTTGTGGCATCGGCACCTCATAGTGGCACTTCCGGTGGCAGCTTCAGGTGCCACTGACCTGCTGTGGCACATGCCAGTATCTGTGGCAGCTGTCACGGCAACTGCTGCTGTTACGGGCATCTGTTTTTAATTTTATTTATTTATTTATTTTTTAACAGTCGTCAGTGTTGTATTTGACTCGCTGGAAGTAGCATTTTAATTACGTGATTTCTGCATTAATTTGCAACGTTTTATTAATTAATCTCTCAACCACTACTGCTGTGTGGGCCAGCTGCCACTGACATGCCTGTGTGTGTGTGTATATATGTGTGAGGTAGGCAACTAAACACGTTGTTAATTTGCAGAAATCACATGATGGAAATGTTACATCCATCGAGTCTAATACAACAATGACTGTTTTATGAAATAAAAAATAAAAAGAAATGCCCACAACAGCAGCAGTTGCTGTGGCAGACACAGGCCCCGGCACACACACACACACGACCGGAAGTGCCACTATGAGGTGCCGGTGCCACAAATTGAGCCAGCGCTTTCTCGATACTTATCAAGCCACCATTGCGGTCCAGTGTGTGGAAACATTTTGGCTTTTGCAAAGACGGAGATGTTCTAAATAAGTCGCTCGCAAAAGCAGAAGTAGCAGGTAAACCTACAGTTAATTCAACCTGAAGAGATGTTGGTTGCACTTTATTTTTGTTATTAATAATGTTGTAATATTTTTATGTTGAAAAACAAAAGCAGAAGTAGCAGGTAAACCTACTGTTGAAATGTTGGTTGCACTTACTGTATTTTTATTGAAAATGTAAAAGGTTAACTTCCTGTTAATTCAACCTAAAGTGTTGGTTTCACTTTATTCAAATAAAATGTGAATGCATTTGCCATTAATTGTTGTTTACTTGTTTGTTTATATCCAAAATTAATTTATACCTGACCTTACAAGAAACAACAGGAATCTAGGAAACTTCACCTGCACTGTCCTGTATCCAGGTATTTACTTCAGTCACACTGGTTGAATTTTTGGCTAAAAAGTTACTGAATCGTTTCGGATCGGATCGTTCTAAATGAACCAATATTGTCCTTGAATCGTATTGGCAACCACGAATCGTGATACGAATTGAATCGTTGTTAAAACAAATCGTTACACCCCTAGCACTTTGTCTTCATCATCAATGGATCATCTTCATCAGGTCAGTTTACAGTAAAAACAGTCTCTTACTTTGTGTCTGAGGGTCCAGGTTCATCACTGAAGTATGGAGGTTCAGGTTTGGACATGTCACTCTTCATAGACAGACAGCTGGATCCTGGAGACTCTGCTCTCTGTCTGTTGGACTGAACTCTGCAAACACAACATGTTTTTATTTATACCACATGAATCTTTGATAAATTCTCTGATGAAAGTCATTTAGGAAGCTCTAAAGACACAAACTGCTGTCCATAATTAGGAGCTTTCAAAGTTTCTTTTAGTCCTCTTAGATCAGATTACATCTCAAAATGAATGAAGTTAACTGTCAACAGGTCAGTAACATGACTGAGTCTAAAAAGAGCTTTGTGAAGTAAAGATGTGGAGGGCTTCACCACTCTGTGAAAGACTGTGCTGGAAAATAGAGAAACAATTTAAGACTAGTGTTTGTCAACGTAACAAGACAAAGAATCTGTGGATTTCATCGTCTACACTTCATAATATCATTCAAAGATTCAGAGGATCAGAAGAAATCTCTGCACGCAAGGGACAAGGCCGAAAACCAACAGTGGATGTGGGTGATGTTCAGGCCCTGCAGACAGCAGAGCACCAAACACAGACAGGATTCTGTCGTGGACATCACTGCATGATGTAACCTAGGTGAATATGATAACAAACTAATAGAAGCCTGGGTCAATACTAAATGTAAGCAAATAAAATAATTGTGTTTAAGGTAACAAGAAGCCTTAAAAATAGTGAGACCGCTTGTTGGAGGGAGGATAATTAGAGAAAAAGAAAAACGTTAGAGACGGTAGACGGACAAGTTGAAAACGAGAGGGAAAGAGAAAGTAAATAGGAGTAAAAGAAGTGTGTTTTGAGGTTTTATATCTTGTCTTCTTAAATTTTTGGGAAGATATTGTGTTCACCTGCTGTCTGCGCTGGATGTTTTATTTGAGTTTGACCGAGGATTTGGTGAGTCAAAAAGCTATTTTTTTTTTTCAGCGTGTGTATCAGCAGGTTATTCCTTTGTTGTATAAGCTCAATGTGAAGACGATATTACTAGCAGCTAAGCTAAGGCAGTCTGAACGAGTGTTAAGCTGTGTATTTAGTGTTTTTCAGTTGTGCAATGTGTAGCTAAAAGCTAAAAACAAGCATGTACACGGTCAAGTTGCATCGCAGCGGGGTGAAAGCGAGAGCCGAGCCACCATTTCAGGTCGTGGTTTGGATTTAAATCGATAGTTAACCTGTATTTCAGTGCTAGGACTTTATTTTCATTTATTCTCCTGATATATTTGAAGTTAAAATGCCTGCTTGTGTGTTGCCTTGTTGTATGGCAGGCCAGGTTTTCTAGTTGGGATCGCTGGGGTGTGAAAACACCTGGAGCTGTGGAGAGAAGATGGCAAGCCACCCATAGGAGAGACTCGGAGGATCACCTACTCTGCGAAACTCACCTGCACGCTGCGGGCAAAGACACTGATTCTGACACTCGTGGATCGTGGAGGACAAAACTAACAGAGACACACAGTGAATTTCATTTGGACTGAGAAAGGACTTAACTAAAGGACTGGTGATACATCAAACTGTGGAAATGTAAGTAATTTCTTATATGCATTGTTTTCTGAGATCTGACAATTGAGTTGTATTTGATATTTTATTGAACTGTGTTTTCCTTTATGTATTCACTTTTCCCTTATTGTGTACCAAATTGGTATTACATGAGTGGGTTGTGTAAAGTGAGTAAAGCTGAGTAGAGCTGGTTAAGCAAACTAAAGAGAAAGTAGGAAAAATAGAACTAAATTCATAAATAGGCCTAACTGAGATAAAATGAGAACTTAAACTGAGTAAACTCAAAGGAGATGCCAGGGACAAAACAACCAATATAAGAAACGTAGATACAAAATTATACCTCAACTCAAATAGGTTGTATTGAATCCAGAAAAAAACAAATAGGGGTCAATAACTTTATTTTCCTGAGATCTTGGGTTCATTTTGGTTGAAGGGAAATTGAACTGTTCTTTTCTTGTGTGTGGTTGTGCATGTAAACGTGTTTGGTACCATCATATGATTATTGTTTTTTCTACTCAGTTACTATATAAACAAGCCGGCAGTTAATACTTATTCACTGGTCTGTGGTCTGTTATTCCTGAGCACTAGTATCAATCACTCACCTGAACCTGGAACCTAGACTCTGGTTCTATTAGTCATACTTACAGTGCTACAATGAGGCTGAGGAACACTTGATAAGAACATTTGATAAGTTGTCTTTGTGTTGTTGTCAATTCAAAATGGAGTTTCAGTGTTTTCACGTCATCACATTTTGTTTCTGTTCACATTTTACACAGCAGGAAAACTTTTTTAGAAACAGGGTTGTACTCAGAGGAAGACGACACAAAGGATTTGTCTTTGTGAGTTTGTTCAGTTTTACTCAGTAAATTCATTTTGGTAGAAAATTTAACATACAAACACAAAAATCAACAGAGGGAACTGAAAATGAGTCAAATAAATGAGTTAGTATCAGTTCTCTTACTTTGTGTCTGAGGGTCCAGGTTCATCACTGAAGAATGGAGGTTCAAGTCTGGACCGGTCACTCTTCATAGACAGACAGCTGGATCCTGGAGACTCTGCTCTGTCCTCTTCCTCCACACAAACATTCATCTTCTGGACTTCAGTCAGTCTGAGAAGTTAAACATGAACACTGACTGTGAGCTCAGGACACAAGAAACAACCAACAAGTCTGTACAGGAAGTAACACGCAAGTCTGAGAACAGGAAGTCACATATATATACGCAAACCTACACACACACACACACACACACACACACACACACAGACACACACACACACACACACACACACACACACACACACACACACACACACAGTATACAGTATAAAAGCAGTGGGATCTCCACCTGGTCACTTTTCTTTCAATCTTTTCTTGTTTTCTTGGTTTCAGCAGGTTTAATGTGAATTATTCAGCCAATCAAGACTTTGTGTCCACAGATGAATCAAACTGTTGAGTTCATTCAAACATTTCTTTCCTCGACAGTCCACAGAGAGAAAACTGACTCAGAGACTTTGACAGTAAAATAATAATAATCATAAAAACACTCACCCTGCCTCAGCCTTCAGTTTTCCTCCGTCGAACACTTTCAGTTTCAGGTTCCCTCCCTGTTCTTCTGCAGCTGAATCACATGATTAGTGTTGCTCCTCCTTTCTGTGTGTGTGTGTGTGTGTGTGTGTGTGTGTGTGTGTGTGTGTGTGTGTGTGTGTCTGTTTCTGATCAACTTTCTTGGCTTTAACATGTCAGATATTTATTTGGACTACAGTACCAATTTTAATAGCTGTCAGTGCTACACATAAACTTACAGTTCAGTTCATTGTCATTCAAATATGTTAAAAAAAACATGAAGCTGTATTCAAGTAAAGTACAAGTACCTCAAATTTACCTGAAAAACTTGTGTAACTTGTACTCGTCCAAACTGAACCATCTGCTGCCTCTTATTCATTCATCACCTTCAGGAAGTTTAGATGTGGAAAGTAACTAAGTACATCACATTTACTCCAGTACTGCACTGAAGTACATTTTGTAGGTACTTGTACTCTGCTGCATTTGAAGTATTGGAGTTTCAGATTTTACAAACAAATCTTTGGATCAACAAATAAAACATGAAGCATTTTTACAGATTACACAACCCAAGAACATGTGAAGTATTTCAATGATCTCCCCCCACCTGAATCAACGACAGCACTGAAATACTGCTGACATCTGCAGAGTGACTACTGTACTTTGAATACTTTAGGTATTAATACTTCTGTACTTTGACTCAAACAGGAAACAGCAAATAGCACCGTCACTACTCGTACTTTGAAGAACATGGAAGGATGTCTGTGATGGAGAGCAGATCTGACTTCAGCTGCTACACAGCAAATTCGGTCCTTTGGAATAAACTCTGTGGGAGTTCAAATCAACTCCTTTTGAGTGTACATGTGAGACCATCCGATTTACTCTATGGAGGAGTTCAAATAACTCTTCTGGGAGTTGATATTTTAACTCTTTTCAGGAGTTAAAACTGAACTCTGTGGGAGTTAAAAAACTAATCCCATGTACAGTAAAATGCAACTTTCATCTTGAGTTAATTTTAATGTGAACTCTTTCATAGTGTTAACAGTAAACATTTTAAATTAGGTTTCATTTAACACTTTTAAGAGTTCACATTTTAATACACTAAAAAAAGTTATAGGTGAAACTGACTACAAAAAAACCCAAAACATATCGATTCATTCAAAAGGTCTCATTTTTATTCACAAATCCAAAGACATTTTTAAAATATTACATGTGAAACGTGAACATTTTGAATAAAGTGCTCACAGTGTAAACAGTTTGCATGTAAAATTACAAAGTGCATTAAGGTTAGTTAAATTAAGCAGGAAACAGGATATTGTGTGGTCAGATGGAAATTAAATAAAAATATACACATAATCTAATAAGTAAATTAAAGAAATAAAAAGAAATCTGGCTATTTAAACAAATCTGTACAAATATTGTTAATACCACACGCCTATGTATTGCCTATACTCATCAGGAGAAAACCAAAACAACCTTGTTCACTGTAAAAAAGAAAAGAACTCAGAATGTAGAATAATGCAGGACTGTGAATATGAGGTAGACTGTTGACTTGAACATGTAATTAACATACAGAAACATTTCTGTCTTAAACTTTTCCACAGACATTACATAAATGGGTTTGAAGTGCCTGAACAAAAGTAAGGTTGTACATAACTGACATGGAAGAAGCTTTCTATGTAGAAGCTGGAAACCTGTGCTTTAGAAGTTCCTGTGACCAGAAGATATGGCTGGGAGTTTCCTTCAGTTGTAGTGAAGTGCTCTGGCAGGACTGAAACAACAAAAAGCATTTCCATATGAGGTTACAAAATGATACATGAAGTATAATATTTGGAACTGGATCGTAATTTCTTGACAAACCTTGTGAAATTTCATCAGATGATTCATCTGTTGCCTCTCTGACACTGATCTTCTTGGGTCGCTTCCTTCCGGCGGGTTGTGGAGTGAGAACACGCAGCAGGACAAATAGAGAAGCCATGTCGCTGTCCCATTCTGCAGACTGTTAAAAAAAAACACAGTGTATGTATTAGACTTGAGGAGGAAGTGCTCAGACTTGCTGCAGGTCAGTAAAATCTGAGGATCATAAACACACATCAGGATACAGGGCACATGAATATCTTCAGACATTTTAAATGTTGTTTGTGTTTTATAAAATCCTTGGCTTATCTTCACTTATTAACATTTACTATAACTCTACCCACCTAGTGTCACAAATTCTGCCAGGTCTGGGCAGTCAGCTGTGTTCTGTGATGATTCTGCTTGTGGGAGGTCTGAAATGCACATGAGACATACAATTTATTGTGGAGATCCACTAGTCCACTAGTTCTGGATATCAATCAAACATTAACACTGTTACTTTTATGTTGATGTAAAAAATCTGTTAAAGCATTTCTGCAACAAAATAAAAACAGACATTTCCAGTTAACTCACCATCATCAGTGTAGATGAAAAACACACTTCTTTTGTTGCAAGTTGTGGAAAGACATCCTCATCCACCTCTACGCCCTGCTCATCTTTCACTTCCAGCGCTGTATCATCTGGTCTGAGAAACTTCTCCTGCACTGAATCATAACAAACACCTTTTTTAAAAACTTATTATTACTCCTTCTTTTCTTCTGACTTTGTATAAAACAGCATTATCTTACCTGCATTTATAAACTCTGAGAAGCTGACTTCTTCCAATGTCACATACTTCTTTGTTCCTCCATGTTTCACCTTTATCATCTTGACCACTTTAAGACAAATCAAACCGACATGTGGACCGTCACTGTCACAGAACAGTCTTGATGGCTGTTACTGAATGTACAGTCTGCATAGCATCATATTCATTCATTCAGCATGTTCAGGCCGTGTGTTAGCCTGTCAGCTGAGGTGACCATATCTCCGTTATTAACTCTCTCTGAAAACGGAGAAAAAGTCGCGCTGCTTGCCGGCTGTTCTCAACAGAAACAGTCGGAAACGTTACGAGCCGTTACCTTCTCGACATTCCCTCAGTGCGGGTCCTGAGCAGGGGCGGACTTACCATTAGGCAAACACACAGCAATTGCCTGGGGCCCCCAAACGTCTCATAAAAACTGATTAATAAACGATTTAAAGCAGTTATTATTGTTTTAGTCTTAATTCGCGCGCTTAAATATACAAAAATGTTGAGAAAAATGTTGAGAGTTGAGAAAAATGAAGCGGAGTTATCCCAGTGGAGCGGAGAAGAGGAGAAGGCGAGAGGAAAGTAAACAGTTTTTATCAAAACTACAAAAGGTGTCAACCTTTTTCACAGTGACGCCGAATCTAGGTACTCCTGGAGCTACTCATTACAAGGTTTGCTGAGGCAAAGGCTCGGAAGGTCAAATTTTAGTGTGATTTTAAGTCTGTCATGCACAGACATGACCTGAAAAAAACAAACAAATATGACCTGATGGTACAAGAGGAGAGGAAAGAAAAAGTGGAAGAACACAAAGGAGAAAAAATGAGAAAAGGGACAGGAAGACAGAGAAAGGGAGATGAAGAAAACATCACAAAGGAAAAAGGGAGAGAAAGAACAAGAGAAAAGGGAAAAGGAAAGAAAGACAAAAGGTAAATTTGATAAAATTATACTGTTCAAATGTTTGTTCTCATAATTGAGGTGTCTTCTTTTTTTAGTAACACAAGATGCAACAATATCCAGGCTGAACCTACTTGCTGCTGCCCACATTGAAGACCTTGTGTTGAGGTGAGAATAAAACTTTTGTCAGTGCAGTACGAGAATATGGAGGGCCCCAATGACTGGGTTTGCCTTGGGCCCGCAAATGACTAAATACGCCCCTGGTCCTGAGCCACGTCTGTTACCGTCCTCACCAGCAGAGTCTGCCGTCTGGTCTAAAGGAAACAACGCGTGTTCAAAAGATGTTGCTACAAGTAGAAACACTGTTAGCTAACGTTAACCAAACCCCTTACAGCGTTTCCATATAGTTTGAGAAGTAAAATGGCGCTTTACCTGCCTCACGTCGATGTCGAAGTGATGAGTCCTGGGCGCGGCAGCAAAGCCGTTAATGAATGAACACCTGGTGTAGAGTTTAATGACGCTCCTCAACACCCAGTGGACAAACACCGAGATATTACTCCGCCAAAGAGTGACCCTGAACGGGCCTGAACACAAGCTGGAGTTAAAACGAGAAAATAACCTCACAAAATTTCTTCTACTTCTTCTTAAGAAAGAAGAAGAAATCTCGCAATGATTCTCCTCCCTTCCTTAGATTTTCCACACTCTACTATATTCTTGAAGTTATTTTCCCCTACTCCTACCTTTTCCCAAAATTTAACTCTTTCACCCTTTTTTTGTGGAACTCCAGATTTTTTCACTCCAGAGATTTGCTGTGTAGTTTGTTGGTTTGGACAGCAGGTGGTGCTGCTGCATCAACAATCAGCTGAGACTCAAACACACAACAGTGTGAGAGAGTCAGTGTCAGAGGGGGCCCCGGGCTTCGGGTCTCGCTGATGAGTCCAGCTGCAGGGGAGAAAAAACTGTTCTTGTGGTGTGAAGTTTTGGTCCTGATGGACTGCAGCCTCCTGCCGGAGGAGAGGGTCTCAAAAGGTTTGTGTCCAGGGTGGGAGGGGGGTCAGCCATGGTGTTACCTGCACACCTCGGAGTCCTGGAGGAGTTCAGATCTTGGAGGAGTTCGTGTGCTGGAGGAGTTCAGGTCCTGGAGGAGTTCAGGTCCTGAAGAGATGGCAGATTACAGTCCATCACCTATCATCTGCTGAGAAGCAGAGCTAATGATACGCTGCAGTCTGTGCTCATCCTCGGTGGTGGCAGCAGCGTACCAGGTGGTGATGGAGTAGGTGAGGATGGACTCAGTGATGGAGGTGTAGAAGTGCACCATCTTTGTCATTGGCAGGTTGAACTTGTTCAGCTGCCACAGGAAGTTCATCCTCTGCTGGGCTTTCTTGGTGAGGGAGCTGATGTTCATTCTCGAGGTCCTGAGTGATCATTTTATCCAGACTCGACTGCTGTAACTCCCTCCTCGCCGGCATTAACTAAAAGTCACTCTCTCGCCTCCAACTAGTTCAGAATGCAGCAACTCAGCTTCTTACTGGTGTTAAAAGATGACATCACATCCTGTCTTCTCTCCACTGACTTCCTGTTTGTTTTAGAATTGATTTTAAGATTTTACTGATCGGCTTTAAATCACGTCTGGGTCTGACTCCAGGCTACATTGATGCGGAGATATTGACCCCTCATGAGCAAGTCCACAGCCTGAGACCTTCAGGTGGGGGGGTCCTTCTGATTGTTGCAAAGTCGAGGCTTGAATCTAAAAGTTGGCCAACTTGGTAAACAGAATATATTGAATAAGGCCAAAGTGAGACCTATCCAGAACCTGTCGCCAGCTAAGGTGCCAGAAGTGACCATCCAACAGGACTTTGGCATCTGTGGTCAAACTGGTGACGGAGGCCAGCGTGACGAGTTGTCATTCACCAACCTCTTGCACCAGATAGAGGCTGTGATAAAGGCCATCAGCCCAGGCCTGAAGCTGAGAGACATGCTTGGAATAAAGACTGAGTTGACCCTGCCTCAGCTTCAAAAATAATAATATTAAAGGAATAATATGTCAGATATTTACTGTATTCAGTCTTAAAATGACCATGCTGTGTCATCAAAGATGAAGGAAACATGCTAAACTGAACTACTGCCTTCTTGACAACAATACTACAGCCAGTATGTTCTCCTTTGGAAATTTGCATTCCGGTCCTGAAAGTCAGTTTGTGTTTTGTCCTGTGTGATCCCGCACACTGCCCACGTCGACGCTGCCGGGTTACAGTTTACGACAGTGACTACAAAAAGGTGATTAACATCAATACACTCAGACAGAAATGAGTGAGGACAGAAGAGTCTATGAATGCATTTAGAAATGTTTTATGAGCACAAGACTGGATGTTTATGTACGGAGAACAAGGCATATGAAACATTAAAAATATTCACAGATTTGTATGAAAAATAGTCAAATAGAGAATATACAAGTAGACAGAAACATACAGAGAGACCATGGATTACAAAGAGACTGCACAAAGAAAAATACTCTATACAGAGACACACATAAGATATAGAATCTGTTACAATTTGAGGGGAAAGCTGAATTCAAAGAAACTTTGTCTTCATACGACCTTGAAGAGTTTGTGTATTTCAATATGTGGGCTGAAATTGACATGAAACTCAAACAAAGCACAAACATGATTCACTTCAATGAGATATACAAACTAAATATTTTTCTGAGGTATGAAGAGGGGCCGTGATGATGTTTACATTATGGTTTACTGGCCTGATTGGCTCTAAATCCACTCTCACAGACTAATATCTGCTCACTTTCCATTGACCAAACCACCATATCGATGGCATCACAGCCTAGGAGTCTGGTATTTATCTCCACTGCTATGCAGATGATACACAACTCTACATGCCAGACTACGCCCTGCCTTAACACAGCACTCCACACAAGTTTTACTGAATGTCTCGGTCACATCACATCACAATCCTGGCTGGCATCCCCAACAAACTCATTCACCGACTTCAACTCAAGAACTCTGCAGCACGCATTATTACACGTACAAAGTCCACTGAACATGTCACTCCTCTGCTGATTCAATGACACCGGCTCCCTGTATCACAACGGATCAATTTCAAGATCTGACTATGAACCTTCAGAGCGCTTCATTACCTTTCCCCTGCTGATCTCACAGACCTCCTTCACACTTGTACCCCGTCTCTTTCACTACGGTCCTCATCAGCAGGTCTACTGGCACCACCAGCCATCAACCTCAGCACAATGGGTGCCAGGACTTTCTCCAATGCTGCAACCAAACTGTGGAACTTCCCTTCCTTCCTCTTCCCATCATTATTATTAGATTCATACAAAATAAGAACATAAACCTGCAGAAGAAAAAAGAACCAGGATACAGAAATGTAATCCAGCACTGATGAGGATCAGACTTCCACCTCCATCTCCACTTGTTGTGATTCCTCTGTCAGTCTCTGCTGGATGAAGCTCTCCTCTCCACTCCACCTCCCAGTAACATGGCCCAGTCAGAGCTGATGCTGCTGCTTCAACCTCTCTGGATCATCAGGACTCAGCAGATCCTCTCTCAACGCAAACACCTTTCTCATCACTCACACTCTGACAGAGATCACTTCCATCTGATGAGAGAAGCAGACAGACAACAGAAGTCATGAATCAGTGTTTACAGAGACTCCCTTCATCAGCTGTCAGTCAGTGATGCAGCACATCCAGTATAAAGACCAGCAGGGACTTCAGTCCTGTTCAGACACAAGTGGAGCGGCTGTGTAGCGTAGCCAGCTTCCTTTCAGCTCTCATGTTAACGTGTTGGAGTGAAGCTCACAGACCTGCATCAAGTCTGTTGACTCTGCACATTTCACTCAAGTACACAGTGGAAATAAAGTGCTGACAGTCCCTGAACGCATCATCAGTGCAAAAACAGAGAGACGTTCACTGCTCACTTTCATTTTCAGCTGTGGTTACTGGACTTCAGCAGAGGTTCTGCTCTGTACAAAGACCACATGGTCACTAAATGTAATGATGCTTCTTTGCAGGCTTCAGTCAGACTGATCTGAGAGCTGTGACAAAGATGAACTGATCAGTTCTTTAGTGTTGAAATGAGAGAACAAACACTTTGAGATCAGATCTGATGAATGAGGACCACTGTCTCTGTTCATCTTGTAATGCTGTCAGCTGTAATCAGCTTTATTTCCTGTAGACATGAACACAACAACAACAACCAAAAACACATGATCACAACGAGCTTCTGGCTCATCTGATTGGCTGACTGTTCTCTCTCTCTCTGTCTTTCTGTCCAATCCTGAAGCCTGTCACCGTTCTCCTCTCACAGCTTCACTGAGGAAAGCAGCCGCTGAGAAGGTCGGAGGTTTACAGGAAATACTGGATCTGTGCTTTGATACTAACTGTGTTTAGTACAATACTGCTGAGACCAACATGGACTGACTGCAACCCTCTACTGACCTCAGAGTCTGCAGACTGCAGTGTGGACTCTCCACAAGATCAGACAGAGGCTTCACTTCTGAATCCTGCAGGTAGTTTTCACTCAGGTCCAGCTCTGTCAGATGGGAGGGGTTGGACTTCAGAGCTGAGGCCAGAGAAGCACAGCTGATCTCTGACAAACTGCAGAGCCTCAATCTAAATAAAGAATAAATGATGTAAGTTTAGAAGACAATGTTCCTGCTTGAAATCATTCAATGTTTAATAATCTGTTCAGAGCTGAAGAAGGTTTAGAAAGATCAGCATCATATAACTTCATCAAAATGTTGAAAAATAAAATACTGAATATATTTGTTATTATCTGACAGTTGAAATAGAGATTTATTGATTGATTTATTGTATTTATGTATTTTTATTCTCATTTATTTAAACAAAAACATGATGTGAAATACAAGATAAAAAGTTGAAGAGGTTCAGAGTGAATTATCCAGTCTAGACTAAAACCACAGAAGAAGAAAATAGACTTTAGCATTCAGATACTCAGTGTGGATCAGTATAATATCAGCCTGATGTCCGCAGTTTAGTGTCAACACAACTTTCACATCATATTAATCTCAGCACAGAAGTAAAAAATGGTGTCTGACCTCAGAGTCTTCAGTCTACAGTGTGGACTCTCCAGAAAATCACATAGCAGCTTCACTCCTGAATCCTGCAGGTTGTTGTAGCTCAGGTCCAGCTCTGTCAGATGGGAGGGGTTGGACTTCAGAGCTGAGGCCAGAGAAGCACAGCTGATCTCTGACAAACTGCAGCGCCACAATCTGAATAAAGAATAAATGATGTTGATAAAAATCCATTTATAATCCAATCAGATGTGTTCAGGTTTGAAATGTGCAGCTCAACATTACTATGTCCTAATCAATGAGCTTTTCTCTAAAATGAGTAGAGTGACTTTGTCATTGTGTTATTGTGGATCATCATAATGTCAGCCTTCTACAGACATCATCCAAACGTCAGCACAACATTCAGACAACCATTCATGTCAACACAGATTAATAACATGCTGCTGATCTCAGTCAAGTCTGGAATTAGAGGATCAAATCAAATCAGACATGTTGGACTAAAAACAGTTTATTATTTATTCCATGACCTTCTGACTGTGTTTGCTGTCTTAGTAGGTAAATGTCATTCAAAGGAGAGGTCTACATTTGTTCAAGTGTGTCTTCAAACAGCAGCCACATGTACATTCAAAGAGTTATTGGTGCCAGTCATCATTCCACCTCGAGGACCAAATTCACTCTTTGAGTTACTATTCCTCCACTGCAGCTCAACAAGGACAAACTGTCAAATTCACAAACTTTCAAGGATCTCAAGGACTCATGGGAACCTTGTTACAACAGCTTATTTTTGAATCCTTGGATCCTTGAATCCTGTTTAGTTGTGACGTTTTGGCCTGTGTTAGGCTGCTGTTTATTACTCTGAGCTCTGGTTTAATGCACACCACACCACAGCAGCTGTGAGGGTTGTCTGTAGCAGCCATATCAGCTTCTGATATCATGAAGATCATCACAGTTCTTCACTTCATCTTTATTGAACTTTGCGTTCACGTCTTTCTTTACTTTCTCTAACCTGTCTCTTTCTCTGTTTACACAGAAGCTCAAACTCTCTGCAGCCTGTTTTTATCTGCTATCATCAGATCTTCAACAACCTCATTCTTCTCCGTCACACACTCTACAGCCTCATCAGCACTGACGTCATCTTCACTGACTGATGGACCACAATGTGAGTCTGTGGAAGCTCAAAGACTGTCAGACATTTGATTTCTGCACTTTCTGTGACTCTAACAATTATTCAACCATTTGGAAATTCATTCAACCAAAAAATATAAAACATCAATCAAAGATTTAAATTGAATATTTACAAAAAAACAGCATGAACAGTCAGTGAACTGACCTCAGAGCCTCCAGTTTACAGTTTGGACTCTCCAGTCCAGCACACAGCTTCTTCACTCCTGAATCCTTCAGGTCATTTGCACTCAGGTCCAGCTCTGTCAGATGGGAGGGGTTGGACTTCAGAGCTGAGGCCACAACTTCACAGTGACTCTCTGAGAGTTTACAGTGAGAAAGTCTGTGATGACACATAGATTACAAAATCTGTTATTATAGAAGAGGACACTTTATATTTACTTCATGCATTTTATGTCAGAACAGTTTGACATGTTGTGCTTTGATGAACATTTGCTCTTCACATCAGTGGTTCAGCTCATCTTATCTCACTGTGTTTGACATGAAACAATCATTCTCATCACTCTCTCATACCTGCAGACTTTTAATCTCTGTTTTGTTTGAATCTTGCAGATGAACGGAGAGAAAATGGAGTTAGATTGAGACGATGAAACACAATTTGAATTCATGAACAATAAAATGCAGCATAGCTCAGTTCAACACACTCAGAGGTTTAGAAGCAACAAAAAGCGTCAGTTTACGGTGACTAATGTTGGTTAATGTTAGCGAACTGTGCACAGATATTGTAAAGTGTAGCATTAAACAGTATCTCATCATTGTCACTTGTGGCCACAATGGCTGCTTCAGCAAAAGTTACATAACCTGTTCAGTTAAAAAAAATCATCTATGTATTCAACATTTTTCAAAAACAAGTTTACAAAGTGTATGTCAAATATCACTGGCTGGATCTGGATCAGACTTTTGGGGACACAGTTGCTGATAAATTCCAGGTACAAGGTTGTAAATTTAAAGTGTTCAGATACTGGACACACGAGATCTTCAAATGGACACTCAAACACAGTGAACACCACCACTGCTGCTCTCACTGCCTCACTAAATCTGTGTTTGACTTTAAAATAGTGACATTTCATCAAAATCGCTTTATTCTACGTGTCTCATTTAAAATGTGACCAAAAATAAACGTTCACACGAAGCAGATCCTGTAAAAAGTTTTCATTTCTACGCTCCTTCCAACAGTCACTGGACAAAAAGTCAGAGACAAGACGAGAGAGAAGATTTAGAGAGAGTAGAAGATGAAAACAAAACATACTGCAGCAATAAAATCAATGCAGCGTGGCTCAAAAATGATATACAAGTCTGAGCCATGTTTGCTGAGGATACATTCAGCAGTGACGATGACAGAGACTCAGCTCTCAACAGTTTGTCAAGTGGTAAAATATGTAAACATGTAAATAGTATCAGGAACACTTGAGGGCACGTGTTAATAATTTATCAAAAGTATTTTTCTTTTTTATGATTTATGACTTTCTGACTATTAAACTGCACAAAAGAGCTCTTGTTACGCAGCACTGGAACAGGACTCAAATGCAGCACTCGGCACGCAGCTAAAAGGGGTAAACAGTCTGTAATGACAGGCAGAGGTTCGGTACACAAAAATCCAATCAGGTAATCAGGCAAACAATCCAAAAGGACTGAGACAAAGGCAGGATCAAGAGCAGGAGAGATACAAAAACCGGTAACCATGAACTCAGAAGGAAAAAACGCTGTCAAAAAACTGTCAGGAGTCAAAAGACTCATTTAAAAAATGTAAAGCAGAACCTTAAATTCAAGTTGTTCAAGTGGAAAACTATTTTAAGAAGAAGAATTTTATAGAGTGAACATCTGAAGAACTAAACTACTAATCTACACTGATTTATAATGTTCATCACATCTGGACTTACTCAGCCTTTCTGCAGTTCCTCACAGCTGGAATCAGTCTCAGTCGTCCCTCATATGATGTGTTGTACTTCTCCAGGTCCAACACATACAGAACCTCCTCTGACATCTGCAGCATGTAGGCCAGAGCTGAGCAGTGGATCTCAGAGAGTTTCTTCTCTGATCTGTTCTCTGACTTCAGGAACTCTTGGATCTCCTGATGGACTGAGTCATCGTTCATCTCCATCAGACAGTGGAAGATGTTGATGCTTCTGTCAGGAGAGATATCACCACTCTTCATCTTCTTCAGGTTGTTGATGGCTCTCTGGATGATTTTTGGACTGTTGTCTGTCTGACCCAGCAGGCCTCCTAAGAGTCTCTGGTTGGACTCCAGAGAGAGGCCATGAAGGAAGCGAACAAACAGGTCCAGGTGACCATTTTTACTACGAAGGGATTTCTGCATGGCTTTCTTCAGGAACACATCCAAGGATGAGTGATTGTCATCCTGAGGGGACACATCCAGGGATGGGGAACGGCTATCATTGTTTCCGAAAAACTCAAAGACCTTCTCTAGGAAAGACTTTGGTTTTGAGTCCTTGAATTTGAAGTCTTTATACAGGAAGTCCTCCAGTACCTCTGTCTTCTTGTTGGTGTAACAGTGGAACAGGTAGACTGCAGCCAGAAACTCCTGAACGCTCAGATGAACAAAGCAGTAGACTGTTTTCTGGAAGATCACACTCTCTCTTTTGAAGATCTCTGTACAAACTCCTGAGTACACCGAGGCCTCTGTGACATCCAGACCACACTGCTTCAGGTCTTCTTGGTAGAACATGATGTTTCCTTTCTCCAGCTGTTCAAACGCCAGCCTCCCCAGCTTCAGAAGAACTTCCCTGTCAGCCTCCGTCAGCTCCTGTGGACTCGTCTCATGTCCTTCATCGTACTTCTTCTTCTTCCTCTTTGTCTGAACCAGCAGGAAGTGTAAGTACATGTCAGTCAGGGTCTTGGGCAGCTCTCCTCTCTGGTCTGTGGTCAACATGTGGTCCAGAACTGTAGCAGTGATCCAGCAGAAGACTGGGATCAGACACATGATGTGGAGGCTCCTGGAGGTCTTGATGTGTGAGATGATTCTGGTGGACAGATCTTCATCACTGACTCTCCTCCTGAAGTACTCCTCCTTCTGAGCGTCAGTGAAGCCTCGTACTTCTGTTACCCTGTCAACACATGAACGAGGGATCTGATTGGCTGCTGCAGGTCTGGAAGTTATCCAGATGAGAGCCGAGGGAAGCAGATTCCCCTTGATGAGGCTTGTCAACAGCACGCTGACTGATGACTCCTGTGTGACATCAGACACGACCTCTTTGTTGTTGAAATCCAGTGAAAGTCTGCTTTCATCCAGGCCGTCAAAGATGAACAGAAGTTTACAGACAGCGAGCTTCTCTGCTGTGACCTTCTGTAATGTTGGATGGAAAACATGGAGCAGCGTGAGAAGACTGAACCGCTCATCTTTGATCAAGTTCAGCTCCCTGAACGAGAGCAGAACCACCAGACTGACATCTTGGTTCTCCGAGCCCTCTGCCCAGTCCAGAGTGAACTTCAGCACTGAGAAGGTTTTTCCAACGCCAGCGACACCGTTGGTCAGAACGACTCTGATGTGTCTCTGTTGGTCAGGTAAGGCTTTAAAGATGTCGTGGCATTTGATCGGAGTGTCATGGAGGGTCTCCTTCTTCTTGGAAGCTGTCTCAAGCTGCCTCACCTCATGTTGGGTATTAACCTCTTCACTCTGTCCCTCTGTGATGTAGAGCTCAGTGTAGATCCTGTTGAGGAGGGTTCCACTTCCTGTTTCATCACTTCCTTCAGTCACACGTTCACATCTCGTCTTCAGACTGATCTTATGTTCATCTAAAACCTCCTGCAGACCACCACTCACTAAAACAGAGAAAGAAGTTTGAGACAAAACAAAGAAAAGTTGTCAATCAGCTGATTATTTCACCATCACCAACAAAAACATCAATATTAGAATATATAGAGAAGTAAATGTTAGAAAGTCCAGTTTTGGTTGAACATCAGCCAGCTACCGCTCAACAACATCCTGACTGTTTGCTGTCCTGGATCCACAATGGTGGAACGAGCTCCTCACTGACATCAGGACAGCAGAAACTGTCCACATGTTCAGCCTGAAAACTCACAAACTAACTGTAGCACTTGAAGCCGTTCAGCTCATTTGATGAAGTTGATGTACTTTGATGATTCTTCAGTTTTTGGGTTGAATGCACAAATTTGAAGTCTCTAAATAAACGTAATGTGATGAAATGCAGCAGGTTACATGTTAAAGATGGACAGTCTTACTTTGTACAGTGCTGGTCTGACTGGCTGTCTGCAGTCCACGTCTTGTTCTGGATCTAGAAGTTCAGATGTTCACAGAGAAGAGTAAAAGTGTCGTTACTTTTCTGTTTGAATTCAGCTTTCAGTCTGTGATGAAGATGATTTGATTTCAGCTCTCCTGCTGTCATCAACATTCATTAACAGCTTTTCCTGTCTGTCTGTCTAATTAAACATTCAGTCATCATGAATATAAATCTTTGAGCACTTTGTCTTCATCATCAATGCATCATCTTCATCAGGTCAGTTTACAGTAAAAACAGTCTCTTACTTTGTGTCTGAGGGTCCAGGTTCATCACTGAAGAATGGAGGTTCACCTTTGGACCGGTCACTCTTCATAGACAGACAGATGGATCCTGGAGACTCTGCTCTCTGTCTGTTGGACTGAACTCTGCAAACACCAACATGTTTTTATTTATACCACATGAATCTTTGATAAATTCTCTGATGAAAGTCATTTAGGAAGCTCTAAAGACACAATCTGCTTGTGAGGAAGTGCTAACTCCCTCACTGTTTGCTGTCTACAATTTTAATTGTTTAACTGATTTGCTATGTTGGATGATATAGATAGAGCATGGTCATCTTAGTTAAATGTATTTCTAAAAACATTGAAATAAGAAATAGTAAAAGACAGACAATATGGTTTGTCACCTGTTTCCAGTCCTTTGTGCTTCTGGGCATGGGCATAAAGAGGGAGCACACCTCTAGGTAACCTTTTATAGGAGACTAGAAGGAGGTGAGTATTGCTTTGATTGGATGATGGAACGGGTGGAAATATTTCAGTTAATTAAGTTGGATTGTTCATGTTGTGCATGTCATTGATTCAATTTAAATGTACTGTATGTTTTTGTTTATATTGCAGAATTTAATATGTATTTGTTGGGACCTACAACTCAAGGAAATTATGGTTGATATTGTTAATCGTGTCCGTCCTCCCTTTCACAGATCTACTCCGATAGGCTGGTTTGAACTGGAGAAAAGGCCTATCAGTGTATATATATGTTGAGAACGGTTTTTAGTTGGTTCAGTTTTGTTTGTATGCTATGGAAAGAGCAGCACCCCATTTTGCTTTGTTAAACGACTACCTTTGTTTGATGAGAGAATAAAAGTCAACCTGTTTTTCTGCCCACCTCCTGGCCAGCGTGATGTTTTTGTTATCCTGCATCTCTCTTTACTACAGTTGGCGGCAGAACCCTGAGTAAATGAAAGGTGTAGGACGTGGAAGAGGCCATTTGGCAAGAAAAGCCATGCTGGCAGACATGGAGGAAGAGACATTGGAATGTGTACCACCACCAGATGGAGCCACAGCTGCTGAAGGGGGAGAAGAACCAGTGGTACAACTGAAGGTGGCTATGGTTACTGGTGACTGTCAAGAGCTCTCTGAACTATTTTTTTTTTGAAGAAATGAGAGAGTTTATGCGTTGATCTAAACAGACTGAAGCAGTACTTTTCAAACAGATTAAGCAACTAAGAACTGAGATGGTACCAAGGTCTGTGCAGGACTGGTCCTCGGAAGAACATTATGAAGGCCCTGATCAACAATTTTCTTTACCCATGACTGCTTGTATTCAAAGGCTGCAGACTGAAACTTCCAGACTCCAAATGACAAGTGTCCGACCTGTAACATATGAAATTTTCTGTCCTGACAAACTTAATCAAAGACAATTGCTTCATGTAAACCTGTTAAAGGAGTACCAGGAAAGAAACAACCCGGACACAGGTGGAGAGCGTGTTCTGATGGTCCGGGATGTCCAGCCAGAAGAGGATGAGGTGGGGGCAAGCAGAAGAAGCTGACATGGTACCCTTAAGACAGTAATGTACACCCCAACACCCCACCTCCAGAACACTTGAGTGTGGATCAGTGGCATCAACTGGGTGAGCTTAAACAACTTTTCCCTTCACTATTCTCAGAAAAACCTGGACGTACTGATGTGATAACCCACAAAATTGTTCTGAAGGACCCTAAACCTGTCCGCCTGAAGCCTTACAGAATTCCAGAACGAATGATGGAACCACTGAGAAAGGAGGTCCAGATGATGCTAGACTTGGGAGTCATTGAGCCGTCTAGGAGTGAATGGTCAAACCCTATTGTGCTTGTTCCCAAGAAAAATTCCACTCAACCACGGTTCTGTTCTGACATGAGGAAACTGAACAGTATTTCCTGTTTTGACACTTATCCTATGCCACGTATTGATGAGCTGTTGGAAAGACTGGGAAAAGCCAAATATATCACAACCTTGGATCTATGTAAAGGTTACTGGCAAGTGCCTCTTGACCCAGCTTGTAAAGAATACACAGCTTTCCAGATTCAAGGAATGGGTTTGTACCATTACACCGTGCTACCTTTTGGTCTTTATGGGGCACCTGCGACTTTTCAAAGATTAATGGACATTGTGCTTAATGATTGCTCCAGGTTTGCGGCTGCCTATCTCGATGATGTTGTGATTTACAGTGAATCGTGGGAGGAACACCTGCAGCATCTTGAGGTTGTCCTGACCAAGATCCAGGGAGCTGGTCTGACCCTGAACACGAACAAGTGCTCTCGGGCCCAAGAGGAGGTGAAATACCTTGGCTATTTGGTTGGCCACGGACAAATAAAACCGCAAGTAGAGAAGATAAAGGCCATACAGCTGATCCCGAGGCCGCTGACCAAAAAGCAGGTGAGATCCTTTTTGGGACTTGTGGGATGGTACAGAAGATTCATTCCTCATTTTGCTACACTGGCAGCACCACTCACTGATCTAACCAAAAAATCAGTCTCTAAAGTAATTTGGCATGATGAATGTCAGAATGCCTTCCAGACCTTAAATAGACAGATCTGTCAAGCTCCTGTGTTGCAGACCCCTGACTTCACGAAACAATTCCTTGTGCAAGTTAATGCCTCTGGTGTGGTATTAGGAGCTGTGTTAGCCCAGGGAAGGCCAGGTGAGGAAAAACCTGTCCTATTCCTAAGTAAGAAGCTGTTTGACCGAGACAAAAAATACTTGACAGTGGAAAAGGAGGGACTAGCTATAAAATGGGCTATTGATTCATTGAAGTATTATCTTCTGGGAAGAGAATTTGTGTTGCAGACGGACCATAGACCCTTGAAGTGGATGCACTCAAAACAGCATCAGAATGCAAGAATCCTGCGTTGGTGTCTAGCCCTCCAGCCATACCAGTTTACCATAAAGCACTGTCCGGGTAAGAGAAACCTTATTGCTGATTATCTGTCCCGTTTGCCTGACCTGTGTAAACCAGAGGGGGAGGAGGTGTGAAATGTGAGGAAGTGCTAACTCCCTCACTGTTTGCTGTTTTTTTAATTGTTTAACTGATTTTCTATGTTGGATGATATAGATAGAGCATGGTCATCTTAGATAAATGTATTTCTAAAAACATTGAAATGAGAAATAGTACAAGACAGGCAATGTGGTTTGTCACCTGTTTCCAGTCCTTTGTGCTTCTGGGCATGGGTGTAAAGAGGGAGCACACCTCTATAGGTAACCTTTTATAGGAGACTAGAAGGAGGTGAGTATTGCTTTGATTGGATGATGGAATGGGTGGAAATATTTCAGTTAATTAAGTTGGATTGTTCATGTTGTGCATTTCATTGATTCAATTTAAATGTACTGTATGTTTTTGTTTATATTGCAGAATTTAATATGTATTTGTTGGGACCTACAACTCAAGGAAATTATGGTTGATATTGTTAATCGTGTCCATCCTCCCTTTCACAGATCTACTCTGATAGGCTGGTTTGAACTGGAGAAAAGGCCTATCAGTGTATATATATGTTGAGAACGGTTTTTAGTTGGTTCAGTTTTGTTTGTATGCTATGGAAAGAGCAGCACCCCATTTTGCTTTGTTAAACGACTACCTTTGTTTGATGAGAGAATAAAAGTCAACCTGTTTTTCTGGCCAGCATGATGTTTTTGTGATCCTGCATCTCTCTTTACTACACTGATGTCCATAATTAGGAGCTTTCAAAGTTTCTTTTAGTCCTCTTAGATCAGATTACATCTCACAATGAATGAAGTTAACTGTCAACAGGTCAGTAACATGATTGAGTCTAAAAAGAGCTTTGTGAAGTAAAGATGTGGAGGGCTTCACCACTCTGTGAAAGACTGTGCTGGAAAATAGAGCAACAATTTAAGACTAGTGTTTGTCAACCTATGGTCATGAGCTTTGTGTAATGACCGAAAGAACAAGATCGCGGATACAAGCGGCCGAAATGAGTTTCCTCCGCAGGGTGGCTGGGCACTCCCTTAGAGATAGGGTGAGAAGCTCAGTCACTTGGGAGGAGCTCGGAGTAGAGCTGCTGCTCCTTCACATCGAGAGGGGCAGCTGAGGTTGCTCGGGCATCTGTTCCGGATGCCTCCTGGACGCCTCCCTAGGGAGGTGTTCCATGCATGTCCGACCGGGAGGAGGCCCCGGGGAAGATCCAGGACACGCTGGAGGGACTATGTCTCTCGGCTGGCCTGGGAATGCCTCGGGGTCCCTCCCGAGGAGCTGGCCAAGGTGTCTGGGGAGAGGGAAGTTTGGGCTTCCCTGCTCAGACTGCTGCCTCCGCGACCCGGCAAAAACGGATAAGCGGAAGAAGATGGATGGATGGATGGATGGATGTTTGTCAACGTAACAAGACAAAGAATCTGTGGATTTCATCGTCTACACTTCATAATATCATTCAAAGATTCAGAGAATCAGAAGAAATCTCTGCACGCAAGGGACAAGGCCGAAAACCAACAGTGTTTGTGGGTGTTGTTCAGGCCCTGCTGACAGCAGAGCATCAAACACAGACAGGATTCTGTCGTGGACATCACTGCATGAGGCTGAGGAACACTTGATAAGAACATTTGATAAGTTGTCTTTGTGTTGTTGTCAATTCAAAATGGAGTTTCAGTGTTTTCACGTCATCACATTTTGTTTCTGTTCACATTTTACACAGCAGGAAAACTTTTTTAGAAACAGGGTTGTACTCAGAGGAAGACGACACAAAGGATTTGTCTTTGTGAGTTTGTTCAGTTTTACTCAGTAAATTCATTTTGGTAGAAAATTTAACATACAAACACAAAAATCAACAGAGGGAACTGAAAATGAGTCAAATCAATGAGTTAGTATCAGTTCTCTTACTTTGTGTCTGAGGGTCCAGGTTCATCACTGAAGCCTGGAGGATAATCTTTGGACCGGTCACTCTTCATAGACAGACAGCTGGATCCTGGAGACTCTGCTCTGTCCTCTTCCTCCACACAAACATTCATCTTCTGGACTTCAGTCAGTCTGAGAAGTTAAACATGAACACTGACTGTGAGCTCAGGACACAAGAAACAACCAACAACTCTGTACAGGAAGTAAGACACACACGCCTTTTCGCAGTGCTTCCCACAGAAAAAAAAGAAAAACAAATGCAGGAAATGGCTTCACTGTGAGTCACAACACACACACACACACACACACACACACACACACACACACACACACACACACACACAGTATACAGTATAAAAGCAGTGGGATCTCCACCTGGTCACTTTTCTTTCAATCTTTTCTTGTTTTCTTGGTTTCAGCAGGTTTAATGTGAATTATTCAGCTAATCAAGACTTTGTGTCCACAGATGAATCAAACTGTTGAGTTCATTCAAACATTTCTTTCCTCGACAGTCCACAGAGAGAAAACTGACTCAGAGACTTTGACAGTAAAATAATAATAATCATAAAAACACTCACCCTGCCTCAGCCTTCAGTTTTCCTCCGTCTGCTCCGTCCACGCAAAATGGAGACTGAACAAAATGAACACTTTCAGTTTCAGGTTCCCTCCCTGTTCTTCTGCAGCTGGATCACATGATTAGTGTTACTTCTCCTTTCTGTGTGTGTGTGTGTGTGTGTGTGTGTGTGTGTGTGTGTGTGTGTGTGTGTGTGTTGTTCAGGTCGTCCCGGTGCCGTTGGACCGCTGCTCCACAGAGGACATCAAGGAGGCGTTCATGGTCCAGGCTCAGGAGCAGCAGATGGAGCTGATGGAGATTCAACCAACACACCGACCTCAAACAGGTACAAACACACACACACACACACACACACACACACACACACTGCAGAAGTGTGTTTAATCTCAGTGTGTGTGTTCAGATTAGCTTAGACGAGACCACAGACTGTATAAAACATGGACGTAGTCTCCGTGACGTCACTCACAGATTTGTTACTTTTGGACAGAGCCACGCTAGCTGTTTCCACCTGTTTCCAGTCTTTATGCTAAGCTAAGCTAGCTACACATTCAGCTCCTCTAACTCACGGCAAGGACGCAAAATGTGTCTCTCAAAGTCGCCCGAATGTTTCATATATTTTTGTTTTTGATAGTTTTATAAGTCAGAATGTGTTTCTGTGTCTCCTGAAACATAAAAAGACAAAATAATTTCTTCCTGTTTCTTCAGCCGTCGGATGAATTTATAAAAACGTTTTATTAACGCTGTAAGAACCGAACGGCAACATTTTTCTACGACTTCTACGGATTCTCTTTTTGATTTGAACTCTGTGGAAGGAAAAACAGTTTTTAAATGTTTTTCTTGTATTTTGAAAATGAAATTAAACATTTTGTGTTTCTGGTGTCACGTTGTTGATCATGATTATTATCAGTACAGCTACTTTAATTCACATTTCTCTAATATATACTGCACATCTGGCCCTGTGAGCGCTGACAGTTGCGTCCTTTAACCTCTAGGAGGCGTCGTCATCCACATAAAGTCTCTGCTGTCTGCTGATTTTCACTTTTTACTGTATTTTAGGTGAACTGACCCTTTAGTATCACCTCCTCTGTGGTCAGTCATATCTGTGCACTTGATACGTGTCACATTGTCACAGTTTGATCTTTTATTGTATTTCTTTAATAACACCGCCCGCCGTTCCTTTATTACTTTTTTATTAGTTCGCTTTTAATCTACGTGCGATTATTGTTATTTATCTCCAAGGAAACGGCTTCGTTTGATTATTCCGCTCAAGGTGAAGCCTGTTTCCCCGCCCACAAGCTCCTCGATTGGCTCAGCCGTTTCTTGTGTGATTGGCCATCCCCGCTGTCACTCCATCAGGTTGCAAACAGCACCAGGACTTGCACACCGGACTGCTAGTTGCCCAGGAGTCCCTGTTAATCTGCCACTGTAAATTGGGCGTTTGTTCTGCCTGGGTCACGTCAGCTAGAAGGATTGTAATATCAGAGGTTTCATTTACACTTACACTGAATTATGGACATTTTATTCAGTTTCTCCCCACCTGTGATATTCCTGCCAGTTTGACCTGCCCACCACTGGGTGGCGCTATGTGAATGAGGTCTGTTTACCATATGTTTCAAAAATAAATGTAAAATTGGTGGTACTGAGTTGGAGTGAAGTTGACTAACAAGGTGAAACACAGAATTGGGTGATAATGTTTTGCTGCATGCTTTACAACCAGTCAAACCAAAAAAGGGAACAGTAAACTTAAAAGTAGCAACAGAAAACTAGAAGAACTACTAGAAAACACAGTGAACTGAAAGAGTTTTATTAAAAATACTTGTGTCCCCCTCACCTCTGAAATCAAAATTTCGTCCTTGTTGGAGATGAGACGTCCGTGTCCAAACGTCAGCAGAGTCTTCTCTCTCAGAGTCATTACAGAAAGTAATAGCAGTGTATGGGATGAACACTCTGCTGCTTCATCAGGAGGTCGTGTAGTGAACGTGAGTTATCGTACATTACGCTGAGAGTTTATGGAGCATCCTTCTCTCTGCAGAGCAGCACAGAGTCCTTCTTCATCACCTTGTTCAGGTTTTTAGTGTCGCTGCACCAACGGAGAAAATTGCACTTGCAACAAGCGACTGTTAAAACATCTGTAACATCCTGCTGCACGCATTAAAGGACCTGAACATCCTCATGAAGTAGAGTCAGCGTTAAACACCTCCAGTCCAGTCTGATGTCCACCTGCACCGAGTACCACCTCTCCACCCTGAAGTCCACGAACATCTCGTCATCAACACATGACAATGTAACGTATGTTTTATTGTGTTTATATCAAGAGTTTTGAAGGTTTATACGTCGTAAAAGTTTGTTTAGAGCCTCACGTCTCCTTTATTTTGATCATATTTAAAGGTCCAGTGTGTCAGATTTAGAGTATCTATTGGCTGGAATTGAAAATAATAATAATTAATCTGTTTTCTTTAAGAATCGTGTTTTTGTTGTCTTATAATGAGCTCTTTATATCTACAGAGACAGCGGGTCCTCTTCTGCGGAGTCCGCCATTTTGAACCGCCATTTTTCTACAGTAGCTCAGAACAGATAAACTACAACTGATCTAAATATGAAGTTTTGCTTTTTATGTGAGTTTTTCCAACATGTTTGGAAGGAGAGGGTGAAACGTGCAACTTCACCACTAGGTGCCGCTATATCCTGCACACTGGACCTTTAAATGGTTCATAAACTAAATTGTATGGTGTTTTTAGTGGCTAAGACTGTTATGTGTCCCAACAACACAGATGCAACTTCATCTGGTGAGATAAGTTTGGAGATAGGAAAACTTGTTTGTTTTGGATTTAATATTTTGTTTCGTACGTGTTTTATGAATTATGGAAATGTGTCTACGGAGACAGTGAATGTTCAGTAACGGTAAATACTCGTTAAACGACAGTATTTAGTGAATGATAGGTGCATAAATATAAACGTTGAAGGTGCGTGCTCCACCCGTTACTCCTCATAACGGAGGAGAATCTGAAGATAATCAGCTGTTCTTCTGTTTTCAGGATATATAACTGTTGATGGCTGCTGCAACAGATCGACAGATCAAATTTCAAACAGCAACAACAAAAAACATCCATGTGAGATTATTACGTTTTTATTTCTGTCAGAAGAACTTCGATAAAGACGTTTGTCATCACACAGTTTGTTGGTGTGTTTCGTGTGACGGGAATCAGCCTCACTCTTCTTTTCTTTCTGTTCGCAGAGTCGCAGACCAAACACTGATGATATCTCGTATAGATAAACCCATTATGATGATTTCAACAGAATTAATCTGTTGTGTGTGTGTGTGTGTGTGTGTGTGTGTGTGGGAAGTAATTGTTGGAATTAACCAGCTGCTCGCTGCAGAGCGATAACGATGTTTTTTTTATCTGCAACAAACGTTATAAAGGAGACATAAACTGAGATATTAGCAGCAAGCTGTGAGTTTTATAAATGATGAAAGTTGTAAAGTTTCTTAAACCGATGTCCCGTTACCAACGATGCACCTGCACATTTTTCTGTTATTTCTGTGCATGATCTGTCCATTAAATCCTGAAGTTCAACCTGTAGACGCAGCCCCGTCCCATGAGTCCATGAAGGGAACGTGTTCTCATATTTTACAATCCTCCCTAAAACTTACATAAATTCAACTCTTCAAATAAAGCAAAATATTTGAGTTTTTTAACATCTGTGAGGCGTTTGTGACACGGACTCTGATGAATCTCTGGGCGGGAAAGATAAATGATGTTGATAGGAGGACCCAAACTTTTCTGTCTGATGATGAACCCCAAACAACCTTCTCAGATGAGCCCAAATATCCCTCCATCAACACCTCCATCACCTTTTACGTGTGTTTATTTCAATCTATTTAAAACCTGTGTGTTATCTATTACATAACAGTAGATATCATGGAAATAATTCATTTGTACAGTTAAACTATCAATATTTACGTTGCTTTGGTCAAGTTTACAGTTATACTTTCATTCGGAGAAGCTGGATGCTCAAAAAAATGGATATATATGAATGCATAAAGCTAATACAAAGCTAAATCGTCATCAGACGATTGTCAATGGGTTCCAAGTTTGCATTTCAACCAGTTTATTCTGCCTCTGAACACGGACTGTTGCAACCAAAGTGACTGAAACTTTTAGTGCCAAAATCTTGGTCCCTTACCGACAGATTCTGAATTCATATACAGACATATGTTTATATTATATATTTATCAAAAGTTTACCCACTAGGACTACTTTTAGCTAACTGTTTGAACTGCTATCTGTTTTTAGCTAACTGTTCCAACGGTTTCCAACTATTTTTGTATTAGCTATTACAAATAGCTAGTATTAGCTAGCTAGTCACCTATTACTATTAGATTCATCCACACTTAACTATCCTTGAGCTACTCATGATTTTAACCATTTAGCATTAGCTTTAGATTTTTCTACCATTTAGCATTTAGCTACCAATTCCAGTGGTTTAACCACTGTTAGCTCTTTGCTTTAACAATTCATCCATTAGGGTGTCTATTTAAACCATTTATACATTATATTACCCATTTCAACTGTTTATTCAGTAACTTTTAGCTAACTGTTTCTACCATTTAGCTTTATGTTTAGCTATTTCACCTATTTATCCACTTTCAGCTCCTTGTTTTAACAATTCATCCATTACAATATTTATGTCAAACATTTATGCATTATATTAATTATTTCAACTGTTTATTCAGTACTTCTAGTCAATAATTTCAAGCGTTTGGCTTTATATTTAGCTATTTAAACTCTTCATCCATTACGTTTAGCTAGTAATTTAACCAGTTAGCTTTAGGCTAACGGTTATTAAGGCTATACGGCCATTTCAACCATTTATCCATTATATTAACCATTTTAACCATTTATCCATTATATTAACCATTTCAACCATTTATCCAGTACTTTGTGGCTAACTATTTTACCATTTAGTTCCATGTTTATCTATTTAGCTAGCAGTTTCATCAGTTTAACCACAATTAGCTCTTTACTTGAACAATTCATCCATTGGGCTGTTTCAACTGTCATCTATCCTTTAACTAGTTCAGCTGTTGTTTATCCAACACAAAGTACTCTGGTGCTAATGTGGTGATGTAATTATTGAAGCTGATGATGGAAATGCTAAATGAAGCCACAGAATGGCACTTTAGCTCCCACGCAGGATGCAGCCGACTTCAGTCTGATCAGATTATGTGGGCATCTTTCCACTGCGCTGTTTACAGTCACTTTCAGATAAGGTACGAGCTGCAGCTTGTTATTATTTATTACATGGACTGGATTTTCCACCGGCTGATACATAAACTAATAAAAAAAGGGCTGACAGTTGGTGTTTCATTAGAAAATGAGAATGTTCAGACAGTGTTTCACATTTGATGCTTCTTATAGGAAACTGCTTCTTTTTTTTTTTTTTTTTACAATTAAACACCAATATTTCTTAGCAAAACCTTTATTTGTACGGCATTTTAAGGGAATTTATATAGAATAAAGTATTTTAAATGATAGACTGTTAATTTTACAGTAAAACACCAAAATATTTCATGGCAAAACCTTTATTTTATACGGCATATACAGTATTTTCATGTCAATTATGCAGAGCAGCGTTCTTTTGGTGAAAAAACACTTAATACGGTAAAATGTGCACAAAAAAAAAGGAACCTTAAATGTAAAATCAACAGTACTAAAAACCTTGATTTATGCAGCATTTTAAGGGGATTAAACATAATAAAGTAATATTTTAAATGACAGACTGTTAATTGCACAGTAAAATACTGTAATATTTAATGGCAAATCTTTATTTTATATGATATTCATGGTGTTTTCATGTCAGTTATACAGCAAAATAGCGTTTAATTTGAAGGACATTTTCTTTTACTTATGCGGTAAAATATGAAATAAAATGTCAAACTTAAATGTAAAAACAAAAGTACTAATATACTTTTACCGTATTATTAGAAAAAGTTATACTGTATTTAAAATAAAACTCGTATTTATACGGTAAAAACTTGTAGAAACAACAGGTAAAAATGTGTTTCTACGGTGAAAAACTGGCTGCTGTGGTTGCCAAAATTTTACCGTAATAAATATGTTTTTTTTTCCATCAAAAGAAATGCTGTTTTGCCAAATAATTAACATGGAAATACCGTACAAATACTGTATTAAAATAAAGTTTTTTAAATGAAATATTACAGTGTTATACTGTACAATTAACAGTCATTTAAAATACTACTGTATTCTGTATAAATGTGTTTACAATGTTGCATAAATGAAGGTTTTACCATGAAATATTCATGTCTTACTCTGCAGTTACAGACTTATGAAATACATGAACCCATTAAACTCAGATCTTGTTCTTAACCTTGATGATGAATGTTATGTGAAAACCGATGAGCACTTCATTGTTCGTGTTTATGTTTTTATTATTTCTGTATCCCGGGTTACTCTGTCCCATGTTGGGCTGCGTGTTCGAGACGCTTTGCCACCCCGACAAGAAAAACATTTTAATGAAAACACATGGGCGCTTTTAATATCCTGGAATGTTTTTACATGAAACTTGTGGAAATTAAAAAATCCCAACACGAACGTATCCAGTGACGGCGTCTTATCACCCAACCTCCCGCAATCTGTCAGAAGGCAAGTTGCCGGGCGGCCGGCGGTAAATCTTTCATGTAATTCAAGAGAAGGTTCAGCGTCCGGCCTCTCTGTGATATAACACAAAGTCTGCTGCTGGTTCTCATTATCCTCCTGCCAGTCATGCTTTACAAGAACCTCGTCATGTAAACTCACAGTGACACGCAAACGCACACCAAGGCGCACATTCATCGCGATGTCTGCCAGATGGGAGGGTGTTACTCAACATCAGCTCAAACGGAAACAAACTGCTCGTTATCAGCAGCTTCTTTAATTCTTCTTGGCAGTTTAATTTCCTCCACAGGAGTGCGTACCTGTAAAGACACACGGTGTCCGTGTTTTCAGATCTAATATTTACATCTTTAAGTCTTTTAATCATGACTGATGTGAAGGCCACAGGCCGAGACGACGGCTTTCTGGCAAAGATGGAAAATAACAAACAAAGTTCAGTTTATTTATTTATTGAATATTTCCATTGTTCATTTGAAGTATTTGTGCTTTATTTGAGTGTTTGACTCCACGACATTTCAGAGCTGTTTGCATAAAGAGTTGATGAAATACGATGATTTCTCCTCAGTCAAACTACCCGACAGTTTACACAAGTACAGCTGGAATGATTAGTCAATTGATTAATAAGTCGGCCGACAGGAAATAAATAAAACTTTCAGTCATTTTTCATGTAAAAACACATACTCGCTGCTTTTACTTTGAATTATTTGAATTTTTGTAGTAAAACAAACGTTAAGAAGGCGTCACTTTGGACTTCTGGGTAAATAATATTAGATTAGGTTCAACTTTATTGTCCTTGTACAAAGTAACAAAGTACATTGCTTGTATATTTTTAGTTATACTCCAACAAAAAGAGGAGAACTCTCTTAAAACCTCAACAAAGTCAAAAGTGAAAGAAAAAACTTTTATCTAAGAAAAGAGAAACATCGCCTCTAAACCGACTTGAACAACAAAATATCTCACTGAGTTCAATCATTTGACAACTGAGCTCGGCTCAGTCTCCGTGTAGTAAACAAAATACTTCTTTCAAACACGAGCCGTCACGTGGCCACGCCTCCTCAGCTGGGACCAATCAGTGGCCAGCGACCACACACCTAGATTTACATACACAAAACACACTTCACACAACGTTATGTAACGGAAACGTCGTTCACTCGTCCAGTAAACAAAACGTTCAGGAGATATTTACAGTCCGCTCAGCTCATGTACAAATACAAATATATTACTGCACTTTTAATACTTTAAACAGTTTCCTGATGATACTTATGTACTTTAACTTGAGTAATATTTTCAATACAGGACTGTTACTTGTATCTTTCTATCAGTAACATGTTAGAAAATACTTTATAACTCAACCAAAAGTAGCATTTTGAAAATGTAAAAATACAAATTATGAATAAAATAACTAATAATTTTATGAACCTGCATTCATGAATATCATTAAAATGTATTTAAGTATCTTTCAGAGTTCATTCAGATGTAAAATGTGTTTTATTTTATAAGTTTGTTGTGTTTTATCTGTAAAAGCTGCAGCTCGTGGAGTAAAATCTTAAAGTCCGTGCACACCTCATGAAGTGTTTCAGCTTCCTTCGTTTCAAACTGATGCTGTCACTTTCAGATTTATCTCATGTTGTTGTTGTCCACAGATTTACGTCGGACAGTTCAGATGGTTTCTGCGGTTGTTGTTCGGCCTTCCTATGAGCTCGTCTGTCCGTCCCCGGAGTCTGAGCTCTGCGATAGGAAAACCACTTCCTGAATGCACAAACATATGGCACATAAGTGGAAGTGCTCCATTTGCACATACGTGACATTCAGAGACTGTTTGTCTTCCACAGGGCCGAGGCAGCTGAGGAGGACATCTGAGGGGAGGCGTAAACAGACGAAGAGTGCGAGCCGAGGGACGAGCGATTAGACTCAACTCAAGTCCAGGAATTTTAAACTTGAACTATTTTTTTGTTTGTTTGTGTCTTTTCATGCAAATTTGGATCCAGATGCAGATTAAAACTAAAATAAAACACTTAATTTTATGTTTGTAGTTTCCCAAAAATATTTCCAGTGAGTTTTCTGTGAATAATACGTATTTGGTGTTCATTATAGGGTGAAGTGAAGTTAGTTGTGACTTTTCGAGGATTTTCATTGAAAGAACTCCTTTACATTTAACTAAAAGATTTAAGTACACCTGAATTAATATCAAGTTTATTTGACAAAATAAGTTTGTTTTGAATCATTACAAAATCACCTCAACTTGTCTTCTCAAATTCAGTCAACTTAAAATTTTAAGTCACCCGAACTTTTTTTTAAAGTTAAAACAAATAGTTCCTTTTTACAGTGTACAGTTCCATCGAATACTCAAAAAAATGACCTCCTAGGTCCTTTCCTAACCACTTTTCTTTTACCTCAATGTGAAACCTCACGAGGTCAAGGAAAGACGTGAAGGAGAGTTCATAAGGAGTTAGGAGAATACACTCACACTAGACTACGGCGGATGTTATTGATGTGATCTGTGGTAAAACTACAAAGTTCAGTCAACGGACTACAAAACACTCAGTGACTGACCTATTCGATCAGACCCCATCAGAGTAATGTAACTGTGACAGGCAGGCTTTGAACCAACATGCCTCCATCTCAGGTGTCCCTCTCCTGTGAAGCTCCGCCCTCTCTCATTGGCTTGGCAGACACACCTGGAAAACATTTGCTCATTAGGAGCTAACAGCGTCCAGGGTGGTGACTGAGTAAGTTAAACTCTTTGGTGTGTTTTAAAGCTGACCTTGTTTTAATCTCCACAGCAATAAGATGCATTTTTAACTCTTAACATGTTTTATATATTTATTTTTATACATGTATGTACAGGTAGCTGTTGCCTTGATTGTGGAGCCACAGCTGGGTTACTGAACACAATGTTTGAGGTAAAAAAACATTTTTTACCATTTGTGGGGAACCTTTTTAACCGTAAGGCCCACCAGTCTCACTATTATTTGGCCAACTGGTCACAAAATGTAATTAATCTTTGAGTTTAACCTGAATAAATAAAGGTTAATTAATTAAATGTGGCTTCTTTGCAAAGAGGGCTGCTTGAACCAACAAACCACATCTAAAAAAAGAATCCGCCTTAAAAATCTGAACCAGCTGCCGGTGATGAATGATGCCAAAGGTGTTTGTGTTGGCCGACGCTTCCTCACGTGAAGTTTCCAACATGCATGTATAATCCTTGTACGTCAAGCACTAAATCTGTCCAAAGCCATCAGACTCCATGGTGGGAAAAAAACTGTAATTTTCATCAGAACATGGAGTTTCTGGTCTCCTGCTGCCTTCATCATTTAGTTTGTTTGTGTTGTGACTGTGGTGAGCTTGAACCAACGTGCTAAAACACCAAATTAGCTACTTTAAATATTGCACACTAAATTTTTTATACTACTAACGTAGCAAAATACTGTCTTGGGAAGCGCTGACCAAGTTAGCTTTGAATAATATTTTGCACATTAAACCACCTTTTTTAAACACTGCAGAGCTCTTTCATTTGGAAACGGATATATTGTACATATATTTTGAATTTTGCAGGACTTATTGGGGCTGCTGTGCACCAAAAAAAATCACGGTAAATTCCTTGCATGCGTGTAAACGGACACCAAAAGACGAACGTAAAGAATCAGTCGGAGGTAGAAGGAAAAACGACGAGAGGAGGTCACTAGGTTTTACGGAGCTGGACAAACAGCCTGAATGTAAATGAAGGAAAATGAGTCTCGGTGATGTATAGAAAGATAGAGGCCACTTAAATCCTCGGCACAGGATGGGACTCCACCCGAGGTCGTTTAATGATGAAAGCTGCTGCGTTTTAAAGCCCTCATTCATCTGCACTTCCTGTCTTTAACAATATACTTCCTTTCCTCAGTTTCCTGCATTAAGCTCTTTGATAAAAAAGAAAACGCATCCCAGTGGACGACGTGATTGATTCCTAATTGAAATTCCTTCCTTAAAGCCTGTAGATGGTCTCGGGTAAAAAAGGAAACTATGGTAACCGTGTGGATAAACCCTTTATCCACTCACAGCAGTTAGGTTTGAAGCACTTCAATGGGTTTGCAGATTTTAGACCAATTTACTACAAATTGTATTTAAAGTACTTTGCTGATGGCACACTATATTTTCTGTGGCACTGCATCAGTTTTTAGATTTGATTTATCACCTCTGTGGCTGCTGGTTTCAGTTGGTTTCATATCACCACAAAGTGAGACAAGCGTGTCCTTGTGTGCGAGATGAAGCTCGAACATGTTTAAACCCACAAAGACCTCAAATCAGTACGTTTCATTAAAGGAACTGTTTGACATGCATTTAAATATAAATATATAAGTAAACTCAGCTAGGCTTCTGGGTCTCCAGGCCAGATTCCCTTGCCTGCTTTCCCAGCTCCGGTTCTGGCACGACACTGGCTCCCCCTCCCTGTCAACATTCCCTCATGCCTGGGCCTGTAAACCTCCTCTTCTTCTTCCCGGAGGTCCAAAACACCTTTGGTACAAACGTTAACACTCCCCCGGTGCTCAGGTCTCACAGTCTGGGCAGCCCGGCTAACAAACTGTTAATTTCTGGGCTTTATAGGTGCTAATATGTGAATATTGGTACCTTTGGACAGGGAGCTGCTTCTTTACAAATTAAAAAAACTTCTGATATGTTACCAAACACTAAAATTTAATTTTGAATATATTGTAGTTCAAAAATGTTGTTTGATTGTATTTTCAGGGAGATTTAGATCATCAGTTTGCTGTATAATCTTTGGTAACTCTGGAAGTCTTCACCCTTTGAGTTGGTTCGAGTTTGGGGACAGCAGGGGTCTCTGGGTTGAGTTACATTGGTGGTCATGGTGTGTAAAGATACGTGTCCTTTCTGTTTCTCAGCTGTTTCACGTCAAACCGCCGAGTTACCTGAGTCAGCCTGGATTTCCCTCGAGGTCCACGTCCTCCGTGATCTGCTGTGTGTCAATGTGAGCAACGTGTTGTTTTTTTCTTTTTTTACAGTCACACCGAAGAAATAAGACAAAACACGTCTGAGGGGGGGTGATGAGGTGGGTCAAACAAGGCCACGGGGAACTCGGTGAACTTCAGGATGGTGTGCTGAGGCGGTTGCAGAAACGCCCAAAAAACAGTTAATATAAAGTTTAAAGTTGTTTTCTTGTTTCTGACTGGGAGTATTTTTGGCGACAGAGGATTTAGTTTTTATCAGTGTATTATAATTTATACTCAATCATTAGATTGGACAGGACTTAGCTCAAACCCAGGGTTGTCCGAGGACGCGCTTCACTGGGTGTTTTCTTCCATTTACGGCAGTTATATGTGCCGTTTATCAACCCATTCGAGATAACGCAACGCCTAAAAAAAAAATCTATACATCATTTGGGGAAAAATATTATAGTTGTCCAACTGTCTTTATCATCCAGAAACTAACAAGTGTGGAGGATGACTCATTTTAACTCCGACCACGAGAAAAGAGGCAAGTGATGTGACATAGTGTAGGAATGTGGTATAAATATAACTACAGTGACTGTTAAAGGACATTTGTACAACAGGATGTGGAATTTGTTTTAGCTTTTTTTTATAAAACTTTATCTTTATAATGAACGAGCATCATCCGAGGCATCGGCCACAAGGGAAACACACGAGATTAAACGCTGCAATGAACAACGAAGTGGTGGAAAATAAATTAAAATATCTAGAACAATGTTATCTGTAATGTTCCTACGTTTCATTTGGACTGTTTGCAAATCACCCCATCAGCCAACAACGCACAAGAAAGCAAGCTGAGGTTAACCAGCCAAAGGGAACCCCAGCAACGCTGCGTGCATCCAACAAAATTACCTGCAAACCGGGCAATTTAACAGACAGATCAGCCCCAAAAGTCAGGACGAATTAGCTTAAGTTATCCACCCAATACCATATTTTGCTACTTTAGCTAGCCAGCAATTTATCTGCGTTAGAAGAAGGCTAATGTTAGCCATTTAAAACCGTAATATCACAATATATTTCATATACTCTGCAGTGATGTTAGCTTTGTCTTTGGACTCTGTGTTGAAGTCGGTGCCGTTCGTCTGTTGACTCCATTTCTAAGCTAACATTAGCTAGTGTTAGCTTGTCTCGGAGCACGTAGAAACTAGTGATGGGAAGTTCGGTTCTTTTTAGGGAGTCAGATCATTTGACTCAACTCACCAAGAAGAGTCGGCTCTTTCAGCTCCCAAACAGCTCTTTATGTCTTATACCTTTTAATAATTCGTCCAGGTTTAGCGCTGTTTTTTTGGACTTATGATTTGTATGTGTACGCATATATCACTTAAATTATTGAAATACTGAAGTATTCAAAAGTAAATTTACATTTTCTAATATCAATAAACTGCTGTAGCCATTTGTTTTCATTGCATTTACAGACCCTTGTAATGCACTAACTTGCTTGTAGAACCACTCTGCTACACAAAGCAGATAGAAACACCTATAAAAACGTAAGCATAGAAATTAAAAAACGGACAGCTATTGACTGTTGAATGCACGTTCACTTAAAAGAACCGGCTCGTTCGCGAACGACACATCACTAGTAGAAACGTTACATCCAAAGTAAGGGCTCATTGGTTACGGTCCAACCTGTTCACGCATTAGCAATAGAAGGTGATTAAAACATGAATTAATACGTAAAATGCCTTATAATCTTACATATGGCACTTATTCATGGGTGCTGTGTCACTTCCTCTTCTTGCAGTTCTTCTGTAAATTCGAATGACTTCAAATAGTAAAAGCACCCTCAACTCTAAATGATTTCCAGTCCCTGTTCAAACTAATCAAGATAGCACAAAAGAAGAAACGACAATAGCATTCATCACCACGACTCAGTGGTTCAGTGTGGGTTCAATTCAGCCTCCGGGCGCTCTGTTTTCCTGTAAAGAACTCAATCAACAATCACAAGATGAAATGTGCGATTGCAGCGCTGACAGCTTCTTTATTTCCATTTTCCTCTCAGACAAATCAAGGCCAAACAGTCAAAGCTGTCGGCTCGGTCGGAGATGAGATGAGGAGACCCGCGGTTCATCTCGCATCCTACGCTGCCACACTGCATCCAGATGGACGACATCCATTTTCTCAACTGTTTGTGGTAAGTTCCCATTTCAAGTGAAGAGAGGGGGGTGAAAAGTGTTTTTCTAGGCTATAATAAGTATTTCTATGATAATGTGACAGTTTGAAAGGCGTCTCTGGTACTAACAAAGCTAAAGAGAAGCAACCAGCTGAACATAGTGAAGTATGTAGCAGCTCAAGAGTCGGATACTTTCTGCAAGAGGTGGTGGAGACCAAAAACAGAGTTAAGAGAGTGAATATTGGACACAAACACGACTCCAAATGAATGATTATGTTGCTCTGTTACTGCTGGATGTGTTTAACGTGAACTGTTTAATCAGACATTCTACATATCAACTTAATAGGTGAATATATGCAGCTTGTTTCCTCTGCCCCCAAGTGGCCAAAAAAATCAGTTATTGCAGCTAAATGCTAACATCAGCACGTTAAAATGCTCATAGTGACAGTGCTAACGTGTTTACCACATAGACTGTATAAAACATGGACCTAGTCTCTCTGAAGTTCAGTGTAGTGGCTTGGCGGTTGCCATCTTGGTAGTCCTGCTATTGCCGCCTCCGAGCTAATCCAAAAATAGGTAAAGAGGTGGAGCTGAGGTGAGCTGAATGAAGCCTGGGTGCCTAACCTAAAACTTCAATATAATTTGAACTCCATTCATGCTCTGTGATGGGGAAAATGGAGCACAAGATGGACCCACAGATCGGTGCAGTATAAGTAGCAATGCAGACGTTGTACCAAACCACTAAGGGGAAGAGAAAGCTGAACCAGAAGGTAAAGCTCTTGATCTTTCAGTCCATCTGTGTTCCAACCCTCACCTGTGGTCATGAGCTCTGGGTGGTGACCGAAAGAACAAAATCACAGATAGAAGTGGCCAAAATGAGTTTCGTTGGTAGGGTTTCTCAGAGATAGCGTTAAAGGCTTGAAAAGGAGACAGCTGAGGTGGTTCGGCAATCTGATTAGGATGCCTCCTGGGTGCCTCCCTTTGGAGGTGTTTGGAGGGCAGACCAAGAACTCCTAAACCTGCTGCCACCACGACCCAACCCCAGATACGTGGTAGGAAATGGATGGATGGTTAATTTAAACGACTTCTGTAAAAATTCACCTCCACGGGGAAATTAGCTACATACCAGGCTGTAAACGTGTATTTCTGCTGTGAAGTTGGACATTTTAACATGGGGACTTATGGAGACTGACTCACTTCTGGAGCCAGCCTCAAGTGGACGACAAGAGGAACTGCAGTTTGTGGCACTTCTTGTGTTGCCACATGTGGTTTACCATGAACATTATAGTTTATCGCGTTAGCATGCTAAAATTTGCCAATTTAGCACCCACAATGTTCAACCTCATGGTGGCACTAGAGGAAAACTGAAGGGGATCACCAAAGTTAGTCAGATTCATCCTCTGGGCACCATGAATGTCTTCACGAGAACTACATAGACCAAAGTGGTAGATCGCCCAACTGACGCAGAAACATTGCCGACCACGGCGCCAACAAGGCTGCAGATGTTTCATCACTTGAACTGTTGACCGCTCTACATTTTCAATCTGCGCTAAGAGCTGAAGCAGCTGTGTCATGTCACCTGGAAACTTCCTGTTACGTAAGATCATTTCTGTAAACAGAGACACAAACAGGCCGACAACACGTTCAGATACGAGGAGTAATGTTTATCTTTCTTTACAACAAGTCAAACAATACATCAATAAAACATCTTTACAACAACAACACACATCTGGGAATGAGTCAAAAATATGCAAATTCACTGGGTTAACATTATTTATATCAAACAAAGTGCAATTTTAATTAACATATCAAACATATTTGTTATCCTCCTCATAACTCTTAACAGTCAAAGTGGCTGATAATGTACACTGAGCTTTAATATGACTTTAGAAATAATTACAGGACGTTTTAAAGTACAAGCACCGTGCCGAAGAGCTGAAAGGTGACCAATCAAATCAGCTGAAAGAGCGGAAATAATCGCCAACAACTCTGATGAGAGTTTAAAGGTCCAGTGTGTCAAATTTTTAGATTTCAGGAGGATCTATTGGCAGAATATGAATATGTTTTTGTTACCTTAGAACAAGATTTTTATGTCTACAATGGGAGTGGGTCCTCTTTTACGGAGTCCGCCATGTTGAAACGCCACGTTTCTACAGTATACATGTAGGAGCCACTTAACCTTTGATTTATCCTCCAGAGGGAGTTTAGTTTGTTGTGTTTACTAATTACAGATGGGCACCAGGTGTTTTAATTAGATCATGTAAGGATCTAAGACCTAAGTTTGTAGGTGATGGGGAACACGCGATTCTTACCGTACAACCACACAAGACAATTCAAAAGTTCAATAAATGGGAACCTCAACCAAAAAAACATCCGAAAGTCTGATTCTTATTTTAACGGAAAACTCGCTGAGAGTCACTCGTTCAGGTGGTTGCAATCACTGACAGTGTAAAGACTGGACAGAGTATCCGTGACGTCACCTCCAGGTTTCTAAAGAGCCGTTGTGAAGCTCAGTGTGGTGGCTCTGGCCGCCGCCATCTTGGTAGTCTTGCCTCTTCTGCCTCCCCATTAATCTAAAAAATCGTTGGGCTCAATGACGCCTGGTTGCTCAAACAGACCATCTGTAACGGCACCCACCTGTCAATCAAAGCGTCTACGCTCTTAATCCTGCATAACTTTAAGCCTTAATATAATCTGAACAGGTGAGTTGTATAAAAATTCACCCTCAGTACAGTTGTCATGAACGGGGAAATTAGCTACAGAGACCAAAACTGTTTTTTGTACCAGGCTGTAAACATGTTTATTTCTGCTGCGAAGTTGGACATTTTAACATGGGGACTTATGGAGACTGACTCACTTCTGGAGCCAGCCTCAAGTGGACGACAAGAGGAACTGCAGTTTTTGGCACTGAAGTGGAGGTTCCCACACACTGGACCTTTTTTAATTTTCAACGAAATGTCAGTTTTAGCTCCTCGAATGTAAATATTTGTCGGTTTTCTTTGTCTTCTTTGACAGTAAACTGAATATTTTGGGGGGTTTTGTACAAAAACAATTAAAATGTGCATTTTTTGCAATCTTTTGGACATTTCATAGACCAGGCGATTGATCAGTAATCGAGAAAATAGCTGGCAAATTAACTGATAATGAAAATAATCATTAGTACCTTTCAAAAGTGTCGTGACTGTGCTGTAATACATCTACGTGCATGTGTGTCTAATGCTAGAAATTTAAATATATGACTAATATTAAATATCAAACAGAACGAATGGCGACATCTGAACTCTTTACATAACCCCAAATTAACTCGAACAGTCTTTATCAGTCATCAGCGCCCAAATTAGAGCCTTAATCGACCTCAGCGGCCTTAATGTGCGTCCCCGCCTTAACCTAATGTTAGTTTACTCACTTACCGTAATCTCTAAATCTACAGGAAACACCCCCGGGGTTTGATGATGGGTATAAAGACGTATGTTGACATATACAGTATAAGCAAAGTTAATCTCAGTGTGGACAGACGCTCGTATTCAGCCATTTTTCACATTTGACACTGAAGCAGTTAAATTACAGCAAAGAGCGCAGTCAGCTCCATAATGTCGGATTTGTTTTGACTGCGTCTCACATCCAAAAATCTCCAACCTGTCTTTGTAACAGCTGTGTGAACCTAAACAAACCAACACCAAAAAGTTGCCATTGAGTAAACTTTTCCACTCTGGACCAAAGAAAACAAACTGTACGTTTGACCGCACCCTTCAGATGAGCTCATAGCCTCCATCACTGCCACAAACCAGCAGATTAAGACCGGTTCAAGCTTCCCGTGTCGTCATAACGAAGTGTTTCCATTGGTCAGGACACGGTTGCGCACTGCGGACAGTTTTTAGGGACGGGGTTGAGGTCTCTGAAAGGCTCCGAGAGGCGCGGACCCTGGAGTCTGGACAGCAGCGTTGTCCGGCGAATGCTGCTGTCCGAGTCCTGGTGGACGAACTTGTTCCTCAGGGGCCGGCAACACGGCAGGCTGCTGGCGAAGTCGGAGAGGAGGTGCCCGCTGAAGATCATGTAGATCCAGGGGTTGCAGCAGCTGTTGAGGCTGGCCAGCAGGGCGGAGAGCGTCACGGTGGTGTTCTCGGAGTCTACGGGAGGGGAAACAGAAAAAGACAGAGATTTATGAGGCACGCTCTGAGATGTCAACAACTAATCTGAGGTGTTTACTTTTACTGGAGGGAGTCGGACTGTAGCTGTGAGTCACCGACCTGCCTGTTAAATGCTTATCCTCGTCTCTCCCTCCCTTCCTTTGCACTGCACAGAGCTGCAGCTAACTTTTTTCTTTCATTTCACATTAATTTGACAATTATTCTCTCGACTGACCGTCCGTTAAACCCCTTTGGCTCAACGGTGATTATGTGCGTGTCAGTCAAGCGCTGTGCGTGGTGCTACCTCTAACTGGCTTTATCATTACTTCTAATTACATTTCAAGCTGCTATCATCGAATCAGAATTAATCTCAATCTGCCTCTTCATCTCAAACACTTTCTATGAAGGCTGCTGTATTGACTGGGGGAAATGACAGGATCCAGACACGGGAAAAAGCTCACTTTTATAAACTGTATTTCAAGACACAATAAATCCTAAATGTTAAATAATGTAGAAAATAAACAAAAAGTGGCTGCTGAACCAAGTGGCGACCTCCGTATGCTGTGAAGCTTCAAAACGACTCTTCAGTAACTTGTGGGTGACGTCACGTATACGCCGTCGATTCAATGGTAACAAAAACACGATTCATTTTTCCCATATTCTGTAAATGGAGCCCCTAAATCTGACACGCTGGACCTTCTTAACGGTGGAGTTTTGGAGTAGACGAGCGAACAAAGTGCGCAACATCGGCACTTCTCACTTGTCGCGATCCGCTTTTCAACATTGGCAAGCTAGCAAGAGGCTTACTAATTAGCAAACATTGTGTGAAACCGGCACTTTCTGTCCAAATTTATGTGACATTGTTTGTTCATTTGTATTTGTGTCTGTAATCCCGGAGGCGAGGGACGAAGAAAAGAAGGTTTCCAGAAGGCAAAATACTACGTAGCTAGCAGTGGTAGTTCGAACTACATCTTTGCTCATCCCCGGTCGGTCCTGCGTGGTTTGGAATCTGAAGAAAGTTGCTGATTTGTCGTTGGGCACCAAAGTTACTAAAGCGGTCCTAAGCTGAGCTCGAACTCCACGATATTGTTGTCCGTTAAGATTGTCACCATGTCAGATTACGCGATTATAGAGTCCGAAATTCTTGCCAAGAGACATGACAACCAACCGTCACTTGCTATCTTTCGTTACATGTGACATTACTGTGAAGGAGGTGCTGTTGGACCAACTTCTAGGAACAACAAACAGTGGCAATGTGTTTGATACTGTCTCGTGTTCAGAAAACCCTAAAACAGACATAAAAGCCAGCGGTCACAGCACCAGTAACGTCATTCGTCTTTCGTTTCACCATGTTTAGCAAAATAGTTGGGCTTATCCATTATGCACCATTTCTGTCCATCGTGTTTGCATTGGAAACAGCCAAAGTTTATGGCAGCAGTCGCTGAAAGTTCATTACAAACTGTCTCACAGAGCTGTGAGCGTGTCCGGACTGAAGCTGCTGGATTTAAAGAGCATAAATAAGCAGTTTTGACACATGCAACGTTTCCAAGTAAAATATTTCCACACTTAATGAAAAAGCAGCTTTGTGGAAACTCGAATGTCTCGCTACACGAACTGTCTGAGTTTTAATTAAAGTCACATTATGACTGTTCTTAAATCTTTGAACTTTACAGGAACAGGATAAAGAACCAATTGAAAAAGATATTTGCCGTTTCATTAAAACTCAGACACGTGCAGCGCAAGCTTCATATGACGGAGGCGAGGATATGAATCTTCTCGAAGGAGCTGCTCACCGCCTGGAGAATTTCATTATAGCTTCCGAAAGACAGTTTTACTAAAGATAGTCCATGTTTTGGAGAGTCTTTGTGAACTGGACAGGAATACATTATTGAGTTTTTTTGGCACTGAAACAGTCCAAACTGAAGATGTTGAAAAGCACCTGCAGTTTAAAAAGTGTTCAAGACACAAAAATGTTGATTTCTGTGGAGTGAAGTCAAAATGTGAGGGTTGATCTCTGATTCTTGACTCCAAACTAGACAGAAATGATTCAAAATTATAGATCAAAGCAGGATTATGGACGGAAGAACTGAGACAAAAATATTGGTTTGTTGTAATATTCATTGAAAATTAGGATTTTTGAGACCGATACTGAATTTAAAGAGCGAAAAGTTTGGATTAAAAATGAAACATCAGCTCTAGATAGCTGTAGTTTCATGAAACTGGAAGTAGAGTTCTGTTCACGTCCTCATTGTCACGTGTTTCCTGTAAAAACGGATATTGACTGGCGTCAGAAGAGAAAGCGTTTCATTGGATGTTATAATTAGGACACGCCCCCGAGTGCAGGATGACATCATCAACAACTTTTTTTTATGGTTTATCAGGAAATGACAAACTCTAAAACACAATGAAGAATACCTGAAAAGCTTTAAATCAAACGGTCTATAAACCAACGTAAAAATGCGATTCATGGTCCTCTGAGGATATTCATTCAAGTGCAGTGCCAACATTTCCACGTTTTCTATGTGGCACGCATGCTTTTACTTTGAAACTCTGCACCGTGGTGATTTCTCCCCCCCCCCCCCACCTCAGATTAACTGAACCTCCCACATTCTCCACACTACCTGGACTACTGATGCACACACACTGAAACACATTTATACCGTCTGTACTGTACATACCTGACCTATAGCGTGTATATATATATATATATATATATATATATATATATATATATATATATAATTTAATCTTTAATCTCTGCATGAATAAAATGTGCAGATGAGGAAACAAAAAGACAAAAATCAGCAACATTCTGATTCGCCTTGACTCGATAAATGCACAAACAATAAAACTGACGCCACTTTTCAAACAGTCTCCTTCTTTGAGGACATAAACATCAATCATGTCGTGTCTTAATGAGCTGCTCGTCTGTGGAGGCAAATTAAAGTGAACACTGCAACGTTTGTGCGCTCACATGCGGATACACCCTTTAAAAATGAAGATCTGAGCTCATGGTGACGCCACAGGGGAACCTTTAACCAATCAGTTCTTCAAAGAACCATTTTAAAGTCGGGTTCAGTGTACAGCAGCCATTAGTTAAAGCCAGACGGTTCACAAAACCAGGTCACACTCGACTTGAAGAACCATTTTCTGTAAGATTATTAAACAAAAAGGTTCTTTAAAGCACCATACCATTAAAATGGGATAAAAAGGTTCTCCAGAGCACTTAAAGCATAAAGAATCAGTAAAATGGACTGGATAGAAAAATAATTATCTTAATTTTTAGACTTTTATTGTGAAATTCTGGATCATTTTCTCTCTTCGGGGCTCCTGAAATGAGTCAAATGAAACTATAAAATAACTCTTTGGTTTGACTGCTCACAGCTCGGATGTTTTAAACATCTTTAAAATGATTTATTTTATGTTTTATATTGAACTGCAACACAAGAAAAATGAACCCTGAGAGGAAACTTCGGATTTGGACAGCAGATGGTGCGTAAAAGGACTGAACCCGGTTCTCTGGTTGACTCACCGACCCAGGAGAAGGTCTCATCCCACACTGACCACATCTGCACGGTGAAGAAAGGCGCCCAGCACACCACGTACGCCACCACGATCACGAAAGTCATCTTCACCGTGCGTAATTTGGCGCGGGAGATGGTGCTGACGCTGCTGACCGAGCTCCTGCCCAGGATGCCGTTCTTGGTGGCTTCGGCCACGGCTCCCACGCTCTTCCTCCTCCGGGTCTTATATTTCAGGTTCTTCCAGATGGTCCGGCAGATGAATCCGTAACACAGCATGAGCACGACCACCGGCACGAGGAAGATCCCGGCCGTGATCCAGGTGATGTACGCGCGTAAACCCCACGGCTCCATGAAGTGTCCCCAGCAGTCGTAGACGGCCGAGCCGGGGCGCACCTCGCTCAGGGAGAAGATGAAGTACTGCGGGACGCTGAGCACCAGGCTGCACGCCCAGGTGGAGCCGATCATGATGTGTGCGCGCTGCGTCGGCTGCTGGAGCGTCTGCAGCGGGTGGCAGATGGCGATGTAGCGGTCCAGAGTCATCATCACCATCATGTAGGTGGAGGCGAACATGCCCAGCACCTGGAGGTGCTTCACGATGCGGCACAGAAAGTCCGGCCCGTAGAAGCGGAAGGTGATCTCCCAGCAGAGCTGCGGCAGCACCTGGAAGAAGGCGACCACCAGGTCCGCGAGGCTCAGGTGCTTCATGAACAGGTGCATGCGCGACAGTTTCCTCCGGGTCTTGTACATGGCGAGCAGGACGCTCACGTTTCCGACCACCGCCGCCAGAAACGCGAGGCTCAGCACGGTGATCTCGATCTTGGCGACCTCTTCGTTGCGTCCAAACGGGTCGGTGTCGTTCGTCGTCCCGGTGATGTTTCCAGTGGAGATGGCGCCGCTCTCCATCCGCAGCTCGGTGCAGTTTGCGCCCGTGGTGTTGACCATGGTGGCCGCCGCTTCTCCTCCTCCTCCTCCGGGCGCACGGAGGTGGCTGCCCCCCGCCTGTGCGTAACCGTCACCCCGGGGCAGACCGTGGCTGTCAGACACCGTCAGTGATCACTCCAACATGAAGAAGGTGGAGGTCACTCAAAAATCATAAACAAATGATAATTCTCCACTCATGGCGCGCAGACACGTCCCGGTTCAATCCGAGCTGCACCGCTGCATGCAGCCTCTTTTAAAGAGACCAGCCCCTCCTTCACACACACACACACACACACACTCTTCCCTCCCACCTCCTCAACAAGATGAAGTGGAGCCTGCAGCAGGAATGTGTGCACACCAAATAAACCAAAGTGTCTTTGAAAATGTGATTTTTATCGAAGCTGTGAATCATTCAGAGTTTAAAATGTTCAAACTTTTTCATTTAAAGTAACTTTTCTGTCACAAACACACATTTTATAAATCAGGTGAATGGTGTCTCTGTCATCCGTACGTCTGTTCTCACACTATGTAACTTTGGGCTCCGGGTCGGGAGAAGTACGTAACGCTTTACGGCACTAAGTCACACACCACCAACTATTTCACTGATTTTGGTGAAACTGGATCATATTTTATGGAGAAAATGTTTTCTGGTTTTCCCTCTGATGTCCTCCGGCTGCTCCGCCTCAACTCTCTGTGATTTACAGAGTTTCCTGATGGACAGTGAAGTAAACTGCTGACAGCTGTAGCTGCTGTTAGCTCATGTTAGCTCAGTCTGTTAGCTGCTGTTAGCTCATGTTAGCTCAGTTTGTTAGCCAGGGCTGCCTGGACTGTGAGCTCAGAGCACCAGGGGAGTGTTAGTGTTTGTACCACAGGAGGTTTGGATCACCAGAAAGAAGAAGAAGAAGAAGAAAAAGAAGAGGTTAACAGGCACAGAGTGTGGGGGAATGCTGATGGGGAGCAAAGCCGAATGTTGTGCCAGAACAGGAGCTGGGCAAGCGGGTAATGTAACCAGGCTCAGCAGCCTCTATATGGACGTAATGACAGAAGAAGAGACCAAAGAGGACGTTGATGGAGGGAGCTAAGAAGAGAAAAGGTCTATCTGAGCTAAGAGAGCTAACACAGCTAATGGAACTAACAGAGCTAACGGAAGACGTTGACGGAGGAAGCTAAGAAGAGAAAAGGAGAGAGTGAGCGAGCAAGAAGCCGCCGGACAAGAGTAAATCTGGGACTGACTTTTAGTGGTTGGTGAGAGCTTGGTGAAATAAAAGGCTGAAAGACAGACGCCGAGCTGGGCTGACTGCTGTTGGACTAGTCAGTAATATTAGCTGGCTGCTATGTCTGCTGTTGGTGACCTTGTTGATGTTTGTAGAAGTAATGTAATCAGAAGAAATACTCGAGTACAGCTGTAGTCATGGTTACCACAGTGGGATTACACTCTGAGACTGGAGGTGATAAATCACAACAAGTACAGATTTCTACACAATGTTGCACATAAAGCAGAAAAAAAACAAATTTAAGAGGTTAGAACCACAAAATTCTTGGTGTTTTTAATTATGAGTAAGTCTCTAATGCTGATTGATTAATTAACTCATCATCTACATACATGCTGCTCTGTACTGAGAGGTGTTAATGAGAGCAGCACTCATTAACACTGACTGACTCGTCACCTGAATGTTGACGTAGCCTTACATTTACATTCTGACCGTGACACGTGTGTGTGTGTGTGTGTGTGTGTGTGTTTATGTGCTGATAACCGGATGACCTCGGAGGCGGCGTTTGTTTTCTCAGCATTGAGCAACAAATCAAACAGCAGCTTTGCTGAAAAACAAAAATCTTTACTATTCTTCATAATTTAAAGTCTTAAATATATTTTAGTCTTTATATTTTGGTCTTCCACCTCATGATAATTAACATGTCAGTGAGTTCTTGTTGGAGTTTCTTCCACATGAAGCTGCTTTTCTTTAAGAAGTGTGCAGATTTAAATGAGTACGATGTTTGACTCTTAGTTCACCTCACGCGATGTCTTCGCCTTCCTTTAAACTCTCCGTCACCCCCCACGGGAGGTTTGTGTTTTTGTCTGTTACAAAGCACATCCTGTGTTTCCTGATGGTTAAAAAGCCGTCCGTAACGTTGAGTTAAGTTCAGTCTCTAAGTTCAGTCTCTAACCTGTCACGTCTGAATAAACCCGTCAGGTGACGTCACAGTTTCTGTGAATGAGCTGTTGTGGGATGGTGGATGAGATGGAAACACATGACGTTGATCCGGTCCTGTTCGTCTTTGTGTGAAACCAAAAGTCAACACTGACCTCGTCTTATGTTACGTTACACTATTTTACGGTACACTCTGTTACACCATGTTATGTTGTGTTACGTGACAGTGTATTACCTTACATTGTGGTAAGTTACACTGTGGTACGTTATGCTATGTTGCGTTACACCCTGTAACATTACGTTGTGTTACCGTCACATTGTATTTACGTGAACATTGTGGTACATTGTTATGTTACGTCGTGTTGTGTTACGTCACGCTATGTTCTTATTTTAACCCGTATCATGATCTTTTCTTGTTCCTTATCAAACTACAGCCGTTTAAACTGAACAAAAACTCAGGAAGTTTTACTTTGAAAGTCTAGTCTGGACATTGCTTTTTTTTATTGCTACCTTGACTAGAAGTTGTATATTTAATACACAAAACAGCTGATGGGAAGATCTGAAGATTGATACTTTCATCACGTCTGAAAAATGTGAGGCGATAGGTAGCAGCTAGTTAGCTTAGCTTAGCATAAAGACTCCAAAAGGAACAAAATCCACCAACCAGCACCTCCACAGTGTTAAATCATGTTACATGTTGTTTCTTTAATCTGTTGAAAAACTGACTTTTGAGTTTTGTTGTGTGAAATATTGGAGTCTCTCTGCTAGTTGCCAGGCAACAGACTCCAGGAAGATAATGGTCCCAGCCCAGAGCACATAACTTGTATACCAACATTTTGTAACACTTTTTAAACGTCCTTGTATCTTCCCACCGTCCTCTGACACTGGAGTAAAGCACAACATCATTTCTCGCACTCTGCTGCATCACAAGGCCACAACTTTAGTATCTTAATGTGCAATTTATATGCAAGGAGCACAAGTGGAAGGAAGGATTTAAAAGTCACAGAGGCCGACTGTGTTTTTCATGTCAAGTAGTTGAGCATGGGGAGAGCCAGCTGCTGATGCAGACCATTACATAATGCGTTGTAGTTAAACAATGGTGGGTAATGGCCAGGGCTGTCAGGAGTTATAGATTTATTACGCTGTGATTATGAAACCTGTCAGACTCACATAATAATGATACATAACCCAGGCTGGTGTGCACGCTGATAAGAGCTCACATGGGAAAGCACACACGCTAGATACAGGTAATAACAAACACTTTATTTCCCGTTCTTACAAAAATATTCTTTCCCACTGGGTTTGATTCCGTCATAAAACTACATACACGTGTGAGTATGGCTTCCTAAACTATTGTTTTGACACACCAAAAACACCAAAGTTACAATAACACGGACAAACTAAACCTGTGAGCTAAAATGAATCCTATGAAGAGACAGATACATGTACATATACGATGGTTAAACAGCATGACAACATTAAAGGAGATGAAACTAGTAATAAAAGCAGAATACTGAATGTAACAAACCACCATCAGTTACCAAGATACCAAGAAATCACAGACTATTACTTGAAATGTGAATTCAAATGGTAAATGTTCACAATGATTGATTCAGGTCCAAATCTTAAATAAAATATAAAACTAGAAAACTGCATTTCATGCGGAAAATGCGGCGTGGATGCCTTCACAAAAATGTGAACTGAGCTGAAAAGAGTAGAATATTGTAATACAGTTTAAAGTTTGAATGAAGACTGTAGCACAAAGTATGTACTAGTAGTGAAAGTTGAAAGTGTGAGAAAAGTGAGAAAGATTCGAAGGTCGTGCCATTCATTTTAATGTCAAATTTGAAGGTGGAAAAAGTTGAATATTTTAAAAAGTATGAAAGGCACGAATGAGTAAAGTACACAACATAATGACCTAAATGAGCTGAACATGGTGATATTTGAATGGTTTCTTTAGGACAAAGTATGTGGAAGTTTAAAGTGTTTAGGGTTTGGGATTGTGACTGTGCCATTCATTTTAATGTAAAATTTGAATGTGGAAAAAGTATGAATGGTACGAATGTGTAAAATAATAGCCATCATGTCCTAAATGAGCTGAACATTGTGATATCTGAACGGTTTCTTTAGGACAAAGTTTGTGGGAGTAGTGGAAGTTGAAAGTGTTGAAGGTTTGTAGAAAGAATTGAAGGTTCCGTTCATTTTAATGGAAAATTTGAACGTGCAAAAAGTTGAATATTTTAAAAAGTATGAAAGGTATGAATGAGTAAGTCAAGAGCCATCATGACCTAAATGAGCTGAACGTTGTGACATCTGAACGGTTTCTGTAGGACAAAGTATGAAGGAGTAGTTACCAAAAACACGAGGTGTACGAATAATAAGAGATTTGAAGAACAATAGTGTGGATGCCGATTCAACATCCACTCTAATAATAACTATTTACTGAGCAGAGTAATAATCTGTGGATTATCTCTGAGTCAACACGTTCCTGTCCGACAGTTTGTAGCTGAGTCAGGTCGGTCTCTGCAGACGTGAATCATTGATCATGTTGGTTCCAGGTGAATCATTGCTATCGATCTACGACACTATCAGGACTCACATATGTGGCCATTTCCTGCAGCGAGACTGTAAATAAATCCCACTTATTGCCCTCTTATTGGACTTCAGCTCGTACTGTTCTTTAATTAACTATACGTTATCCCAGGCGGTCTGTTGGGCTTCTCTATTATCTCCCCGGGTACTGTTTGGACAGTTCAATACTACAGTAATTCAATACTAAGTCAACAGCGGTCCTTGGGGCAAAAATCTGAGGAGCCAGAGAGGGTAAGAGAAGGAAATACAGCCGGGAGAATGAGAACGGATATGAACTGAGCTGCCAGTTATGGACTTCTTCCACCACTTCAACTCTTTACAGAGGTTAAAGTAACGAAGCACGGTGAGAAAAATGGACTTCTGAAAGTGTTGTTAGAGAAACGTATCAAAATTCCTGATGGTTATATTAATGAGAACAAACAAAACAGCTCATGAAATCTGAAGTTTGAGTCTTATTTGTTTAATCTGCAACCAAACTGAAGTTTTTGATATTTTGTACAGTCAATGTGCAAAATACAACAAAGCGTCCATGCTCTTAATCCTGCATAACTTTAAGCCTTAATATAATCTGAACAGGTGAGTTGTATAAAAATTCGCCCTCAGTACAGTTGTCATGAACGGGGAAATTAGCTATAGAGACCAAAACTGTTTTTTGTACCAGGCTGTAAACATGTTTATTTCTGCTGTGAAGTTGGACATTTTAACATGGGGACTTATGGAGACTGACTTACTTCTGGAGCCAGCCTCAAGTGGACGATTGAGGTACTGCACGGAGGGTAATGCGTGGTTACAAAATGCCTCGTGTGGAACCTTTAATAAACACAGCTGCGTACAGCTACATTATGGACCATTTGATTGCAAACAGCGACCATTTTGTGGCCCCCAGACCTCACATTAAGAACCACTGCAGTAGTACGGATTTCATTCATGTGTGTTGTTTTGATGGAGGGCTCCATTCCCAACGTTTCCACTCTCTGTTTGTAGCCTCCAGTTGTCCCGCTCACCTGCCTAATCACCACCACACCTGTTTCCCATCATACAATCAACCTCCCAGCCCCTTCACCATACTGGATCCCCCTCGCCTCACGCTGCCATCTCAGCTTCTGCGAGGCTGTGTTGAAACTATCTCTACTGGTTTCAATCAACTGTTCTGTTCTGATTCTGGTCTCTGGCTCTGGTGTTTGTGTTTTTGGGTCCGCTACCGTTCAACGTTTACACATTTCAGCGCCGCTGAGTGTGTTTTTAAAGGTCACATCATTCTGCCGCCACCGCCGTGTTTGTTTTGAAACACTCAAGATGAGAATATCTCCCGGGGCGTTCAGCTAATTAATTCAGCTGAGTTAAAGGGTAACTGTTGAATTAATTTGAAAATATCAAGTCCGTCACAGCGCCGCATCGTGCTGTAAACTGGCCTGATGTGCTGAATAAATCCAGCTGTGATGAACGCTCAGTTGCCGGTTTATTATTAGCAATGCCGAAGCGGCAACTTGAGCTTCAAAACGGCTCTTCAGAAACCTGAAGCATACGCCGTCCATTCTTTGTATCGTCAACAGCAACACTAGCTAACGTTAGCTTAGAAATGGAGTATGCTAATGTCAACAAACAACAACAACACTCACTAAAGCTAACGTTATGTTAGGATAATGTGGTTTTAGCTGTCTAACGTTAGCATTATTGCTAATGCGGATGAATTGCCAGCTAGCTAACGTATCAAAATCCAGTGCTGGGTGGATGACGCTGATAAATTAGCTGGCTAGCAGTTTGTAAGTTGTTTTGTCGGCTAGCGTTGTAACACAGTGTCTCTAGGTTGCAGCTAGCTGGTGTTAGCATTTCTCTCTTGGTTTCTCTACAGCTAACGTTAGCTTAGAGCCTCAGAGTCTGCTAATGTCAACAAACACTTCACGAGTTCAACACCAAGTCCAAAGTCAAAGCTAACATTAAGCATGTGAAATATATTCTGATATTGTTCTTTTAGCTGGCTAACATTAGCTTTCTTGCTAACGCGGATGAACATGCGGCTAGCTATGGAATCAAAATACGGTTTTGGGTAATTAACGTGAGCTAATTGTGGGTCTGACTTGGTTTTTGAGGGTTATTTTGTTGGCTTGGTTGCAGCTAGCTGGCTAAACTTAGCTTACTTCCTCGCTAACTATGCTATATGAGTGGATAAATGTGTTTTCAGACAAACGGTGTTTGATTTTAAACAATGCATGAATGAAATGGGTTGGGTTGCAAATGTTGGAAACATCTTTTTTAAAACCGGTTTTACAACTTTGGTTTAATTTTGTAGCTCTGGCCAGGAGATAAATGTCTGCACAATGCATCATGACAATCAGTCCAACAGATACTTCAGCCTGGACTAAAGTGGTGGACCCACTGACAGAAAATCAATTGAAATAAATGAGATAAAACTGAATTAAGAGGCGCAGGAGGCAGCAGAGTGTTGTCAGTCGGTACACGGTGTAGCCGTGATCCGCCTGTTGAAAACTAAAGAAAACACCAACCCGTCAGCTCGCTTCCTCAAACATGACGGAGGAGCTGAAAGGCGGAGCTGTCGCCACGTTTAATTCATACAAAGGACAGAGGTCAGAGGATAATGAATTATTTTGACCTTTCACCAACTGTACGATGTTTTGTTTTAAACTTCCTGTCTGCTCGAGTATAGACGTCGGACACGTCGTGAAGGACGGAGAGAGCTGGAAGACATTTCTCCTACGTCAGTCTCAAACACTGATTACTTCTGTGGCGCTAATTAGATTAGCTCGCCCACACAGCTCTGAGATCAGCTGGTCATGTTAACGTTGGTCACAATGTGTTGGTGTCAACAACAAACAGTAACAAGCAACAAAGTTTATCACATAAATGTGGTGAAGTAAAAAATACAATATCGCCCTCTGGAATAGACGTATAAATAAAATGGAAGAAAATGTTAGTTTAGTTTGTTGGCTGATGTTAGATAATGTTAGCTCACTTTGTTAGCATATGTTACCTCTGTTTGTTAGCTGCTGTTAGCTAATGTTAGCTCAGTTTGTTAGCGTATGTTAGCTCAGTTTGTTAGCTGCTGTTAGCTCAATTTATTAGCTAATGTTAGCTCAGTTCGTTAGCTGCTGTTAGCTAATGTAAGCTCAGTTTGTTAGCATATGTTAGCTCAGTTTGTTAGCTGCTGTTAGCTAATGTAAGCTCAGTTTGTTAGCATATGTTAGCTCAGTTTGTTAGCTGCTGTTAGCTAATGTAAGCTCAGTTTGTTAGCGTATGTTAGCTCAGTTTGTTAGCTCAGTTTGTTAGCTGCTGTTAGCTCAGTTTGTTAGCTGCTGTTAGCTAATGTAAGCTCAGTTTGTTAGCATATGTTAGCTCAGTTTGTTAGCTGCTGTTAGCTAATGTAAGCTCAGTTTGTTAGCATATGTTAGCTCAGTTCGTTAGCTGCTGTTAGCTAATGTTAGCTCAGTTTGTTAGCTGCTGTTTCATGTTTTTAGTTCAGATAACTTTGAGTTTGTGAAACTGAATTTTTCTCATGTCTCATGGAGCTCCAGCTGTCAGATAAATGTAGTGGAACAAAATATAAACACAAACTTTGTTATATATATACTATATATACTTTGTACAGACTCAAAGCTGTTGATCCCACCTCGGCCTAACGCCGTGTGGAAATGACTTCCTTATTTAAACGCGTGTCGTCTGTCGCTGAAACATTCCTCACAGAGTCTGTCAAAAAAATTACCGGCTCCCGGTTTGAGCGAGTTCAGCCACGGGGAAGTTTCCGGTGGGAAACAGTCTGTAGTTAATGTTGATCTGCTGAGCTATTGTTTTCTCTGCATGTGTAAGCACTTATTTATATGCAGCGTGTGTGTGTGTGTGTGTGTGTATGTGTGTGTGTGTGAGTGTGTGTGTTATGGGAAGTATGTATGAGAGCTTAAACTATAGAAAGAGTTATTTACAATCTGACCTCACGTCATTGTTCTATTCTGTAGAGCCCTCCAACAGATTAAATATCATATTTAAAGCTGTCAAAACAGAAAATGGAGACACACTTAAAGCCATTATCACACTCATGTAACCAGTGCTAATGTTAGCTCAGTTTGTTAGCTGCTGTTAGCTAATGTTAGCTCAGTTTGTCAGCTGCTGTTAGCTAATGTTAGCTCAGTTTGTCAGCTGTTGTTAATTAGTGTTAGCTCAGTTTGTTATCTGATTTTATCTAGTGTTAGCTCAGTTTGTTAGCTAATGTTAGCGCAGTTTGTTAGCTGCTTTTAGCTAATGTTAGTTCAGTTTGTTAGCTTCTGTTAGCTAATGTTAGCTCAGTTTGTTAGCTGCTGTTAGCTCAGCTTGTTAGCTGTTGTTAGCTCAGCTTGTTAGCTGCTGTTAGCTCATTTTGTTAGCCGTGCTGCCTGGACTCTGAGCTCAGAGCACCGGGGAAGTGTTAGTGTTTGCACCACAGGGATTTTGGACCACTGGGAAGAAGAAGAAGAAGAAGAAGAGGAGGAGGAGGTGGTTTTCAGACCCAATGTCATGCCAGAACCGGAGCTGGGAGAGCGGGCAATGTAACCGGGCTCAGCAGCCTCTATGCACATAATGGCAGAAGAGAAGAGAGCGAAGAGGACGTTGACGGAGGAAGCTAAGAAGAAAAAAGGAGAGAGTGAGCGAGCAAGCACTTTAATGATTCCCAGTTGAACTCTTCAAATGTAGCATCACGCAAAGAACAGAGAACATACTGTATGTAACATATATAGAACATATATGTAATGTATAAACGATGTTCATCAGAGGTCAGAGGTCAGACACGAGGACGTGGAGGAGAGACGCTGAGTTGATGAAATAATGAGTTCAGCTGGTTTGTCGGGTCGCTGCCTGCACACAGTCTGTACTGTCTGAACTCAAACCTGTAAATGATTCATTATATACGACACTTATATGAGAACCTGTTCATGCTCATGTCAGCTATAGTTATATATAGATGTATGAAAAGTGTCATACAGTATTAAATCTGAAGTACAGGTGAGTGTTTATGGTTTAAATGTGCCACAAACTGCAGTTCCTCTTGTCGTCCACTTGAGGCTGGCTCCAGAAGTGAGTCAGTCTCCATAAGTCCCCATGTTAAAATGTCCAACTTCACAGCAGAAATAAACATGTTTACAGCCTGGTACAAAAAACAGTTTTGGTCTCTATAGCTAATTTCCCCGTTCATGACAACTGTACTGAGGGTGAATTTTTATACAACTCACTTGTTCAGATTATATTAAGGCTTAAAGTTATGCAGGATTAAGAGCGTGGGCGCTTTGATTGACAGGTGGGTGTCGTTACAGGTGACTTGTTTGAGCTTTGATGATCCACGTGAAGTTCAATGACCTGAAACAGAACCAAACCTCGTGTCTTCATTAAGGATCTCTCGTTAAATGGTTCAGTATTTTTAAATCAAACATCACCGGCTGATTTTCTTACAGGTTTGTTGATGTTTTGAAATCGTTGAGGACATTTTTGGATATTTTCTTTGTTGTTAGTTTGACCTAAAATAAAGTGTTCCTGACAGATTTTGTTCAGTCCTGCAGGAAAACCATGAGACATGTCGGACTCGTGATATTTTGGAAACAGCAGAGCTCAGACTCGGTTCAGTTTCAGGGCTCCTACATGAACGTGAACCATCTTAACTACAGGTGTTTGGAAGAAGAAGAAGAAGAAGAAGAAGGTTTACAGGGAAAGCTGACGGGGGATCGGAGCCGGTGTGGTGCCAGAACAGGAGCTGGACAAGTAAGTAGAGAAAAGGAGGGAGTGAGCAGGCAGGAAGCCGCTCACTCTCCTCATTATAATATATACGAACACACAGAAATCACTCAGGTTATATATACACAAGTGCTGAGGCATGTGTCTGACGCACACGTGGGAACATCATTACATACATACGTGACCTTTCTGAGAATAGTCAATGGACGGAGCGTTACATCAGCCTTTTATCTGACCTGAGGACAGAATTTTAATTACAGTTATTAAACAGTCAACGTGCTAAAGATATTAATGAATACTCACACTTGACTTGAGAGCTGTTCCACAATCTTTCCATGCCCCCTCCCTGGAAACTGGAAACCCCAGAATGTGGCCCTTTTCTGGGGTACATGTGGTGGTAGTGTGGCTGTTCTGGGAGTTCCAGTTACAGCAGACCAATGTGTGTATTATTAGTGTGTGTGTGGGCTTTATTATGGTTATTTTCTATATAACACTCCCCTAATATTATGTTTCCATAACTTGTACATGTGTATATTTTGGGACGTTAATGAGCCAATCACAGCCGGCATGTGTGTTATTCCATGAACACTGTTTAGCTTCACTATCTATAGGAGCTGTTAATAATAATGTGACGTGCTGTGAGCTCAGGTTGTGTCTGGACCGTCACACATGAAAGGACTTTGTGTTCAGCCGGCCGTGTGGAGGGGATGATAAGAGGTTAGTCCGATCAGCTGTTCCGACGGCGCAATCTGTCCAAACTGATACGGCGTGATCGCGGACAGAAAGTTGGAAGTTGTTGCCACGGCGCCGTCCAACGTGAGCGTGATTTGGCCGATTTGATACGAGCAGGCTGACGTGCCAGGAAAGCCGTCTCAGTGGTGTCCTCTGGGTCGGGATTATGTCAAAGGTGTTCGTTAGCAGATTATAAAGTCAAGAAGGAGTCTTTAAGTCCTGACAGTTACGATGAGATGTTCAAAGATGTAAAAAAATGAACACTTGAAGGTTTTTGCTTGCCAAAAGTCTCACAGCAGTCAAGTCCAGGTCGAGTCTCACGTTTATTTTGGGGTGACTTAAAGGATAAATCTGCTTTATTGCACTAAAACAGTGCACGGAGGGGGTGCTGCTTCAGGAACGGGAAGTGAAATACGATGCAGGAAGTTCAGTTTGATGACAGATCTGATGCCAAAACATCGCACAGGTGGAGGTTTGTAATAGGCTGAGACATGAAGGTCAGTTATTTTAACTTTCGGGGCAACATTTGCAACATAAACTGTGGAAATACATAATGCTACACGGACCTGTGATCAGGTGAATGGTGTCTCTGTCATTCGTACGTCTGTTCTCACACTATGTAACTTTGGGCTCCGGGTCGGGAGAAGTACGTAACGCTTTACGGCACTAAGTCACACACCACCAACTATTTCACTGATTTTGGTGAAACTGGATCATATTTTATGGAGAAAATGTTTTCTGGTTTTCCCTCTGATGTCCTCCGGCTGCTCCGCCTCAACTCTCTGTGATTTACAGAGTTTCCTGATGGACAGTGAAGTAAACTGCTGACAGCTGTAGCTGCTGTTAGCTCATGTTAGCTCAGTTTGTTAGCCAGGACTGCCTGGACTGTGAGCTCAGAGCACCGGGGGGGTGTTAGTGTTTGTACAGGAAGAAGAAGAAGAGCCAGTGTCATGCCAGAACAGGAGCTGGACAAGAGGCAATGTAAGCAGGCTCAGCAGCCTCTATGGACATAATGGCAGAGGAGAAGAGACTGGAGAGGAGTCACTAGTTTTTCATCATAAGTAATGTAATCAGAACAAATACTCGAGTACAGCTGAACATATTTACCACAGTGGGATTACACTCTGAGACTGGAGGCTAATTCCAGTTTTTGTGCTAAGCTAACCTGTAGCTGTAGTCTGCCTCGTCTTTTGTGAAATGTCAAACTTCACCAGTACCAAGTGAAAAAGATGCAAGTCATCCGTCTGCGTGTTCACTGGTTTGCCCACCTGTCTATTTTTTCCAGCCTCATTCGTTTAGTGAAAGAAAATTAAATTACAATCAAATTAATCTGCGTGTGGAGGTCCGATAACGAGGCCGGGCTGATGGTGACAATTTGATTTACAGTAAAGAACCACGGAGGAGGCAGGAGATGAGGAGGAGAGAGGATATTAAAGACGGACTCTCAATGAATTTCAAATCGTGGTTCATCGGGTTCGTCTGCTGAATCGACGAGAAGAAAAGCGAACTCATCTAAATGTCAGCGAGGAAGTTAAAGGGCATCAGCGACAGAATGAGGCTCAACGTTACAGTCAAACACTCCCGTAATGGCAATGTGATGATGATGATGTGAACGAGCACAAACATAAAATTATACATCTCAGGAAATGTACAAGAGGCTGATAATGGTTTCCATGGTGACGACTGATCAAATGTGAATGGGTTGGGTTGCGTTTGTAACGTTGAGGGTTCGACGTGTGTTGGTTTGAGCGCTCTTGATGAGAGGAAACAGCAGGATGGAGACGGATAACTCCTCACGTGACTAACGTGCTGATATGTTGATGTTCTCCAGCATGTGTCTCCACGGTTAGCATCGTTCTTTAAAGTTTGTGAATTACGTAGAAATCGCTCGCTCTCACTCTCTCCTTTTCTCTTCTCAGCTTCCTCCATCAACGTCCTCTTCACTCTCTTCTCCTCTGCTATTTTGTCCATAGAAGCTGCTGAGCCCAGCTCCGGTTCTGGCATGACACTGGCTCCACACCCCGTCGGCATTCACCTGTGAACTTCTTCTTCTTCTTCTTCTCGTGGTATGAACACTCCAGAATTTCCCTCTTCAATAAATACCACTAGCTCTGAAACACACACTCGTCTCTCCGTGTCTGCAGACATGAATAAAACAAACATTTAAGAAAAGATAAATCCTCTTTTAAATGAACGACACGTTGCTCTCACTTCACGTTGTTGCCATCTGTTTGTAGATGCGGGGCGTTGAAATGGAGACGAGCTCTCTTTTGGCAGCAGTTTTGTCCCGTCTGTCATGGCAACCTCCGAACAAACCGCCTCGTTATCACCGCCGTGTAAATGTGAAGAGAGCTGCGAGAGCCGGGAAACAGGCGGGAGCATCAATCAGTGTGTGCAGCCCAATTAATCTGAAACCAGGTCGTAATTAGTGAGACGTTCACGTAAACTTATTAAAGCCGGAGAACGAAGCTCTTTAATGGAGGTGATAAATGATTTAGTGCCATGGTTACCAACCTTTCTTTGTATTTCAGACAGGAATGTTCCCGCTCTGTGGAAATCAGGAATTTGAATCACTCCTTCAGACGTGTATTATCACAGCGCTAACATAAAAATTGGGGTGTGTTTGTTTTGCGACCAGCCTGATCTGATTTGACTAAAGCTCTTCTTTTTGACCTGCAGACCCGTGAGATCGGCGGGCCGTGGTTCGTCTCAGTCGATTTCACGCTGACATTACCCACGCTGCCCCTGTGTAATCCCCGCTCGGGGAATACTGGAATGTTGGAGAACAGGCGGGGGGGGGGTTTATTTGTGGTGAGACACTTTAACAACGACAAAAAAGAAACATTTCACGCTGAATACCGCGCTGCAGACCCGTCAGCATGACCCCGCACAGGATAAGTGGGTACAGACAGCACGGGTGGATATAAATAATCTGTTCACCACTCCGTCCTGCAGCACCACTCCAGCTTGAGTTCACTTCGACAAACCTAATCACATTATTTCACTAAACCTGAGAGGAGCTCGTGTTTTCAGAGATAATTGGTTACTTTAAATGTAACGTAAAGCAGATTCCTGCACACAAAGTATGTAAAATATCTGCAGAAAAGTTCAAACTCAAACTAAATTTGCACCAGAAACAACTAGTCCATATGCAGAGATGATTGGTTTTTCATACAACCAGCTGACGGGTGGGCGAGAGGTGAAGTAGGTCACCAGTTCATCACACAGAGACAAATATTCATTCACACTTAGAGGAAATTTATAGTCACAAATTAACCTATAAATCTGTGTTGGACTGTGGGAGGAAGCTGGAATATCCGGAGAGAACCCACGCAGACACGAGAAGAACATGCAAACTCCACCCTCAGAAGGGCCACAACCGGCTGAGGTCACCTGACCGCCGGTGTGGACGGCGGTCGTTGAAGTCGCATGAGGTGACCTTAACGACTGTCGTTCACACCGTAACGACTCTGACGACAGTCGTCACAACAACAACGAGCACTAACGAGCCAACCACCTGCTTAACGATCCCACCGCGGCCCAACACCTGCGGCTGTGAAGTGAAGCCAGAAACTGCAGTTCCTCAAACGTCCACTCGAGGCTGGCTCCAGAAGTCAATCAATCATCAAGTCAAAGTCCCGCCTCCTTCTGTTCACACCTGTCAATCAATATAAAAAGTTTCAAGCAATTAAATGCCATTAGAGATTAATCAAGTTGTTGAGTTGCTATGGAAACAGTCCAAAGACTTAAAGTTTCATGATGTCATCGCTTTGGTCCAAGTTTTGTTCAGGGATTGTTGGTGCATTCAAGGACAATCAGACGTCTGGAATTTATGAGTCGGCAGATGAGCGGTGTTCTGAGCCAAAGTGCTGCTGAAATTTATAAATTATGGTTAAACTTTAAATCTGTAAGATCTGTGAGGTGTTATTAAAGATTTACATCTTCGGTAGGAGCCAATGAGCTCGGAGCTGAGAGGAAGTCAGGACGAGTTCCAATTAACAGAAACATATTCAGTGATTCTCAACCAACCATCAACCTCCGTGTCTGTGAAGTGAAGCCAGAAACTGCAGTTCCTCTTGTCGTCCACTTGAGGCTGGCCCCAGAAGTGAGTCAGTCTCCATAAGTCCCCATGTTAAAATGTCCAACTTCACAGCAGAAATAAACATGTTTACAGCCTGGTACAAAAAACAGTTTTGGTCTCTATAGCTAATTTCCCCGTTCATGACAACTGTACTGAGGGTGAATTTTTATACAACTCACCTGTTCAAATTATATTAAGGCTTAAAGTTATGCAGGATTAAGAGCGTGGACGCTTTGACTGACAGGTGGGCGTCGTTACAGATGGCTTGTTGGAGCAACCAGGCGTCATTCAGCCCGCCGATTTTTAGATTAGCGAGGACGCGGAAGAGGCCCTGTACGACCGAGAACCTTCACGACTTTACGTTCAAACTTATTAATTACTAACATTTGTATGTACAACAATAGTTTAGTGTCAGAGCAGGAAGCAAACGTCTCATGGTCGCGTGAAGACTTGATTTAATGCAAACTTTTCTCCATCTTTAACTCGTTTTGGGATCAGTGAGGTTTGAAGAAACTTGAACTCTGTGGCCAATCGCTCAAACGCTCGGTCCTCTTTGAAGAGCTTCGCTCAGCCTTGGTGCGTTGATATAAATCTTTCACTTTTAATGACGTGAACGACATGTTTAGTTTCCCAGCTGATGTTGGATTCGGTCCAGCGCCCCACATGTGTGCGTGTGTTCTGTTTTTGTTTGGTGTTTATGACATGAAAACCAGCTCATCGGAGCAGGACTGTGGCACGGGATGTTTACATCTGGATCATCGGGGGGGCTGAGGGGGAGGTCAGGGGTCACGTGGTCACATCCTGTTCTGTATATATGTCAAAACGTTCTCCCACCCTCTCTCTGTACGCTGTAATTAAGTTTAACCTCGTTTTTCTTATCAGCTGATCCCGTCTCGATGATTTGTTCTCGCTTGTTTTTACACGTGGACGAGGTGAATGTAGTTTAAAGAAAGGTGTAACACTGGATCTGTTTCCTTTCCTTGTATGGTGCGATAAGATTTATCTGTGTGTGTTGTTCCCAGAGGGCGCATGAGGGAGTGTTTCTCTTCTTTGTGTCATGAGAAATACTGATAATCACTGGGAACTGACAGTTTATGACTTCTTCGAGAGCCAGGCAGAGAAAAACCAAAATATGTGGCTGAAGCTGAAGACGTGGACTTCAGAAAGTTGAAGAATAATTTGAATTTTCTCCACATTTTGTGTACCTAAATTTGTTTTTCGTAACATTCGTGACCTGTAGCTCGTTTTTTCACCTTTGTCAACAAGCTCACATAGCACTGATTACTTACTTTGGTTTAAAGAGTAACTTGACACTAAATCCACTTTAATAGGTGACACTATCTTATCTCGAGACCCGACAAGTCCCACCATGAGCAAGCACTTGGCGACATTGGCAGGGAATTACCTGGTTCAACGTGGGTGGCCATCATCCTCGATCAGTTGGGTTTACAGAGGAAGAGTAACGATAACGACAATAATAATAATAGAAATACGACTAATAATAATCATTATAACAATAATAACAATGGTATTGGCAGCAGGTGCAACCACAATCACCTGCGAGATGATAAAGCAGAAAAACTCTAGGAAAGACGTGAAGTTAGTCACGGGACATGATTGTGTACAGATGAAGGGATGAGCTCAGTGCATCATGGGAAGTCCCCCAGCGCTCTAGGCCTATAGCGCCATCGCTAAGGGATGGTTCAGGACTCACCTGAGCCAGCTCGAACTATAAGCTCCATTAAAGAGGAACGTCTGGAGCCTCCAGGACCAGAACTACTTTTAGGAGCCACATGTTGAGATGAGAGAGGTTCCTCGCCTCTTAACCACCATCTGTGGCTCATCATCCAATTAAAATCTGCAGTATTACACATCAGTTTAACCTCCCAGGCTTCGCCAGACCGGTGATCCATTGGGGTCAACTCGCTGTACTGCCACATCAAGCTCAGTCTTTTTGGTTTCTTGCCACCAGCCTGGCAATGTTTTTGGATTTTAGTCACTACCAGACCTCCACCTGTCCCCACACCAAGTGTTCTTGGTCTCTGGTCGTGTTTGCACATTGACTCCGTTTACTAGTAAAGAAAAACATAAAAAAATCTATGATGCACCACCAATGTGACATTCAGCCACACATCAACAGTGTAGACAGAACGAAGCATCCAGCTGAGAGTAACAGTACATATACTACCTCTGCTTGTAAGCTAGCTTCAAGTTCATTCATATCTCCTGTCCTGTCACTCACTGCCTCGTTAAGCTAACGTTAAGCTAGCAGTTCAAATCGTCTCTTAGCCACGGTGAAGTGAAAAGACGCTTTGAAGTCGGCTCGGTGCATCAGGACCTTTTTTCAATTTGTACCAGCTGCTCGGCCTTTTTCTCAGACGTGCTGTGAAAACACGTTTAGGACAGTAAAGCCTTCAGGAAATAGAATCTCAGAGGAATCTCCTCCGATAGACACGAGGAGGGAACTTCTTCTCACCTGGAGGTGAGACACAAATATTCCCGTTTCCCGAACATCTCCCCCGACCCCGCTTATATATAAATATAAATCTATAACAAAGATTGGAGCAGTTTTGCATCTTTTTATTCTTTTTGTGGCTCTTTGTAGTAATTTGGCTTCTCTTTACAGTCATTATTGATTTACAGCTCGTTTTAGTCATTTTGTGTTTCTGTAGCTGTAGTTTGTCTCTTTGTAGTTGTTTTGTAGTTGCCTCGTGTATTTCGGTCGTTGGCATGATATATCGTACATATCTGAAGGATCAGCAGCAAACATGTTATTTTGACAAACCTGTTACTTCAGTGACTTTCAGTTCACACTTCAGAGACCTTACGGGGCCCCCTGACCTGCAGACCTTCAGTAATCCATCTTTACACTCAAATATTTTTCATCCTGAAAGGACGAAAAAACGTTTGGAAGTCCAGCTGCAGTAGAATAACAGTTTTTCTTTGACAGTGTGAAGTCACATTCAGCTGAAAAAGAAAAGTCCTCTGTTTCCTTTTGGTTATTTTTTATTTTTTTTGCTGATATTTTCATTCATCGTGCCCTTCACCTCCTCCCGGGCTCCCGACTCTGAGCGCCTCCTCATTCTTCAGGAGCAGGAGCCCATCTGGTGCCCCTGAGGTGCAAATCACAACAGCAAATGTGATAATTTTATACAAGTCGACACCAAAATAAGAAAACAGCATAACTCAGGGAACAAATTAAAGATTTTTTGGTGAATAATTCATTAAATCTCTAAATTTTTGAACATCGGGGCCACCGTACATCGATCAGAGTTTCAGAGTGCTGCAGCTGCTCTGCTGCTTACAGTTTTTTAGTGCCAAGACAATGAAGTAGAAGCACTTCTGGGTCTTATTGTTGATCACACACAGGTGCTCTTTGGATACTTCAGTTATACTCTGCTTATTCTGTCTTGTGACGGGCTCGTTGTGTGGATAAAATGTGCTCTCAATAAAAAATGTAAATGCAAGTCTCCTTCAGAGACGATCAAAGGCTCAGTGCAGGATTAAAATGTCGTTATTTCAGATGACCAGAGCAGGTTTGCATCAGGGTCACCGTGTTTTGTAGTGCAAGGCTAACAAAGCTAAAGAGATTTTAAGCCTTTAAGGATGGATCTCTCTCCGTGGGGAGGACTTCGGCTCTTCATCAGCTTATTTTTAAAGGCTGTGAACCCCCGAAAACACACACAGTCTATACGTTGTGTGTTTTTTGAGGTTGTGCGCTCATGATAAATGTCTCTAATTGAGCATTTAGATATCAAGCCTGCAGCAAATTGGCTCCAGACAAATAAGACAATATACCGCCCACACACACACACACACACACAGGGCCTTGAACCTATGTGCTGCCTGTGTTTGTGTGTTTCAGGATGCTCTTGCCTCAGGGCCAGTCCGTTCTCCTGTGTTTGTTTGAGCAGAGCTTCAATAATCTCTTTAAGCTTTTAAGGTTTGTTTGTTCATGATGAACACGTGAAAACAGTTTGTGCTGCACTCAAACACAAAACGTTTAAATATCATTTCCCAAAAGGGAAAACCAGAAGAAGTGATTGTTGATTTCTCAGACTGCAGTAAATATGAAGCTATAGCCAGGAGGGGGTTAGCTTAGCTTAGCTTAGCTTAGCTTAGCACAAAGACTGGAAATAGTTAGCCTGGCTGACCCATAAAGCTAACTGATAAACACGTTAGACAACAGTTTAATTTGTACAAAAACCAGTGTGAGTGAAGGTTTGAGCTAAATGCTAATGTCAGCATGCTAACATGCTACTTGACAAACTATTTCTGTTCAGGAAACAGTGTGGCACAACGCTAAATAGTTTTTTTAACAATACTCTGGGTCAACAGTCATGTTAGCAGCTTTGGCACACAGTGGATCTTTGAGCTACGAGAAAATTGATTCCACTCGTGTGTCTTTATAGTAAATATGAAGCTGCAGTCAGCAGAGAGTTAGCATAGCTTAGCACAAAGACTGGAAATGGGGGGGAAACTGCTAGCCTGGCTGACCTATGAAGCTAACTGATAAACACGAGACACAACTGTTTAAGTTGTACAAAAATCAAGTGTAAATAGTTTTTTAAGAGTGTGAGTGAAGGTTTGAGCTAAATGCTAATGTCTGTATGCTAATATGCTCATAATGTTGACCACCTTACCATGCTAACATTTGCTAATTAGCACAAAATTGTGCTGTTTTTGCTAGTTTGGCAGAATGCTAAATTGTTTTTGTTTGTTTTTTTAACACGACTCTACAGCAGCTCCGTTAGCAGCTCTGAGACACAGTGGAACTCTGAGCTAAATGCTAATGTTAGCATGCTAACATGCTCAAACATGCTGGACAAATAAACCTTTTGGCCTGATGGTGGCGCTGTATGAAAAGTTCTTTATTGAATTACAACAGTGTGGGCGCCAACATTTGACTCCGCAAATATAAACATAAAACATATAGCTCACAGTCCTGGCAGTTTGGCTAACGTAACTGTGCTAACGTTAGCTAACGTTATGATTTAAATCTGTTATTTTAAGGTAGAAGAGTTTCATAATGTTGCTTTAATACTTTTGTGCTACATATATTCGCTTCGTGGAGACTGAAATTATTTATTGAAGCCAGTTTTTGTTAAAAAAAAAAGTTTCTCCGTGTCCTAAATCAGGTTTTTATTCTTCTTTCCTTCCTTTGAACTTTCTGTGAGATCTTTCTGGTCATTATCTCCGTGAGCAGAGTTGTAATTTACAGCTAAATTGGCTAAATATGTACAACACACACACACACACACACACTGCCTGTTCTTGGCTTCCGTCCCGAGGCCTCTGATAATGATTAAGTGTTTAATGTCCGCTTTCGAGGAACTGCAGGATTTCTGTGATGGATCAGCACTAATTCTCATAACTCCTTTCACTCGCGCTCCCAGATTACCCGATCTGAAATGATCCGTGTTTGATCCCCGTTTTATTACATCCCCTGTGTGTCAGCGGACAGACAAGCGGCAGCCTCGGGGCGGGCTTGTAAACGATCCGTGCTGCACGAAGCCAACAACGAGGCCCCGGCCCGGAGACGGTACAGCCGGAGATACTTCACCTGCAGCAGAGAGAAGAGACGAAACTATAAAATGAACTGTCGTTAGCCCCCCCGGCCAAACCCGGCAAGAAAACCACCTCGGTAGGCTGCTGTAGTCGCTGTTAGACTGGGCACCGCTGGGTTCAGAGCTTCATAACTGCTCTTCGGAAACGTACGTCAATATTAATCAAAACTGTTGGTGACAAATCGATTAATCGACTGATCGCTTCGGCTCTAATTATCGCGTTTATTGCGTCGGTTATATAACTTTCGTGATTGACGACCACGTCGTCACGACGAGCCTCATAATGTCTTACTGCGTTTCTCTGTCTCCCTCCATCAGTCACCTCCATCTCATGTAATCAGCTCCATCATAATGGACTGAACCTACAGAACATGTTCATCCATAAAGATAATGATCTGTTTACATGCCCCTCATTATCGCCCTGACATGTATTACTGCATCGCTAACGAGTCCGATCATTTGTTGGGTTCGCGCTGCCGCTCAGCTCAGATTTGAACGGACTGAAACCAACATCGACCAGATACCCCGTCCTGCAGCGGTGGATGTAGGTAAAAGTACTAATACCACACTGTAAAAACACTCAAATGTACTTTTACTCCAGATAATCGATCATAGTTGATTGATTTTACGTCCATGTCTTTAAGTAAACCTCTGTTACAGTATTACTCCTCCAGTCAGCTGAAGAAAACATCTCCAGCTCTGGTGTGTTTTGTTTTTTTGACCTCACACCTCCAGAAGAGAAGAAGAGTTCAGAGATCTTTGGAGAATATGAAAATATGAAACAAAGATTCAAAGAGTATCAAGGACAGTTAGAGCTCAGAGACATTTATTCAGTTCTTTCATCGTCTGCTTTGTTTGGATCCTTCCACATGAGTTTGACTGTAAATCATAACTGTTGCATAACGGGACATTTCACAGTATAAACAAAGAGAATTAACAAATATGTGTGTTGTATTTGCTAAGCTGTGATTGGATAATCGTTTTTTCAGGGGAGGGGTTTAGTAAGATGTCGACGACCACCTGCAATCATATTGGAACATTTAGTCGGACTTTATCTTGCACATCCAAGCAGCAACCTCCGTGTCTGTGAAGTGAAGTGTCAAAAACTTGCAGTTCCTCTTGTCGTCCACTTGAGGCTGGCTCCAGAAGTGAGTCAGTCTCCATAAGTCCCCATGTTAAAATGTCCAGCTTCACAGCAGAAATAAACATGTTTACAGCCTGGTACAAAAAACAGTTTTGGTCTCTATAGCTAATTTCCCCGTTCATGACAACTGTACTGAGGGTGAATTTTTATACAACTCACCTGTTCAGATTATATTAAGGCTTAAAGTTATGCAGGATTAAGAGCGTGGACGCTTTGACTGACAGGTGGGTGTCATTCAGCCCACCTCAGGTCGACGTTTTTGCCAGCGTTCATCACGGAAACTACGTCCATGTTTTATAGTCTATGATCACTTCCCCCTTTTCCCAGTCTTTATGCTAAGCTAAGCTAACTGGCTGCTGGTTGTAACTTCATATTTAACACACAGACATCCTGTTTATGTTGAACTATTCCTGCACCAGAGTGCCAGCTTCACCTCGCATCACTTCCACCTGCAGGAAGCTTGACGATTTCTATACATTCCTCCAGCTGACCTCGCCGTCGGATCTCTTCCATAAAGGGTAAAAAAAAAGTGGGAGTAAAAAAGACGGAGACATAACTCCAACTTCTAAACAGAAAAATAAAACAGCTGTGATTCATTCTTCTTCAAATTACGGCTGAAATACAACTCGGGACGTTCCAGCGCCGCACATCTCTGTAAACACATTCCACACACATTAACAACACACACATGTTGCTCCTGTAGTAAACGGTGTCTGGTACAGATTAGGAGAATAAAACAAAGGCTGGCTTCACAAAGAAGAGACAGATTGCGTGTACGTATGTTTTCCTGGGAGGAGAAAGTGAAGAAGGAGAGAAAACAGAAGTGTCATTATAATCAGATACATACGGGGATGTTTAGTGATGATTGACCTGATAGGAATGCAGGAAATAAACACATTTCTGACATACATATATGTTTATTTTCTCCTCTTGTTATCTGAAATAAATTAAAGTCCAGCCAATCTGTATTCATCAAACGCTGATGCTAAAAGTCAAAACAGTCCAATAACAGCAGAGATGATCGATTGTACTCACGCAACACTGTGTAGAAATGTGCATTTGTTATGATTTGTTGCCCCCCACTGTGGTAAATATGTTCAGCTGTACTCGAGTATTTCTTCTGATTACATTACTTCTACAAACATCAACAAGGTCACCAACAGCAGACATAGCAGCCAGCTAATATTACTGATTAGTCCAACAGCAGTCAGCCCAGCTCGGCGTCTGTCTTTCAGCCTTTTATTTCACCAAGCTCTCACCAACCACTAAAAGTCAGTCCCAGATTTACTCTTCGCTCTCTTCTCCTCTGCTATTTTGTCTGTAGTCCAAATCTCCTATGCTAATGGGCAGTGGGCAACACAAGCTAATGTTAGCTTTTAAATAGAGTCTGTTAACATCAACATTGCTCTTGAGCTAACGTATCGAAATCCTATCTTGGGTGGACAACGTCACTAACCAAGACCCTCGATTTGCTTGCTAATGTTATCACTAGCACAACACTATGAGTGGATAAGTTATTTATCGCTTTCCAAATGAGTTCAGCAGCTAACTTGAGCCATGATACTAACTTATGTGTTGTCCAGCTCTGGTTCTGGCACGACACTGGCTCCGCTCCTCTTCCCGGTGGTCCAAACTTCCTGTGGTACAAACACTAACACTCCCCCGGTGCTCTGAGCTCACAGTCCGGGCAGCCCGGCTAACAAACTGAGCTAACATGAGCTAACAGCAGCTACAGTTGGCAGCTGTTTACTTCACTGTCCATCAGGAAACTCTGTAAATCACAGAGAGGCTGCTGAGCCTGGTTACATTGCCCGGTATCCCAGCTCCGGTTCTGGCACGACATGGTCAGCATGCCCTCTTCCCGGTGCTCCCAAATCCAAATATTTGGTCTCGTTTCTCGTCATGAGAAGAAGTTTAGAAACTACAAGTCATCGTCCGCCTTCTTTTGACAGAACTTTTACTGATTGAACTCTTTATTCAGTTTCCGAATTTTGAGTTTTCCTCAAAATTTCTGATTATTTCCAAGTTTCTGTGAAAATATTTCCAAATGTTGTCTCCGACTTTTGCATCATAACAGCATCACATAATAAATCTTAGCAGCAGGTTGACTTATTACAGATGAATGCAGTTTAAAGAGTCTCCCACGCTGATGATGATCTCTGGTATTCATAACAGAAACAGACGACATTAACATGCAGCGCGAGAGAAAAACAAACACATGTAACGAGTTAATTAACGTCGCACATGGTCATCAGTGTCAGGACAAACAACAATTAACAAAATATGTTAATGATTCTTCAGATGGTGAGTATGAAGGTTAATGATTACTCACAGGTGTGTCGTCCACACACACACACGAATCAGCTGGAGAAATTAACGACCATGACGGCGATGACTGATTGGATCCGACCTAATTACCAGTTAAAGGAGGCTGAATGACGTCAGACGACATGCTGATGTCGACTAACAATGATTGTTTCTGACAGAAGTCCTCGTTCATAAATTAATTGATTAAACAGATCATTAATAATCAAAACCTTCAAGTTTCAGGCTTTAATTATCAGATCTATTTTATAATAAAGAGCTAAAACCAGATCACACGTCTTACTGTACAAACAGACAGCAGCAGCAGTAGTTACATTACGTACTGTAACGATGACTAAGTGACACGGACAGTTTTGGAGTCTTAACGAGGAAGTCACAGGAATATTAAGAGTTAACACAGATCAGTCTTTACACGTAGAAACATACACGAGGTGGAAGTCCTCACGTTTGAACACTAGATGGAGACAAATATCTACACATGGGAGCTCATCTTTTTTAAGACTTAGAATCAGACTGCAAAATAAATGCAGTAAAATGTCAAATATTTCTGTAGTAACATGAAGTACAAGTACCTTCAAATTGTTTGTAGATAGATGTATGTGTAGCTTGTCTGATTCCATGAAAAAGTGAAATTATTTGACTAATAATTGATTTGTTGAACTTAAAATTAATTGGAAATCAATTAGAAAGTTATTTTTCAAACATTAAAATATATTTCATGTGAGATCATGTTCGTGTTTCTGGGTTTTATAATCAGATAAATCGAATGATTTTCTCACATTAAGAAACATGAGTAGATTAATCAAACATTAAAATATTGGTTGTTGTGATTACCAAAGGATGTAGCAGGTCAGTTGTTAGACTTTAGGTGGTTGGACTGCTTATAGCTTGAAGTAGTGAGCGTCCACGCTCTTAATCCTGCATAACTTTAAGCCTTAATATAATCTGAACAGGTGAGTTGTATAAAAATTCACCCTCAGTACAGTTGTCATGAACGGGGAAATTAGCTATAGAGACCAAAACTGTTTTTTGTACCAGGCTGTAAACATGTTTATTTCTGCTGTGAAGTTGGACATTTTAACATGGGGACTTATGGAGACTGACTCACTTCTGGAGCCAGCCTCAAGTGGACGTTTGAGGAACTGCAGTTTTTCATAAAATGAGACTGTTACCAGTTGTGTTGAAGGGTTACTTGAGGTCACGTGAGCGCTCAGGTTGGGAACCACACATGTAGAACACGTCACATTTCATATTTTAATGTGAAAATGATTTTTTTCACTGTTAATTAATTAACTAATTAATGAAGTTAAACTCCACATTCATTTTTTTTTTTCTCACAGGATGTTCTGTGGTCACCTCAGCTGTCAGTCATGTCTCTAAATCCCGCCTCCGGCGCGGACACACCCATTTCCTCACCGGCGTCTCATTCACCCATATTTGGTATGATCTTCACGCGCGCAGGTCTGGTCCTTGTCTGTCTGTGCGTGTGTGCGCGCGTGCAGCTGCGTGTGAAAGGTTACAGCGGGGTGAAGATAACATCAAACACCGCGTCTCCGCGTGCTGTCTGTGCGTGGTGTGTGTGGATATATGCGTGTCTCTGCGTGCGTGTGTGTGTGTGTGTGTGGTCCATCGCTTTTTCTACCTAGTGGGCGTGTGCCCGGTCCTCTCCTCCCTGCAGACCGGTGTGTGTGTGTCTATGCATGTGTGTGTGTCTATGCATGTGTGTGTGTGTGTGTGTGTGTGTGTGTGTGTTTGCATGTTTGCACGTGAAGAAAAACCCGCATCTTTAATTTTTTTATTCTTTATCTCACGCACAGGATGATGCGGGACCGTGCGGCGGCGGCAGCGGCGATCACGAGTGGGTAATTTCTCTCTCTCTGTTGAGTGTGCGTGATTTTTCCCTCCCTCCCTCCTCTTCCTCCTCCTCCTCCTCCTCCTGCTCCTCCTCAGCGTGGAGGTGCGGGGCCACTATACTGGCTGTGTTGTTGCGGCACTGGATGGATCTAACTCGCATGTTGTTTGCGGGTGAAGAAGCCTCGGGCGGTGCACGCGGAAGGGAGATAATTTTATTTTTTATGATTTTTTCTACATCTTAATTTGCTCCTCCACCTTCCTCCACCTGCTGATCAGTCACCTCCACACCGTGACGACATGTCAAACTCAAACAAAAGCAAGAAGGACAAAGAAATCCTCGCAGAGTACGAGAGCCAAGTCAAAGGTAAGAAGAAGGAGGGGGGGGGGATTTTATTTTGAAATCTGAAATTTTCTCACCTATGCACACACACACACACACACACACACACACACACACATATGCACATGCACATACACACACCTGTCTGGCAGCACTGGATTCTGGGTGTGTAATGTGGAGCTGACACCTCACCGTGAGACGTCAGGATTTCTGGGTTCATCCTGAGTGCTGCATGGCGCCTGAGGCAGCGAGGAGGATGGCTTATATATATATATATATATATTTATATATATATTTATATATGTGAGTGTGTGTGTGTGTGTGTGTGTGTGTGTGCTGCAGAACACCTTTCGCCCGTGTGTGTGTGTGTGTGTGTGTCCTTTCCATTGGTATTCCTCTGAGGCTCTGACTGCAGCAGCGGTGTGTGTGTTACCTGACGGAGGGCGACATGTTTAAGGTGATTACGGCAAACTCACTCCTGAAATAGTGGTTGCCATGACCGTGGGACATCCCTCCCCTCCCCTCCCCTCCCTCCACCTCCTCCTCTTCCTCTTCCTCCTCTTGGCGCCATGGTTACCACCATCATCCCCGCTACGTTGCCGGGGCGGTGACGGACGAGTCAGATGACCTTTTTAAGAGCGGAGAAAACTACGACTTGTTGTTGCACCTGCTCAAAATGTCCGACACGCCGCCAGAGATTCATCTCCCATCTCCACATGGCGACCCTTGTCACCTACGCCCACGCCACCATCACCACCATCACCACCACTTTGAGCATCTCAATCCACGCCGTCTCCTCGGAGACGTGCACCATCACTCCTCTTCCTCTTCTGCACACGCTCACCTTTAACGGAGAGCACTGCTCACAAGCCCCTCATGTGAGGAGTGTGTGTCCTGTTTATACACACTCATGCCCCTCTGTGTGTGTGTGTGTGTGTGTGTGTGTGTGTGTTTTGTTGCTCTGGCACTTTGCCAACACACACTCGGGGATGCCCCCGCATTGAAATGACCGTTCGGATAAAGACCCCCTCCTCCTCTTTCCTTCCTGCCGGCCGGCCGGCCGCTCGGCCCTCTCTGCGCCTCCTATAGATCTGCGTTGTAACTATGTGCTTTCCAAGTCTGCCTCCCTGCTCTGGCTCCTGATTGGTCGAAGTAGGAGGTGGTGTGTAATGTATACACGGGGAGGTGGAGGAAAGGAAGGGAAGGGAAGGAAGGTGGGGTCTACTCGCTGAGGTGAGGAAAGGTAGGGGTAGCTAGGAGGGGAGATTATGCACAGTGCTGACGGTACATGTTTAGTTTGGTGGTGATTCAACCCGAGCGTGCTCCTCGCTGTGCGGCTACACCTCCTCCTCCTCCTCCTCCATCTCTTTCTCCTCCGTCTGAATGAGACGAGGATCGTCTTAATGAGAAAATGCAAATGGGGGAGAAGAAAAGAGCTCCGCAGGGGAGAGCGAGGAGAGACAGACGAGGCGGAGATGAAGTGTTTCCTGATGGTGGTTGCATGCAGGTGATGAGTGACCTCACATCTGCATGCCTGTAGACACAGATGGAGGGATAGGTGGAGGTGGAGGAGGTGTAGGTGGAGTGACTCTTCATTGAGAAAAACGTTCTGCAGGGGGAGGCCTCGGAGGCCTCCGATCAGTTCTTGATGATCCAGCAGCCGCAACCTCTCGCCCCTCTTATGTCCTTGGACCTGGTCGTCATGGTGACGGCCACCTTTGGGGGGAGGCACGGCGTGAGCTTCCTGTTCCTGTGACATCACACACACACACACACAGATATATACTGTATATATGAAAGTGAACATAGACGATCACTCCGGAGGATGACGAACGAATGAATTAGTCACCGGCTGGAAGTGAAGACACAAAAGATGGAAGTCTGCGAACAGACGATAACGATTATTTTCACTTGATTGATTGACGAGCGGTCGCGGAGCTCGTGGTGACGTCGCGTTCACCATCAAACAAGACAAAGAGAAGCAACAAATGTTCAGATTTGAGAAGCCGGAACCAGAAAATGTTAAAAAGTGCTGTTCATTTTCTCTTTAGTGGATCGTAGAAAGTTTACCTGCAGTATTAAGTATTAAAATATGAGGTTTGTTTCTTTAAATCATCTCGTTTATACACCTGCAGATCTGATCCCGGTCACACCGGTCAACTTTCCGTCAACGTATTTTGAAGAATAGCATCAGAAAAGTTTGATGCAAACACTTCTGTCAGAATAAGTTGTGGAAACAGTTCGCCTGGCTTCCTATCAGCTGTTCTAAAACTACTTCTCTGCCTAGTAACGGTTGCTAAGCTATGATTGGATGACCGTTTTTTCAGGGGAGGGGTTTAGTAAAAGGTCGACGACCACCTACAAATAAAATTCTCAATCATATTGAAACATTTAGTCAGACTTTCTTGCACATGCAAGCAGCAACCTCAGTGCCAAAAAACTGCAGTTCCTCTTGTCGTCCACTTGAGGCTGGCTCCAGAAGTGAGTCAGTCTCCATAAGTCCCCATGTTAAAATGTCCAACTTCACAGCAGAAATAAACATGTTTACAGCCTGGTACAAAAAACAGTTTTGGTCTCTATAGCTAATTTCCCCGTTCATGACAACTGTACTGAGGGTGAATTTAATACAACTCACCTGTTCAGATTATATTAAGGCTTAAAGTTATGCAGGATTAAGAGCGTGGACGCTTTGATTGACAGGTGGGTGCACCAATGATCCACGTCTTTGTCGATTTTTAGATTAGCCGGGGAAGCGGCAGAGGCTGGATTACCGAGATCGAGGCAACCAGAGCCAAAACACTGAGCTCTGTCAAAAACGTCACAGAGACTACGTCCATGTTTTATACGGTCTATGGTCTATCCCGACCCAACGTACCACATGTGGTACGACCCGTCATGCTGTTAAAGCGGCACGATTTATATGAACAATGGATCAAATGTGTGATGTAAAAAAGGGGTCGACCTCAGCTGTTATAGCACCTTTTAGCTCGTTGTTTTGGTTTTTACAGCGCATTTGTTTTCATTAAGTTTTCATTGTGCTGAAACTTTGGATCTCTGTTCATCGTCTGGTACTGACGCTCCATAGCTGTACGTGATAGCCTGTGTTTGTTGATGATGAAGGTCTTTCTCGTGGCGCTTCAGACACGTTTTTATCTTTAATTGAACACAAGTTTGAAACAATAGAGCAGAAAATTTATCTTTATCTGCTCTTAACTACATGAATCACATGTTTAACTAGAGAGTAAACCTCTTCGTCACTGGACAGACGTGGAGAAGAGTTTCTAGACCTACGAAGAGAGTTCAGACTCTTTAAAGAGGAAAGTCTGGACCTACATCGCCTCCAGGTCCTGTTCGCATTGTCTGCTTTAAATGTTCAACACATTTCAGGCTTTGTGGGATCTGTTCCAGCTTTTATAAGCCCAGAGGTGTGTGCACATGACTCACTAATGTGGAGTAACAGAGGCGATTGTAATAAACTTTCGGGCAGATTGAAGGTTGCGTTGACGGCGTTTAGAGAAGCAAATTTCTTCTTCTGTTTGTGTGAAAACGTCGCTTAACGTTGAAGCTTTAAATGGATGATTGTGCATCATCCTCCTCACCGGTTTCACGCTTTGACCTTCGATGTTACGTGACCATCCCCACCGGTTAAAGCACCAAAACGAGCTCTTTAGAGCCGTCAGATCGAATCAGTCCGGAAGATTTCACGATCTTCACGCTCGGTATATTTATTGTCTGCAGACTTTTTTCCCCTCCGTGTGTCGGTATGTTGCCACGTTGTGCCGTGCTGCTGACTGTAGCTGCTCATCAAAGAGGCTGAGTCTCGTCTTTTCGGGAACGGGGGTGTTACGAGGACACGCGAGGAGGTTTCTAAAGAGGAAGCATTTCATGGCATCAAAAAGTAGAAGGCGCGGCGGATGTCCTCCTTTCACGTTCAATCGACTGTGATCCAAGCCGAGGAGCTTCATTGATGTAATCTCGCCCTCCCTCCCTCCCTGACGTGGATCTGCTCGAATCCTTTCCTGCTACAGCAAACTTCATTTTGTTCCCCTTCGTTTGATGCAAATAAACTCACCTGCAACACGTGCCTTCATTATCAGTTAATTAACTGACGGTTAATCTGATCATTTGAGTCATTGTTTGGATTATAAAGTAGCAGCAGCACTGACGCTAAAGGTGACGTTGTCGATTTATTTGTGTCCGACGAGTGGCGTGCTTTGAGCTAAATGCTAATGTTCCACATATTATTGGTCGGGTTGCGTTCCCAGGTTAGCTGGGCCATGTAGTTATTCCAGCGGGTTCTGGGTCTGGGTTCTGGTGACGTACCCGGAAAACCTCCAAAGGAAGGCGCCCCGGGGGCATCAGATACCTGAACCTCCTTAGATGGCTCCTTTCGGCTCTCTACTCCGAGCTCCTTCCGAATGTCCAAGCTCCTCGTCCTATCTCTAAGGCTGAGCCCAACCACCCAGCGGAGAAAGCTCATTTTGGCCACTTCTATCCGCAATCTCATCACCATCATCATCAAGTCAGAATATCCAAAGCTGTTACATCTCATCGCGAGGCGAACATTAATGTCTCTAAAAGAATTAACATCAATCCGTCTGATAGTTGTTGAGATATTTCAGTCGGGAGTCCGCCGAGCCGCTCAGTGAAGTTTGCATTTACACCCTTTGATGTGATTTTTGTGACTCCCTCCGGTAACTCTGAGTGGAATTACACAGAGCTTCACTAATCTGTTTTGTTCCACGAAATAATATCCATCACGAACACGTCACCTTTGAGAATACCTAAATAAATACTACTGTCTGGGGAAAAGGCTCGAAACAGTCATTAGATATCTGGAAGTTTGATGTGATGAAACCAAATCAACCTGATGTTTCCAAAGACGTTCCGGACAATTAAAGGTCCAGTGTGTCAGAATTAAGAGGCTCTATATACAGATTATAATCTTCATAGCCTTTTTCGTGTTTATCCGCACAGACTGTATAAAACCTGGACGTAGTCTCCGTGATGTCACCACAGGTTTCTAAAGAGTTGTTGTGAAGCTCGGTTTGGTCGCTCTGGTTGTCTCCGAGGGCTGAATGACGCCTGGTTGCTCAAACAAGCCATCTGTAGTGACACCCAACTGTCAGTCAAAGCGTCCACGCTCTTAATCCTGCATAACTTTAAGCCTTAATATAATCTGAACAGGTGAGTTGTATAAAAATTCACCCTCAGTACAGTTGTCATGAACGGGGAAATTAGCTATAGAGACCAAAACTGTTTTTTGTACCAGGCTGTAAACATGTTTATTTCTGCTGTGAAGTTGGACATTTTAACATGGGGACTTATGGAGACTGACTCACTTCTGGAGCCAGCCTCAAGTGGACGTTTGATGAACTGCAGTTTTTGGCACTTGGCTTCACAGCCATGGAGGTTGGCGCTTGTATGTGCAAGATAGAATCCGACTAAATGTCCCAATAAGATTAAGAGTTTTTGTGGTGGTTGCCGAGCTTGCCAGCAATGGTCCAATCATAGCTTAGCAACCGTAACTAGGCAAAGAAAAACATCTTAATAGGTTTTAGTAGTGCTAATAGAGACCTAGGCTAGCTGTTTCCCTCTATTTCCAGTCTTTATGCTAAGCTAAGCTAACCTGAGAGTGGTTTCGACCTTCCTCGTCTGACTCGCGTCGGACTGTTCCTTTAACCATAACAGAGCATCAGCTGTGTTGCCGTGGTTACTCGCATCCCCAACAGAGGCTCAACACCAATTTAGAGGAGTGATTAAAACCGTTAACCGCCGGGACGACCTCACACCGTATTCCAGACGTCCTGTTAGGCCGAACCGGCCAATCAGAAGCGAGTATCCCCCCGCCCGCCCGCCCTCCTCACTCTACCTTGGGTAAAATGTGTTGGAGCCATCGGGGAGACGTTCATTTATATGAAAGTGTTGCAGCTTCAACACGAGAGAGCGGCGGCCATTTTAAATGAGAATCAATATACACACAAACAGAGAGACTTTCATAGACTTGTGAGGACCAAAGGTCCCCATAGAGATCTATGAAGCATGTCCTGCAAACTGTGTGTGTGTGCTGCTTATGTGTGTGTGTGTGTGTGTGTGTGTGTGTGTCGATGCGGCAGATTTCGAGCTCTTGTCTTCACCTTCCTCATCACATGGTTCACACAGTGTGTGGTTGCCAAGACAACAGGTAGTGGAGTGGATAGGGTCCCCCGGGGATTGGTTTGTGTGTGTGTGTGTGTGTGAGATAGAGAGAGGTGCGGTTATCATTGTGTATTCTGTACTCGCTCTCTCTCTCTCCACCCTCCCTCCTGCTGCAGATAGATCCAGCTCTGAAACAGCACGACCAGTGAAGCGTGCAGCCGAGCATTACCATGCTGACTGTAGGACTGACTGATAGTGTGTGTGTGTGTGTGTGTGTGCATGTAGACTGTGTTTATGTGTGCAGGGTTTGTTAATGCAGGCATGACGATGTGGTCCAAGGTGACTCCTCCTGAGAAAAATGGACAGTCTTCATCAGTAATTATAAAGGATTAGAGAGAGAGAGTGGAGGCAGGAGGAAGGTCATTAAATCAGCTGATTTAATTGATTAGATCGACAGAAAATTCATCAATTTATCGTCATTTATTAAGCAAACACACTAAATATTAAAGTCCCCATGAAACAGGAAGCAGAGGGATGTTTGCTTCCATATATTTACACTGTGAAAACAGTCGGATAGGGTTCTTTGTTGGTTGCTGAGCCCGGTTCTGTTGCCTGCTAACGGCAGATTCAGTTAGCAGCAGTTAATTAGCGGCTAGCTACTTTAGCAAGCGGTTAGGCTAAAGCTATCTGTACCACAGTTAGTGCTATGGTCTAGTGTCAGCGTCTACCCGTGGACAGGGTCGGACCTTGGACCGAACACAACCTCCAAAACCAGCAGTCATTAGTCTGGCAGGGAATACGTTAGCCTACCGAGGTGGTTTTCTTGCTGAGTCAGTTCAGTTAGGTACATGGCTGACCTCGGTACTGTAACGTTATTCCCTGTTGGTCTCAGAGGCTGTGCTTGAACCCGGTCCAGTCCGGTCCGCCTGGTTCTGTTGCCTGCTAACCGGCAGATTCAGTTAGCATGTAGCAGGACTTTGAGGTGATCCTTTTCTCTGTTTCATGCCGCTGTAAACTGAATATATTTGATTGGCGAGTTCATAACTGTTACTGTTAACCATGCTAAACGCACAGGTCTATGGATTGGATGTGTCAGACATTCATGCTCCCCAGAAGATGAATCCCGACTCCAAAGACAGTCAGACTGTGGCCAGTTGTGGCCCTGTTTGGTTTATTTCATGTACCCAGCTTCTGAACGTGTCTGGCTCGCCGCAAAATAGAGACACAGAAGTTTCCTTTTGTTTGTTTGTCTCCATATGAAGCTGACACGCAACCACAGACTACAAACATGGAGTCTTTGCAGGAGGTAACATGTGACACGTCGCCTCCGTGTCCATGTATTCCGACCTCATTGCAAAAAGTCTTAAACCCAAATTTTTTAACAAAAATACCAACAACTTGTCTTGTGCAGCTTCATCTGAATGATCTATCAACCCGTGCACGGTGAAATTACCAAACTGTCGTCGTGCTGTCATCAAATAGAGCCAAAATGTCTAATGTCTCCATGTGTGTTTGTGTAGATGTGCGGGCCCAGTTGGTGGAGCAGCAGCGATGTCTGGAGCAGCAGACTGAGATGCGAGTCCAGCTGCTTCAGGACCTGCAGGACTTCTTCAGGAAGAAGGCCGAGATCGAGACGGAATATTCCCGAAACCTGGAGAAGCTCGCCGAGAGATTCATGGCCAAAACACGCAGCACGAAAGACCATCAGCAATACAAGTGAGTTCAATCCTGCATAACTTTAAGCCTTAATATAATCTGAACAGGTGAGTTGTATAAAAATTCACCCTCAGTACAGTTGTCATGAACGGGGAAATTAGCTATAGAGACCAAAACTGTTTTTTGTACCAGGCTGTAAACATGTTTATTTCTGCTGTGAAGTTGGACATTTTAACATGGGGACTTATGGAGACTGACTCACTTCTGGAGCCAGCCTCATGTGGACGAGAAGAGGAACTGCAGTTTTTAAGCGCCACTTGGGTTGGGACAGACGGCTTAAATTGCAAATATTTGATCGCTAACGCGAAGAGAACCTTAAAGCTTCTTTGAAAAAATGTAGAATTTAATTAACAAATTAATTAGGAGGCTTTATTATAGACTGGGGAGTATATACAGTAATTAAAATGAGCTCCACCTTTACCAGCTGTAACATTAAAGTGATGAACACATCAATTATAATCTAGTTATATAATATTTATCACTCTGTCATCTGCCATTCTGCATAAGGAGTACTTTTACTTTTGGTACTTTAAGTTTACTTTGATGCAAATACTCATGTACTCAAAGTAATGTTGAATGCATACAGAGTATTTTTACACTGCAGTATTTCTCTCGTGTCTCCTCCAGGAAGGACCAGAACCTTCTCTCTCCGGTGAACTGCTGGTACTTGCTGTTAAACCAGGTCGGTTGCGTGTTCGAGACAATTTGACAACATGAAATATGAAACCATCAGAGATATTCCTCCACCTCACCTACTCTCTTTTTTATGTTTTTCCAGGTGAGGAGGGAGAGTAAAGACCACGCCACCCTCAGCGACCTCTACCTGAACAACGTCATCACCCGCCTCACGCACATCAGCGAGGACTCGGCTCGCCTGCTGAAGAGGGTGAGCTGATATTCAGTATTGTTGCTGCAAATATGTATTCATCCGCCGCTGGAAATAGTCCCCAACAAATGCACAATTAGCAAACTAAAACAGAAGATTGCACAGAGTATTTTTCTTCTTGCTTACGTACACGTGAAAATTAAAAATCCCGTTACGTTAACGGTGATCAGGAGAGTGCTCGGCTCTTTTCGTCGGTCCGGTCTGCAGGATGGAAGAGCTTCACACTCTGCACATCACGGGACCTTGGTAATAAACCGTATTTAAGGTGACATTTTATTGGCTATAAAAGCAAACTTTCTACTGTAAATCTATATAAACGTTCCAGTCGAGGTCCCCCCTCTCCTTTAAATCTGTCGCAGTCTCTGGTAATAGATTGTGAAGTGAAGCATGTACGCCGGCTGCACAGAGAGCGAGAAAAGCTAAATGGAATAAATCCTCCAATTTTCTAAACGTGCACGAAATAAAACGAGTCTTAAATCATTGATATGTAAAAAAGCTGCATCGGTGATTCATCACAGATCAGAGAGGAAATCATGTTTTCGATGATGCTGAAGTTATCAGAGGTGGAAGAAGTGTTAATACGTAATAAGTATGATCAACAACATGTATTTAAAGAACTCATGAGGCAGGAAACGGCTTCTTTAACGCTGTTTTATGATGATTGAGTCAAAAAAATCACATTTTCTTAAAACATGCGATAAATTCTTCTTGTCTTTATTTTAAATTAACTTTATTAAAACGTTCTCGACACGTCTACGAAACAAAACTGTGCTGGAGCGGTTAAAAAAGATCAAAACGTCGCCTTGCTTATCTGCTTTGCATCAAATTATTACGTTAAACTTTCAGTGACTTTGTCAGAACAAAACTGAGAGAAATGTTTGAACGTTTTCAAGTCTGAATATAAAAGAACGTCCACAACGTCAAAAATACATTTCATATATAATGAAGTCCTAAAAACTGTTTTTATCTGTAGCTTGAAGCTTAACGCAGGTCGCTGAACTAGAATTATGAAAACTAAACTTCAAACTTCGTTTGTTTGTGTTGACGACTTTATCGTGGCCGGCACTCGCTCACTCTCATTCACTGTCTATGTCGCTCAACCACTGCAGCAAACCATCGGACACAAACCAAATTAAACTTCTTCGTGTTTCTATTTTGCAGCGTAAATTTCAGTCAGACTCAGATTTAGAAGCTGCTTCATGAAATTAACAAAGTCAGAACACAACAGGTCGAGTATCAGAGTTTAGATAGTTTTAGACATTTCAGGCTGAGCGTCTGATTGGCCGCAGTTTGACGTTGGGCTGCGTTTTTACAAAAGGTCGCTTTGTTTTTTGACACTCAACTGATGGAAAAAAGCCGTATCCTGTCTGAATGTGGCCTAAATCTGACACACTGGACCTTTAAAGTATCAAAAGTAAAAGTACTCATCATACAGAGTGTCTACTTAAGCATTACTTTAATGTTACTGTTGGTCGAGGAAGAGGACTTCATGTACTTTTGGTAGTTTAATCTGTAAAATCAGATCATCCATCCATCTTCTTCCTCTTATCCGGGGTCGGGTCACGTATCCCGAGGCGTTCCCAGGCTAGATGGGCTATGTAGTCCCTCCAGCAGGTTCAGGGTCTGCCCCGGGGTCTCCTCCTGGTTGGATGTGCCCAGAACACCTCCAAAGAAAGGCGCCCAGGAGGATCCTGATTAGATGTTGAACCACCTCAGCTGGCTCCTTTCAGCTCTCTGACCTCCCTCTGAATTTTCCGAGCCTCCCCGCCCGGCGGAGAAAACTCATTTCGGCTGCTTGTATCCGTGATCTCATTCTTTGGGTCACTACCCAAAGCTTGTGACGATAGGTGAGGGTTGGAACGTGGATGGACTGGAAAGTCGAGAGCTTTGAGAGCTCTTAAATAAATGCTGTGAAGTTAAAAGCACAATATTCATCTCTGAAATCTTGTGAAGAATAAAGCAGCATAAAATAAATATTAATGTCTCATTTCTGTACTTAAGTACTTAAAGTAAATGTACTCTGTTAGTTTCCAGCTGGGACTTTCTCCTGCAGACGTCGAGGCTTCTTGAAGAGTTGACTCTAATGAAAAGTAAAAGTCAGAACTCCCCTGAGGTCCGTTAGGCCGCCTCGGAGTTTAACAAATTAAACACGCGTGCACACAAACGCACACGCTCTTCACCGCCTCCGACTTTAGCTCGCCGTCTTCATTATTAATCCCTCGTCTTTTATTCATGCTAACTAAAGTGCAGCGGCTGACGGCGGCTGCGAGCAGCGAGCCCTCCGTCCGTCACATCGTCAGAAACTCTGATAGACGGCTCGGTGTGGCCATGACAACGCTGACAGCCGGCCCCCGTGGCCATGGCGACGGGGCTCAGCTGATCTTTTCTCAGCGGGGCACCATGGGAACGGGACTCATCCATCCTGGGATTCCACAGTCATTTAGCATAATGCAATATTAATGTGGCGCCGCGCTGCCACATCGCTCCCTCCTCAAACTGGAGGGGCTGTTTAATGGATGAGGCAGCCGAGCTCGGCTCGGTTCATTTGTGGATTCATTTGTTTGTGTGTGGTCATTTATTTATTTATCTGGTTCTGTTGTAAGAAGGACTCAAATCTGCAGCTTCATGCTGAGTTTCAGCTCTTTGTTTCGCTGTTCGACCTCTCAGCGCTCGACTGTACTCGACCCGCTCAGCAGAACATGGAGGAGCGTTTAGCAGCTAAAGAGACAAGATATTTCCCAGAGGAGCTGTTAGAGATGAATCTGTTTTCATTTTTTTGGACTCAGGCCTGAAGCAGTTAAAATGAAACCACGTGGGGCGACCCGTGTACAAAGGCTCAGTCCTTAACGGTATCTGTCAAAGTAAATCGACAAATAAAGGAAATAAAATTCAATTATAACTATAAAACTGTGTTGATGCCTTCTGCTGAAATCCCTGGGTAGTGTAGTAAAGTGTGAAATGTTGACAAAAAGTAGAATATTGTTATAAAGTTTAACGACTGAATCAAGTCTGTAGCTGAAAATATGTAGAAGAAGTGGAAGTTCAAAGTGTTAAAAGGTTTGTAGAAAGATTCGAAGGTTGTTCCATTCATTTTAATGTAAAAAAGATTAAGTTGAATATTTCAAAAAGTATGAAAGGTATGAATTAGTAAAATACACACCATAATGTGCTAAATGAGCTGAACGTAATGGTATTTGAATGGTTTCTGTAGGACAAAGTATGTATGAGAAGTTAGGTACCAAAAATCAAGGTGTACAAATAATAATAGAGATTTGAAGAACAACAGTGCGGACGCCAAACCGGCATAATTAAACCAGAGAAGTTTAAAGGTGAAACATTTCATCTGAAACATGATGAGAGCCATGATGAAGTCCGGACCATGGTCCGAATGCAGACTAAACACCAAGTCAGTCCAGACCCTGTGTTTTAAATTAAAACGTTCAATTGATCAAGTGAATTGTTGATAAATTTATGTTGAACGTACAGATCATTCACAGTGACCCCGTCCCCAGATGAATGTTGTTTTAATGCATGGCTGTATAAAAAGAACCGAGGCTCTGTTCACAGAAGCAACAGACATAAAATTACTCGGATCTTCTGAAACAGAGTAAATAGTTCCAGCAGCTGAGATGCTTCCCGCTTACGGTTGCGAAGTCGCAAACTTGAATGGTGATAAAATGATTTAGTTGTGGAACTCTTTCCAAATGTTATTGTATCAAACAGATTTAAAAAAGTGTTTTTGGGGGCCGTTGTGCATCATGCGATGGACGCCGGAACTCTGTGGGTTGATTCCCTGTCATTGACAACAGTGTCACGGTGACGTGAACTGCTGGAGCCGGCTCTGGTTTTGTTGTTGCTGTTGTGAATTTGCTCTCAGTTGATTAAATGTTATTTTGTGGTGGCCAATCATTACGGAAATCTGAGCTTAGACGATGACTTTCTGCTTGCCTCAGGTTGATGATATTTCTCTTCTTCTTTTTCAGAGTAAGGAGATCATCTTCCAGCTTCAGGAGGACCTCATGAAGCTTCTGAACGAGCTTTACACGGTAAGTGTTCAAACCTGACGAGTAAAATCTGTAATCTGTAGCATCCGTGTTCGTGTTACTATGGGCTGCTGTTACCTAGGTGATCAAGACGTATCACATGTACCACGTGGAGACGATCAGCGCGGAGACCAAGCTGCGGGAGGCAGAGCGCCAGGAGGGGCGCGTGAAGGGCGTGTCGGGGACGGGAGGAGGGGTGGAGCCTGTGTTCGGCCTGCGGATAGAAGAGCGCCACCAGAGACGCAACGCCGCCCGCAAGATGGAGAAGATGAGAGAGAAGGTACGAGGATGTCTCAGGTCTTTATGTCTTCGTACTGAGGAGACGAAGAAGTAATGTGAGGATGGAGGAAAAAAATCAGTTTGGGAAGTTCCTCAAATATTTTTCATGATACGGGTGAAATAAATAAATAAATAAATAAATAAATAAAGATATGGGTAACTGAAGGATTCAGGTAATCTAACCAATGTGTTCATGTGTTTGTTTCTTCATTAGAGGAAGGCAAAATACTCAGAGAACAAACTGAAGACTCTTAAAGCCAGGAACGAGTATCTGCTGACTCTGGAGGCCACCAACGCCTCCGTCTTTAAATACTACATCCACGACCTGCCCGACATCATAGACGTGAGTATACATCATGACACAAACAGAGAAATAACAAGGCAGAACATTTGAAATGAGAATGAAACATTAAAATGAGCTCCTCTATCTGTTTCAGTGCTGTGACCTAGGGTACCACTCCAGTCTGAGCCGAGCTTTGAGAACCTACCTATCAGCCGAACTGAGCCTTGAAGCCTCCAGAAGGGCAGGTCTGGAGGTCCTGGAGGGGGCTGTGGAGGGCCTGGACCCCGCCCGAGACAGGCAGCGTCTGCTGGGCCTCTACCCCACTGCCTTCTGCCCCCCACAACGCTTCGGCTTCCAGTCCCACATGGGCGACACAGTCAGTACATCGCACCAACCAACCAATCAACCGGATGTTAGTTTGGTGATTTCCTGATTGTCCTCTTGTTGTTCTACTTCCTGTCAGGTGACCCAGATCGCCTCCCAGCCGCAAGTCCAGGCGGAGCTCACACTTCGCCTCACGCAGCTCCAGACCCGCCTGGCGTCTCTTAAGATCGAGAACGAAGAGGTCAGACATGGAAATATGTATACGAGCCAGAATGATGGTCAAGATTGACTATAGAGTTATTATCTGACGCAGAAACAAAGACACAAATTCATAATTAACTTGTTATTCCATGTTTTGTTTCTTTTTTGGCAAATAAATCCACCCAAAAATACATGTAGAGACCATAAATGTACAAAAAGAACAATTAAACTCGAAGAAACGAAAATAATTAAAGAGGCATATAATTGTGTGTTTATTAACATAATTTTTAAAATATAAACTGTTATGATCTATACCATTATCCTGCAACATTCCTGCTGCATATAATATATAATGCATATATAATTAATGTTATTTACAAGAACCTGTACGACTTTTTGTCATTTTTGGGGCCATTTTTCTCAGGCACAGATTAATCCTGCCTACAAAGCTCTCATTTTCACGGCAGCTCCCGTTGAGCTCGATAACAGACGTGTTCGAAACGCTGGAAATATCAACGATGTGGGCTGTAAACTCGGAGGTCTGAGATCAGGCTAACGCTACAAATTAATTTGGACATCATTAACGTCTGTACCGACTGTCCCGGCAGTTTACAGTGGCCAAAAACCTGACTGATTATAAATTAAAATGTTTTTCCAACTGATACAAACTTTACACATTCTTATGATAATTTATACTGTTTTAATCGAGCAGATGAATCCCCTAAAAATACATTTGCGGCATCTCAAAGCGACAACAGCATCGGCGTCCTCTCCGTTGTTTTGTTGCGGAGCAGACTAGAGTGTTGCGTGCACGGAGGGCAGCTGTTAACTCACCCTGAAGGGCATAAAAATGCTGAAGGAGTCTGGATTAATGAGCTGCATCTGCACGTCTCAGCAGCTTCCAAACACACACTCCTACACACACACACACCCTGATTATCATGTACAAATAAAAACACTTTTACACCCATTATCCTTGCTGTAAATACAAACACACTTTGCATACGTTGCATACATAAACAGAGCTGTGCTTGAACGCACGCATTTCATTTCAAACGTTACGGAACTTTGACCCTAAAACAATCGCGGATACGTAACTCGTGATCCGTGACGCCTCATGAGCTAATGGGATTTATTGAGGTGTTCAGTCAGTTGTTCATACGAGCACAGTTGTGGAGTTCTGTGTTTTGAAGGTTGAAAAATGGATTCAAGTGCAGCTCAGAGACGTTCAACAAGCTTCTCGGAGCAAGAAAACAGTCCAACGTTTCGCTACGTTACCGGAAATGATGACCAGTTCTTCTTCGGGTTGAGGTTTTATGGTAAAGTTTCAAAGTCCATTTTCTGCCCTCCCCCCTCTCCAGGTGAAGAAGACCTGGGGAGCAACCCTGACCACCCTCCAGGACATGACGGTGCTGGACGACTACGACGTCTCCCAGAGCTTCACCCACAGCCCGTCCTCCGAGTCAGTCAAGTCCAGCGTGTCGGACGGCTACTTGAACAAACCGAGTCTGGCCAAGAGACGGGCCAACCAGCAGGAGACGGAGCTCTTCTACTTCACTGTGAGCGAGCGGCACAGCGAATGTTCATACTTAAATATTGTTTTGTAGATATAGAGATGTTTGTAGATGTAACAAGACCGGAAGCCCCAAAACATCCGTCATTGGCCCCGAGATGCTAACGCAAATTCCACTGGGCACCAATACAATACGAATCTTTGCAGTTAATTCATGCTGTATATCCTCATCTGAAGAGTAATTAATTGATTTAATTTGTTTGTTTTAATCCTCAGAAATTCCGCGAATATCTGGAGGGGAGTAATCTCATTTCCAAACTCCAGGCCAAACACGACATCCTGAAGAAAGCCTTAGCCGAGGGTAAGACGTCCGTTAACCGTCTCTCTCTCGTGTCGTCTGTCTTTTATTTTATAACTCAGGAGGTCATCAACATTTCCTGCCCTTAAAGCTGCCTTTTCTTCCTCACAGGGTATAAAGCTGAACTACTGACTACCAGGTATTATTTCGTGTCACCGTGCATATTTTCTCTTCACGTTAATAATAAGTGTCACTTCCCACCGCTTCGGTTTGAGACACTCCTCTTAACTCTCTCCTCTTTCTGCTCGTTACAGTCGTGGGCGGAAGAACTCCCACAGCAAGCACCAGGTGAGAGTTTCACTTCTTTCAGGCTTCAGATTGTTTCGCCGGTTTTTTGTGGTAATAGCTGACAGTAAAGGGCGTAAAATCCACCGGGGATAACGGAGGCGTACATGTCTCCTTCATTCACTTTGCAAAATCCTATTTTTATGCCTGATCCTGTGATAGGTGGAAGTTGTACCAACTGCAGACAGTCAAAGATGATAAAAATGATTAAGTATTGAGTATGTATACGGTATATATATACATATCTCTTATTTACGGAAGCCCTAACATTCCGTAAGCCCCATACATTCTTACATTTTATTTCCTCTGTTTTCTCGTGACGACCAGTTAATTTAATTTGTTTTCTCGAGATCTCGAGTTCTTCATGACGTTATGTCGAAATTAAATGTTGTTATTCCGCGATAACGGGATAATATACTAGACTGTCCTTTTGTTTTCTCGAGATCTCGAGTTTGTTGCGTTGTTATTTCGGGAAAACAAAGTTTCATTATCTTGAGACCCTGAGAAATTGTCCCGTTATCACGAATGTGACAAGAATCCTGAACCAGGAGTCGAGAAGAACTTGTGTAACCAACGCTAATCGTGCACTTGATGACTTGTGTTTACAGGATTCAACCAAAGCCATACCTTTGCTTGTGGAGAGCTGCATCCGCTACATCAACCTACACGGTGAGTTTCAACATTCAGGTTTGATAGGTTTGGTTTTGCAGGTCTTGAAAAGTCTTAACGACGCCCCCTCTGTTGCCAACAGGTCTTCAGCATCAAGGCATATTCCGGGTGTCAGGATCACAGGTGGAGGTCAACGACATCAAGAACTCCTTCGAGAGAGGTGAGCAGGTCACCTGAAGGGCCACGTGACCAACAGGTGGTTGACTTGGATGCCGTTAAACTCGTTCCGTCTGTCTTCCAGGTAATGACCCGCTGATTGACGAGGAGAGCAACCACGACATAAACTCCGTGGCCGGGGTGTTGAAGCTCTACTTCAGGGGTTTGGAGAACCCGCTGTTTCCAAAGGAAAGATTTAATGACCTCATCTCCTGCGTCCGTGAGTACCGCCGTCTGTTTACTGTTGATGTGCAGTACTTTAATAGGTGGGGTCTTGTTTGTCCATAATCGTCCGTAACAATGTGAAATGAAGCGGTCAATGACGTTAACACTGGTGGTCAATGGGGCAAAGTCGCATTTCAAAATTCAAGTTGCACAGATTAATGTTGCCTCATGAAGTTTTGACGTTTTGAATTCTGATTACTGTTACTTTGTGCTGACGATCACGATATTTGCATTCGACTGTTTTCGTGCCAGCAGTTGGTTCACGTAATTTGGTTGCCGATTTGACAGTTTGTCAACACGGTCAGCAATTTTGGAGGCAATTAAAGTACCAACTGCTGCAAATGTGTCTTCTACAGAGTCTGAACACACAAACGTGATATCACACATATTTTTAGATTCACTGTGAATTTTTTTTGCGTCATTATCTCTTATGTTCATCCCAAATAAAAAATCACAAATGCTTAGAAACTTAGAGAAAAAGACACGTCAGAACTTTATTTAAAATCAACATATTTTTTAAGTTTTCTCCATTATCAAAGTAATTCAGTGATAGTTATCTGTACGTGTTCGGGTACACTGAAAACAGGAACAGCTAATAGATGATTCGGCATACTTATAATTTATTTATTTGGGATCAGTTTATGCGTTAACTAAAAAGTAACAAGGAATCGCTACAAAAAAAAAAGACAATTACATCATTTCATTTTCAGTTCTCAATTTTTTAAATTTTGTCCAACAGACAGTCATCTTTATATCTTATTTTATATCAAAAACATGTAAAATAACAACACATGAGTCACGTTAAATCAATAATGACATTGGTATTGGCCTAAAAATCCAATATTGCTTGGGATATATGGTAGTTACCGTAGACGCAACTGAGCCACGTAACGGCAAGCTACGTAATTAGTAGCATTAAAAACGCAATTTTTACAGCAGATTGCGTGTACGTTACCGTAGCGCTCTCGTATTGTTTTCTTTCCCTGATGTGGCACTAAAGACTTAATTTCTGTCCTCAGCCCACGCGCTCACTTTCCTTCTCAGTGTGTTTGTCTTTGTGTCTCTTATGTGTCTCTTTGTCTTTTTGAAACTCATCCTCTCTCCTCAGCGGAGACACGAAGCCGGCTGATGTTTTATTTTCAGGATGTGTCGTTGCGTTACACCTCGTGATGTCTCAGAGACTGACGATGGCTGTTCTCGTCTGCATTTCTTGCTGCAGGAATCGAGAACATGTACGAGAGAGCGCAGTGCATCCGTAAGATCCTGCTGGGCGTCCCGAGGGCGACGCTGGTGGTGATGCGTTACCTGTTCGCCTTCCTCAACCAGTGAGTATCCACTCACGCAAACCCAGGCCCCTCACAACTCGTGATTATCGCCCATTTTCTTTCCATTTGCCAGAGTTGTTCTCCTCATCACGTGGTTTTAAACCTCTCTCATGGTGAAGTGCTCACTTAGAGCATGTAGAGATGATACAGCAGAGCTCATTTCATCTCTGCAGCCTCTCAAATAAATATAGCATGAGTGCAGCGAGGGATGGAGAGGTGTGATGTGCAGGTGTGATCTACCAGCTTGAATGTATTTGTTAGCAGCCATATGAAGTCGTTCAGCTCCGGTGTTATTAAACCACAAGCTTCACCATCAAGCAGAGTGAATATAATTTTATTTGAATTAGTTTCTAACCTCCAGGTCGTGTGAAATCTGATGGGAACATCCCAAGAAACAACAACAGAGATGAAAGTCTAGTGAATAAAGCGTTTTATCATCAGTACTTTATTAATACACACATTTTTAAACAATAATCTGATTATCAAACACAAATTAGACCATTACATAATGAGCTACAAGGTCGTAATTTAAAGGAAATCTACAAAATTCAAATCTTGCATGTTTAGACAATTTAAATTCAATATATCTTTATAGTATTATTTACAGAGACCAATCATGTCCCACCATGAGCAAACACTTGGTGACAGCAGCAAGGAAAAACTTCCTTTTAAGAGAAACCTCGAACAGAACTTGGCTCCATTGTGCCAAATCATAACAGAAGTTTTCTCATGACACTTGTCATATAAGTGCTTGCTCATGGTGGGAATTGTTGGGTCTGTGTTCGAGATGTGCTATACATGGACCCACCATGAGCAAGCAGTTGGTGACAGTGGCAAGGAAGGACATTAAAGATGGCAGCTGGTTTTTTCATTGTAAAATCATGTCAATGTTTCAGCGCTCTCCTACTGTTTCCCCTTTCAGCCTTTCCCAGTACAGCGACGAGAACATGATGGATGCTGGGAACCTGGCCATTGTCTTCGGCCCCACTCTCCTGCCCACGCCGGACACACTGGACCAGGTAGCCTGCCAGGCGCATGTGAACGAGGTCATCAAGACGGTCATCCTGAACCACGACAACATCTTCCCCGACACCAAGGAGCTGCCCGGGCCGGTCTATGAGAAGTGTATGACTGGAGACCAGTACTGGTAAGACTCATCAATATTCATGTCATTTCATTAGGGGCTAATTATATTCATCTAATTATCATATCATAATGTTATTACTATTCTTGTGTGTAGCCTGTTTCTCACTTTCCGTCCAGATTAACCTCCTGAACTCTGATTATCCTTCATGAAACACAGACTGCCATCATTAACTGACAGAGAATATCATTAACTCACAGAGAAACGCTTCAGAATCGTCACATTTGTATGTTTTATTCAGCGTCAAAATTATCCAGTGATCGTTGTTTATACATCTGTGGGTACACGGCAAACAGGACCTGCTAAACAGCTAATTCGGCTAAAGTTTAATGGTGCTAATTTGCCAAAATGTCAACAAATACAGACTTACTGAATCCTTAACGTGACGTCACATCCTTACAGAAACCTGGAGGCCAAAGTCACGGACTAAGTTTGTTGTAGCCGAAATTTTGATTGTTGTTGTTTGACTGGTTGCACTGACCAACGAGGAGACAAATCTGGGTTGACCAGGTTGAACTGACAGGAAGTCAGACAAAGAATCCGGTCCATTTTCAAAATAAAACACCCTGTGCAAACTTAAGCCAAAAGGGAAACAATTTAAACTACATATCAACACAAAAAAACAGAAAAATGACCAAATCTGAGCAAATGAACAAAGTCTGGAGAAAAAAATGCTTCTAAAACACTCCTGGTGGAGTTTGAAGTCACGTGGAGAACAGACCAAAACAGCGGCTGCAACATGACGGACACGTGCCCGATGGGGTTTCACCACAAGTTTGTTTAGTTGTCGTTGGATCGGATACACTGGCCGACGAGGAGACAAGCCTGGGTTAACCAGGCTGGCTGAACAGAGCGGCGAGTGTGTCTGAAAAGGACCAAAATCCACATCTGAAAAAGAAAACTCAGAGATCTGTTATTAGAAAAGAAATTCTTGACCTTCACTTCCACAAGATACATGTCGACATTACCACAGTGGAGCTCTGGCAGGAACTTCTCAGTGATTAAAATACTGTAATTTTCTGTATTTGGGTCGCAAGAGGCCAAAACTTGTGTTCGGTTTGTTCGTGTCTCTGTTTTTCTTTGTTTGAGAGGCGATGTAAATATTCGTATTCCTCTTCTGTGGCTCTGCAGAGTGTTCGGTGTAAGTCGCCATCGTTATTTTGCACTGCAGGGGTCCACCAACCAATCATGGCAACCAATCAGAAACCGTGGTTATGGGTGTTAAACCAATCGTAGTGGAGAGAGAAGAGTGTGTGTTCTGTTCCCATCATAAACTCTTGACATTCATCTGAAGCTGTGTGTTTTCATGCTCGTCCTCACACTCTTGATATGCAGCCTTCTCTCCATCTGTGCTCCTCCCTTTGTTGCCATGTTTGAACGTCTATCTCTTCCACCGCTTGACACCTCCTCTCCCCTCCTCTCCTCTCCTCTCCTCTCTCCTCCTTTCTCCTCCCTCAGTGAGAGTCCGTTCAGCGAGCCGGGGGCGTTGGAGGAGGCCGAGCCCGACGGCGGCACCGAGACCCAGACCAGCGACGAGGGTACGCACGACCTTTGACCTTCACACACACACACACACACACACACACATACACACCGCCCACACGCTTCCCCATCACTCTGTGTCCTGCTGGTCCTGGTGGTGCTGATGGTGGTGGTGGTGGAGAGGCGTTGCTACGGCAACAGCAGCCATGGAGACATCTCACCCTCCCTCCCTCCTCGTCTCTCTATCTGAATTAATAGAAAAGACTTTTTAACGCTCTTGTCTGATTGGTCGAGCCGTGGGAGGAACAAAGCCGCAGAGACGGCTGATTGACAGGTTCAGGTTCACCTCTATTTCCACGTCTGCCTCTTATCTTCATCACCCCCCCCCCGTCTCTCTCTCTCTCTCTCTCTTGGCAGAGGGTGAGGCGGTGGAGGCGGTGGCGAGGTTCGACTACGTGGGCCGGTCGGGCCGCGAGCTCTCCTTCAAGAAGGGAGCGTCCCTGCAGCTCTTCCAGCGAGCGTCACATGACTGGTGGGAGGGGCGGCACAACGGCAACCACGGCCTCGTGCCTCATCAGTACATCGTGGTGAAGGACAGGCGAGTGCACACACACACACACACACACACACACACTTTTTAATTTCTATGTTTTTATTTCTGTATCAATTCAAATAAAAAATCATCATCTTCAGCGACCTGAGGTGGGCCGAATGATGCCCGGTTGCTTAAACAAGCCATCTGTAACGACACCCACCTGTCAATCAAAGCGTCCACGCTCTTAATCCTGCATAACTTTAAGCCTTAATATAATCTGAACAGGTGAGTTGTATAAAAATTCACCCTCAGTACAGTTGTCATGAACGGGGAAATTAGCTATAGAGACCAAAACTGTTTTTTGTACCAGGCTGTAAACATGTTTATTTCTGCTGGGAAGTTGGACATTTTAACATGGGGACTTATGGAGACTGACTCACTTCTGGAGCCAGCCTCAAGTGGACGACAAGAGGAACTGTACTTCCTGTGTTGGCTTCACTTAACAGCCACGGAGGTTGCTGCTTGATCTAGAGTCAGTGTTTAGTTTGTGGTAGTGGTTTAACATGGCGGACTCCACCACCGTTGATATTAAAGTATCATTTTAAGGTAATTCTTATTTTCAGGTGATTAAACACTGATGAAAACATGGTTATGAATATTATATTCTGTAAATAAAGCCTCTTAAATCTGACACACTGCACCTTTAAAAGAAATAAAGTACAGATTGTGCATTAATTTAATTTGAGGTTATAATTAGGTCGAGGGGAAGTAGGTAGGTAGTTTTTGAGTGTTTGTAAAATGTCACCAGACAAACGTGGAAGAGAATTTGTGTCGCAGATGTTTATTTATTCAGACTCTCACATATAACATCCTGCTGCCCCAAATATTCACTAGAGCACAAAATGTGGAGCCGGATGACTCCACCGCCGAAAATAGTCCCCAACTAATCCACCAGTTTGAGTGATGTTTGCTGAAAACTACAGAGTTTTTGGAGAATTACTGAAATAAACTGAGATTTTTGCGAATGTTTTAGTTGTTTTTGTTTTAATTACCTACTCGTTTAAACGTTTAACTTTAAAATAAAACACAATCTGTAGTTCTTTGGGAACTGGAACGTCCTCTTTGCTCTCTTCTCCTCTGCCATTATGTCCATAAAGGCAGCTGAGCCTGGTTACATTCCCTGCTTGCCCAGCTCCGGTTCTGGCACGACACCAGCTCCGCTCCCCCGTCAGCATTCCCTGTAAACCTCCTCTTCTTCTTCCCGGAGGTCCAAATCGCCTCTAACATGAGCTAACAGCAGCTAACAAACTGAGCTAACATGAGCTAACAGCAGCTACAGTTGTCAGCAGTTTACTTCACTGTCCATCAGGAAACTCTGTAAATCACAGAGAGTTGAGGCGGAGCAGCCGGAGGACATCAGAGGGAAAACCAGAAAACATTTTCTCCATAAAATATGATCCAGTTTCACCAAAATCAGTGAAATAGTTGGTGGTGTGTGACTTTGTGCCGTAAAGCATTACGTCCCTCGTTTGATTCATCGGCAGGTTGCGGTGATGGATTTGGGGGATTTGTTGCCCACTGGATTGCACGCCTTGTTGATTAACAGACTTATTGGACTGAAGAAGTCGCTAACCACACGCTATTGATCAGCTAATTGATGATTGGTGTGTTGTGTTGGATCAGCTCTCCTGTTTCAGGAGTGATTTGTCCTAATAGAGAGTGTGTGTGTGTTGGTGGTGTGTTTAGGGCTGACGCCATGTCCGATACACTCAGTCAGAAAGCGGACAGCGACGGAGGAAGCAGCAGCACCGACGACAAGAGATCCAGGAGCGAGCTGAGCTCCCCGACCGACATCAGACCACCAGAGATCTACAACAGGTCCGTCATGTAAGACACCTTCCATTATCACCAGACGAGACGGGATCGTTGACGTTGAAGCCATTTTCATCTTGTTCTCTCACCTCTAAAAATACCTGCGAAAGTCATCGTGCTGTCATCACAGCTGCCTCTCGTGTGACTCTCACGTGTTTCCCCGTCTGCAGACACTTTTCACTTTGAATCCGAACAAATATCTGATTATTTAGGAGTCTTTAACTGGTTTTAACGGTCTTAGTTTAAGACCGATGCTTCGGTATGACCTACATGAACAAACAAGACCATCAGAGAGAAGATCGGTTTATTCAGTTCAGGTTTATTTGTCATATTTAGGTTAACAGAGAGTCAACGGTACAATGAAATGTGTTGGAGAAAAACAGGTCAGCTCAGCATTCAGAGCACGAGACATAGAGGATAAAAATAAGCTGAAGGAATAGAGATATGAATAAAATATAATAGGATAAAAAACAAGCGTTTACATGACAGGATCCAGCAGGTTTTTCCATTCATTTGAGGGGTTGGTCCTGGTTTGTGGTTGAGCGACGTAGACAGTGACTGAGAGTGAGCGAGCGCTGGCCTCGATAAAGTCAGTTAAAAAGTGAAATAAAACGTTTTTTTTATTGATTGTTTCATCCGTCACTCCTCCGTCATTAATGAGTTAACATCAACCTGAGCTAACAGCGTTTGTACTTCCCGTTAACAGCCACAGGAGGAAGCGGACCGACGGTTTATTCCGCCGCCCCCTCGGCCGCTCCAACGACAGCCACTGCCACGGTAACGGAGGCGTGATGGAGCGAAGCTCTCCACCCGTGACGGGTCACTTCAGTCCCAGGGAGCTGCTGCTGGGACGGGGTCAAGGCTTGACTCCGCCTCTCGACAGCCCGGAACGCCGCCGCCGCTCCGCCGCCGCTGTGACCATGACAGTGAGCCGACACGATTCGCTGCGGAGGCCGGAGGACACGCCTATCCGGCGCTCCAGCAGCGGGCAGCACGGGTTCAGCGACTCCCATCGCTCCAGAGCGCTGGACCCCGACACGCTGGCACAGGTAGAGTTAATTGACTTAAAGAGACATCGTTAATTAATCCGTGTGGTGACAGTTGATGACTCTTTAACCGCCCTGCAGGACATCGAGGAGACGGTGACGGTGGCTCTGGGCGAGCTGAGGCAGCTGGAGCGTCAGGGCTGCCGGCCGGCTCCCGACGTGGTGCTGGACACTCTGGAGCAGGTGAAGAACGGCCCGATCACCACCTGCTCCTCCGAGTCTCCGAGCCCCCACAGTACCCCGAGTACCCCAGGCACGCCGGGAACCCCCGGCACCCCCGGGACTCCCGGGACGCCCGGCACCCCTGGCACCCCGAGCCCCCTCAGTCCTCTGAGCCCCATCAGCCCGCTCCCCGGACCTCCGCCTGGACCTCCGAGACCGGCCAACCCTTCCCCGGACGCCCTTGGCTCTTTTAAACCCGTGGCAGCCGCCCGAATCGGGGCTCCGCTGCGGCCCCCGGCCCTCAGGCCCAAACCTATGGTCCCACCTAAGAGCAGCACCCCGCCTCTGCCCCCACCGCTGGACAAATCCTGCACCATGTGAGCCAAACTAGGCCGATTAAAAACGGCCAAAATCAGGCCGACCCGGGCCAAAAATGGGCCAGAAGAGGAGATCAGGGTACTGCTTAATGTTTATAATCAACATGAGGGTAGAAACGGTAGGAAAGAGAAAAAGGTTTTAATGTAGTAATAAACTATAATATATGACATGACCTATGATATGATATGCCATGATATTTATGTGTCGTCAGGTTGGTGTGTACTCTCTTGGTGTGTAGGAGTTTACTTTCTCCATGTATCGAAGCATTTATCAAAGGTTAGCTGATAAAGAGACACAGGAAGAGCGTAGGCAGAGCATCCTGTCGGAGAGAAACGTGGGGAGTGTAGTTCAACTCCAGTAAAAATGTAGTTTTTAAAAAGTGACGTGAATGTTGGCTGTACTGTACCGAAGATAGGCGGCTAGGCGTTAGCTCAAAGCGCCAAAAAAATAAAAATAAAAACAGGCTGCTGTTTCCTTGAAGACTTTAAAGATCGGCTGCTGTATCTGTAACGGAGAGACTCTGACGTGTTGAGGAGGACAAACGGCCAAACGATGGTTCAACAACAATGACAACGTGTGACTTATAATTTATTTTTTTATTTTACACTCGGTTCAGCTGCTAAAAAGCTCACTTACACCTCAAAACCACGAAACGCCTCTTGAGGTCGTCGGTGACACCAAACTCACATTATTTAAACGTCCAGCTATTTAAATGAATGTTTCCAGTATTTAACGACTGTTCAGCCATTTATTGAATGTTCGGCGAGCTGCTGCGGCGACTCGCTAAACTTTTTAAAAACAGCCTTCTCGTGTTTTTGTTTGTTTGTTTGTCGGGGAGGGACGGGAGGGGAGGAGACCCAAACCGGAGCTTCAAACAGGGTGTGATGGGATGTTGGGTTGTGGGTGGGTGGTATGATTTTATTCTTCTTTGTGTGCATTTGCGTACACGAAATCCTACCGGGCACGCGACACGTTACGAGCTAATCGTGGAATATTCTAGTCAATGTTTCAAACCCCACCAGATGCGCCGCAGTCCGTCACGAATATGCAGATTTTTGACGGACGCCGCAAGCAGCTCGAGAAACGGCATGGAGAATCTGGTTGGTTTTCAAAATAAAACACCCTGTGCAAACTTCTGATAATAATTTCGTAAATATTCGTAAATATGCTACATAGTTTAAAAAAATGTAACAACGTAGCATATTTAAATATTTAGAAGAACATAAAATGACCAAATCTGAGCAAGTTAACAAAATCTGATGGACAAAATGCTTCTAAAATGTCCGTTATCTGGAAAGCCAGCCAGTACAAACACGTTAACGCGCTGCGTACACGTTAACGCATCGCTTAACGTGTCAACGTATAAATTAAGCGTTTATGCGTTTCCATGTTGACAGCACGTTAATGCGTCGTCAGCGTGTGAATAACGTGTTAACATTGTCAACGCGCCGCTTACGTGTTAACAGCATGTTAATGGATTAACGATATATTAGTGACGTACGTGTCAACAAGAAAGCGGCAACCTCCATGGCTGGGAAACGTGCGCGGTAGTGCCAAAAAACAAACAAACTGCAGTTCGTCTTCTCGTCCACTTGAGGCTGGCTCCAGAAGTGAGTCCATCTCCATAAGTCCCCATGTTAAAATGTACAACTTCCAACATGTCCAACAGATAGCTTGTTTGAGCAACCAGGCGTCATTCAGCCCGCGTCCATATTCCATATTTGTAGCTTCAAAATGGCTCTTCGGAAACCCGTGGGTGACGTCACGTACGCGTGTAAATCACGTATACGTGAAAATGGGTTTCCATACCGGTGGGGTTTAAAAAAACAGCGTCACGGCCGCGACTTGCCGTGACGTAGACGTGCTTGGTGGGGTTTCGCTGTAAGAAGGAGTGTGTGTGTGTGTGTGTGTGTCCTGCTTGCCTGCCCTTGTTCTGCTCCCTTGTTATAAGTGCAGACGCACTAGAATAGCGATAGACGATAGATAATTCATGCCTGCCTTGAGTGCCAGAACACGCAAGTGCAAGTTTGGGGGAAGGGGGGGGGGTAAAAAAAAAAAAAAGAAGCATGCCACTTTTTTGTGCGAGAGAGAGAGAGTGTGTGTGTGTGTGTGTGTGTGTGAATAATGGTTTACCTGCTTGTGAAGTCACTGAAGTCACTAGTTAACCTTAAATTCACAATAAGCTAACAGGGTGGGGCTCCGCGTGTGTGAACGCCCAAAAAAAAAATTAAAACAACAACACTTGAACAGCACACTGAATGTGGCCTCCAACTGGGCTGGTAACTGATGTGTGTGTGTGTGTGTGTGTGATTAAACATGACATGCTGATGTGTGTGTGTGTGTATGTGAAAGTGCCTTTTTTTTAAACCCTTGTCTTTTTTGGGGGGAAAGTTGTGAATCCACTCACGCATGTCCTGAACGAAGAGCAGCAGCACTCTGAATGAAATAATCATAAAGTGTTTTAGTAGATTTAACTGAATTCTGACTTCTAGCATTAACCCATTGTGACATTGCACTTTGATGTATAGGATCGTGTACTTGGCATGTAGCATCATAAACATGTTTGGTGCATTTTAACTCAAAAAGAAGAAGGGATGTGTTTCATAATAAAAGTTTTTTTTCCGTCCGTTAGTGTTGCTGTATTTGGAGCTTCCTAAAAAAGACGAGCTCACACATAGCCAAATGGATTGTATCGACGTGTTGTATTTATATTATAAATAAATCAGAAACATAAATTAGAATTTGAGTCATGAACTGATTAAAAACTTTAAATGAAATGTCGCTAAATGTTTTTTGTTTTTGTTTCTTTTTTTTTGGTTTTTGAACACTCAATAAACCTCCAAGTGTGTTCTGTAGAAATCTGTCTTCGTTTTTATTCATTTTTTTTCTTCAAACGTCCACTTGAGGCTGGCTCCAGAGGTGAGTCAGTCTCCATAAGTCCCCATGTTCATGTATATTCATTCTGGTAATGTACTTGTAAGCAGTTTTGAGGTACTCGAGTATTTCCATTTTATGTTACTTTATACATCGACTTCACGACCAGCGTTCACACTTTTTAAGGAATCATTTTCCAGGACTTTTCCAGGAGTAATTTTTGACAATACAGGGTAGCACCTGCTACCGGTCATATCATTTATCATAAGAGAGCTTCTTTTCATTCTTATGCGACCAACAGACGATTTTTAAACAAGCTTCAACTTCCGTGGCTGTGAAGCCAAGTGCCAAAAACTGCAGTTCCTCTTGTCGTCCACTTGAGGCTGGCTCCAGAAGTGAGTCAGTCTCCATAAGTCCCCATGTTAAAATGTCCAACTTCACAGCAGAAATAAACATGTTTACAGCCTGGTACAAAAAACAGTTTTGGTCTCTATAGCTAATTTCCCCGTTCATGACAACTGTACTGAGGGTGAATTTTTATACAACTCACCTGTTCAAATTATATTAAGGCTTAAAGTTATGCAGGAGTAAGAGCGTGGACGCTTTGATTGACAGGTGGGTGTCGTTACAGGTGGCTTGTTTGAGCAACCAGGCTTGAGGGTGATTTTCAGATCACCGCCACACTGAGCGACGTCACGGGTACGCCGTCGGTTCTTTATACCGTCAGTTCCCTGAACGCAACATGTAACTGATCATTTTCCCTGATGCATCAGTTAATTAATTCTTCATTTGGACTAAAAATGTTCACCACAGTTTCCTGTAGAGACGTGACGGCTTCTACTTTCTTGGTTTTTAAGTAGTCGTTAGTAAAACTGCAGATCTGCACGATTAAGAAGCTGACAACAGCAAATAGTTTGTATTTTATGTCTGTTAATAAATTATTTGATTTGATTTGAATTGATCAAAATAATAGACAAATTCTATTTTTGAGGCAAAATCTCTGAATACATCAAACATTTTTTACAGGTTCTCGAGTTCAGACATTTAATAAACTTTAACAGTCAGTGATCTTTGGTGGACAAACTATGAGTCGTGATGTTTCGTCGTCTCAAAGCTTTATTCAAATTGCATCGACAGTAAATATGTGCTAATAAAAATAAACATGTTAAAACAATAACTGAATTAAAATCACTGATGTTAAATAAACAAAAGGCTCAGCAGCGTTCTGACGTCGGATAAATTCACAGTGGTCGAAACGCCGCGTCTCTTTGGTCTGAAACTTTTTTTTTGGTTGGACCGCACAAACAGTTCACGAGAGAAGATTCATGTTCCGTGTTTTCAGCCCTTCGATCCGGGCTTCAGCGTGCTGAACGGTTTGGAGTTTCGCAGCGAGCCGGAGATCTCCTGCAGGAAGGCAGCGATGTGCAGATCCTTCTCCGACTTCCTGCCGTCGAAGATCACCACCAGCGTGAAGTGCGGCTCGGGCCGCGTCAGGTAGTACGTGCTCTGGACTTTGTCGTCGTAGAAGTGCACCACCTTGTCCAGGGTGTTGAGCTCGGCGGCGCGGTCGCCCATCATCATGATGACGTTCGGCCAGTGCGTGAGCGGCCGCTCTCCCGACGGCAGTGACACCACGGCGGGGAACTGCTCCACGCCCTTCGGCGCCTCTCGGTAGGAGTGCGGGTGGTGGTAGCCGTGACCTTGGAAGCTCTCCGAGCCACGGTTGTCGAACACCAGCGACACGTTGCTGGCGTCGTGTTTGCGGATGAACGAGCTGATCTTGCCGTGGTAGTCCGGCGCCGTGCGGGCAGTCAGAGCTCTCATGTCGGCCGGTGCCGTCTGCCGGCTCAGGGCCTCGTGGAAGTAGAAGCTGAACTTGGCGAGGAGCACCGCCTGGAAGCGCTGCAGCCACACGTACAGGTGCGGAGGCTGCACGGCCTTCTGGGATTGACCTCCGAACAGATGCTTGCGCGTCTCTTTCTGCCGCTGGAACAGCTGACCCCAGGCGGTGAGCTTGGAGTTGGCGCCGTGGAGGCTGAGCAGAGCCGGCAGGAAACTCCACTCCGACACCTGAGCCTGGCAGCGCAGTAACTGGGTCACCACGTCTACCTCCGTCTGGAAGCCCTCCTCCACCCGGCCCAGGATGGGGTGGTGAAACCTGGAGGAGGAGGTTAGTAGATAAACATGAGCATGAATGCAAAGACAGCCGCTGACCTCGTTTGTAGTGACCTGAAAGCAGCCGTCTGAGAACACACAAACACAGACACAGGTGAGAACGTCACCTTCACCCTTCAGCGCACGGTCGAGTCAGTGATGCGACCGACTGCAGATCAGTCATTCGTGTTCCTGCTGCAGTCGCAGACACGTTTCTTTTTTTCTTTTTTTGCTGACCCGTCTCCGCGGGGAAACAGTGGAATCCTTACATTTGCTAGATTAAGCAGAAAGTTTTTCTCGTCCGGCCTCAATATGTCATCCTGTCCTCTGAGTTTCTGTCTTTTGTCTTGCTAATTTCTTTGAGTTCAGAGTCGGGACAAACCGGTGTTTGACTAAAAGAGCTCACACTGGAACACTGCAGGGTTCCTAAAGTCGAGCCTTCAGCTATCAAGCTCACAGGATCAGACACTGAGGTGCGTCACTGCAGGGTTGTGCAGCGGTGTGTCTACTTGTGTTGAACGTAACCACTGTGAAACAATCAGGAAATAACTCTTTATTAACGACTTTATCGAGGCCGACGCTCGCTCACTCTCATTCTCTTTTCTAAGTCACTCAACCACAAATCAAATTAAACTTCTTCGTGTGTCTATTTTTCAGCATAAATTTCAGTCAGAACACAAACAGGTCGAGTCTCAGAGTTTAGTCTCAGTTTCAGAGACATTTCAGGCTGACTGTGGAGATTTGACCTGAGCATCTCGGGCCGGTCTGATGCAAACAAAACGCTCAAATAAACGGGACAATCCTGTGTTTAGGCCGTGGCGCTGCATCCTGTCTTGGTTATGCTGCTATAGGCCTAGACTTCATCTGAACACACTCATGTCCCATTAATACGTTACTAACTTAACGTCTTCCCTAGAGTTTTTCGGCTTTCTAGTCTAGTCACCGGGGCGGTTGTGGCTCAGGAGGTAGAGCGGGTCTTCCACTAATCAGATGATCGGCGGTTCGATCCCCGGCTCCTCCAGCCTGGATGTCGAAGTGTCCTTGTGCAAGATACTGAACCCTGAATTGAACTCCCGAAGGCTGCGTGTGTGTAAAAGCGCTTTGGTGGTATATAAGTACAGTTTAGTTAGGTTCTCATGGACCGTGGCTACACTGAGATCTAGAACTGTGGTTGCGCTTGCTGCTGTGGTCCTGACGGACGACCACGAAGTACTATTAGTCTTATTCCTGTTATTATACTTATAGTTATCACTATTATTGTCCATATTCGACTCATCAGATGTCCGTCCACCATGATCCGAGTTCTGCTCGAGGTTTCTGCCTCTTAAAGGAACTTTTTCCTTGCCACTGTCGCCAAGTGTTTGCTCATGGTGGGAACTGTTTGGTCTCTGTAAGACAGTACGGTCTAGACCTGCTCTATATACAAAGTATTCTATTTTGTCCTAAAACTGTCACTGCTGTAAAGAAACGAGCGTCTGAATGACGAAAAATAGATCTGTGAGAGAAAATACGTCACACACTTGGTGCTGTATTTGTGCAGGACGGCCTCCAGCGTGGTGACCAGCTCCTCCGAGTTGATGCTCTTCTGGCTCCCCAGCGAGTGCATCTTCTCGTACAGGTCGGCCATCTCCATGCGCGCCTGGGTGAAGTGGCACAGCTGCTCCGACAGGTGCGACAGCAGGTCCTCCAGGTAGGACGCCGAGCCCGGCTGGCCGTGACGCCCCGTCGTCACCACCTTCCTCAGCTCGTTGTACAGGGAGGTGTAGATGGTTCGGATGGAGTCTTTGCGGCTGAAGAAGGACTGACCGCCTGTACGGAGAGAGAGAGGGTGGAGATGGTTGACTTTTATAAGCTGCAGCGCCATCTGGTGTTGGGAATATGTCGCTGCATGCAGGCTTTAATCTCACACATGTTCATTATAATGATTTATTTTATTATTTGCACAATAAAACAGCTGTTTTCACACATTTAAACTGAGATTTGGACACATTTTAGGCAAGAATACATCAAGTTTGACCTCTTAAAATCACCCTATCTGCTCTCTTTGTGTGATTTTAGGGCCTAAATATGAATAAATATGTAAATATCAGTATTTAATTGAGTTTAAATGAATATTAAAGCTGTAATAAAGTCATTAATCACCCTTTTGGCTCATCATAAAGGATTAAACTTCATTTTTGCAGTGATTTATTGCTTTATTTCCTCCCTGTGAAACACATGAACGTTACCCATTTTCTGTCCCAGGAATGTCATGTGGTGGTACGCCTTCTCCGCGGCGGCCAGGTGAGCCAGCGCGGCCAGCAGCGCGGCCCAGATGGCCCCGGCAGCTCCGGCGCTCTTGCTGTTGTCCTTCTCCTTCTCCACGTAGTCCTTCGCCCGGTCGAAGGAAAACATGCCGAGCTGCGTGAAGAAGCTCTCCAGGATGGCTCGCTCCCGGGGAACCGGCCTCAGCTCCTCCACCTCCGTCATGTTGTCGCAGGCGCTCCCTCCGAAAAAAGTGACCGGCAGCCGGGCAGAGAGCGAGCGAGCTAACCGCTGCTAACTAGCTAGAGTGACGGTGCGACGGTTAGGTAAGAAAATGTCATTATTTTAACCGAAATACAGAAAATTTACTGACTTTAAAACAGTTTGACATCTTTACAAATCGTAGCACGTCATGAAGATGTCAGTAAATCCCTCCAATATTCACTTAAAACAACTTTAATGTTAAAACTGTGCCACAGTCTGGCTAACCGGCTAACCGACCGACGCCATATTGGGTGTACTGGATGTAAACACTACGGAGAGTCAAGAGTGCCAAAAGGAAAAAGTACGTTTGGCAAAATTTGCAGTATATATATATATATATATATATATATATATATATATATATATATATATATATATACTGCAAATTGTTAACAATAATACTACCATCATATCATTAGTATAATTACCATCATCTTGCCACTGCACCTTATCTACCTATTTGTTGTTGTGTTTCTGTCCATCTAGTATAACTCTTTTTAAACAATATTTATATTTAAATTTGAATGTACAAATAGACAATAATAATTAAACTGAACCATAAAAATGTATTCACGGTTTCCACAAGACAAGTAGTTTGACTTTTACTGTGACTTTTGCTACAGTCCTGCCGTAGCTGCACCAAATGCACCAAAATTTATATTAAATATATTTGTAGATATTAATTCATTTATAAAATTTGTCATAAAATTATATTTATTTTAATTGCTTCTTTGTTTATTTATTTAAATTTGTATTAATTTGCCTGTTTTTTTATTTACTTTCCCATTTCGTTCGTAATTATTTTTAAAGTTGTCATTATTACTTATGACAACAGCTAACAAAAAATTAACATGTACAGCAGGTAAGCAAGACTCCATTGTAGACTGTAGGTTATTTTATTCACATTTACAGATCTCAGGACATGTTTACCAAGCATCAACCTCTATGGCTGTCAATGAAGTGCCAAAAACTGCAGTTCCAATAACGTCCACTTGAGGATGGCTCCAGAAGTGAGTCAGTCTCCATAAGTCCCCATGTTAAAATGTCCAACTTCACAGCAGAAATAAACATGTTTACAGCCTGGTACAAAAAACAGTTTTGGTCTCTATAGCTAATTTCCCCGTTCATGACAACTGTACTGAGGGTGAATTTTTATACAACTCACCTGTTCAGATTATATTAAGGCTTAAAGTTATGCAGGATTAAGAGCGTGGACGCTTTGATTGATTGCTGTTACAGGTGGCTCGTTTAAGCAACCAGGCGTCATTGAGCCCCACACAAATACAGATCTGTGTCCACATTTACAGATATCAGGGCGCTTTCAATTGTAAATAGACATTTTCAGATTCCTTTAAACAAATCTCTTGAGATACATTTTCACATCTCTTCACAGAAATTGCAAATGATCCTTCTAATAATCCCCCCCACACACATATTTTCACAGCAAAGCATACTGTACTTGACTTTGCCATTCATCTATGTGCACACGCTGCCTGAACGCTGGTTTTCTGGGTTTCCCCGCTGAGGGTTCGGCTTAGTGAGATTATTTCTGCTTCAGCGAGCCATCTGTGGAGTTTTAGACTCCAGACCAAATCCAATTGGTGCTGGTGGAAATGTAACAATGTCACATGATGGTTCTGTCAATAAGTCTTTGTGAGATAGTCGGCATAATTAAGACAAGTATCGTTATATGGCATCTTTCAGCCCCGACCCTGTGAAATTAGTTCTGAGAAAAACCAAAAAAACGAAGTAGTCATTGCTGTTGAAACGATAACACCAGGACGTTTTATAAACATTTGTGATGGTTAGAGGATTAAAAATGACTTTCTCAGCATGTACTAGATTAAACTGGCACAAAATCTGGTGCAAATATTTGTGTTTTATTATGAATTTTTATAAGAAATGTCAGAAAGTTTTGGACGCTGACTTTTCCTCTGACGTTGGTTTTCGGTAAAATTTGAATAATATTTGGATGGACTTTGGTTCAAACATTCACATTCCTCTTAGGATGAACTGTAATCACTGCATAGCGCAACAAAATTAGATTACAAAATTAATGATTTTGACAACAACTGAGTCTTTGATATAAGCATCCTATTAAAACTCTCTCTCTCTGTCTGGATCTCTGCTCCCCTTAAAAAGTGTCTACTGCTTCCAAATGAGCAGAAATCACATTTACTCTCACCCTCCGTCTTCCTCGGTAGGTGACATCTTCTCTCTCTCTCTTTTTAATGAAATTAAATCCTTAATTTGTTATTTTTGTGTAATTAAATTGTTGTTTTTTTGCACCAAGAAGAATGAATAATTTAGATTTAGTTACTGAGAATCAAAATCAAGTCAATCAAAGACAATGAAGTCCTTCAGTCTGAGAGTAATAGCAGGTCTAAATCTTGTTGTTTGAATTTTAATGGTGGTTTGGATCATGTATTGTGCTTTTACACTCTGATTCACCACTCCTTTAAAGTATTCTTAAGTGTCCAAACATCATTCATCATCTTGTCACAATGATGACTTTGCTTCATTCACACTGGTTCATTTTCTGTATATTGTATCAGCCTGAAATATTCTGAACCGAACCTCATGCAGCAGGAAACGTAACAAATGTTTTAAACCATTCTGTTCCTTACAAATAATACAAATAATACAAATATCCAAGCAATTACCTGAGAAAATCTGTAAAAAATCATGAACAAACAGAAAGTTTTGGACAAATCCATCCAGTAAATGTTAACATATTTCACAAAGTTTTACTCTTGTCAGGTGGCTTCTTCTCTTCTTAGTTTCCTCCGTCAACGTCCTCTTCGCTCTCTTCTCCTCTGCCATTATGTCCATAGAGGCTGCTGAGCCCGGTTACATTGCCCGCTCACCCAGCTCCTGTTCTGGCACGACACCAACTCCGCTCCCCGTCAGCATCTCCCTGTAAACCTCTTCTTCTTCTTCTTCTTCTTCCCGGTGGTCCTAAACTCCTGTGGTACAAACACTAACACTCCCCCGGTGCTCTGAGCTCACAGTCCGGGCAGCCCGGCTAACAAACTGAGCTAACATGAGCTAACACTAGCTACAGTTGTCAGCAGTTTACTTCATTGTCCAGAGTTTCTCTGGGAATGTAATGCTTTATGGCACTAAGTTACACAGTGCTTAGTGGAACAATAACAGAAAGTAACATTTGTACTTTGGAGCATTAAACAGTAAACACACACACACACACACACACACAGAGTAGGTAGTACACCTGGTGCAAGTACCACATGTACGTGTACTGGTCTTTACTGTAGTGACCCGGGTTTGAATCCGGCCGTGGCTCATCATGTCATCCTCTCTGTGTGTCTTTGAGACAGAACTCTGTTTGTGCTCTTCTGTTTCCAGGAAGAAAGTTGTTTCCCATGTGATCACGGATTACAGGCAGCATCTTGTGCACGGCTTTAAACTACGTGACGATCAAGGCAGCGTTATTTGTATAACACAATTCATATACCAGAGGAATTCATTGGCTGTACTGGATAAGAAAATGCAGCAAAGTACAGGAATTATATGAGGGCGATGAGGTTCATGATATATATTCCCCCGACTCTTGAAAGGCTCGTACATCACTTCCACTGTAATTAATCTGAACGGGTCATTTAGCAGAGAAAGCTCATGAGAGTGTGTGGTTGTGTGTGTGTGTGTAGTTGTTAGTGTTACAACACTGAGGACATTGTGTCTGCACTGCAGCTTTATATATATCATCCTGTATTTTTGGCTGAGACCAGCCTTTTTAAGACAAAGCAGTACATGCATTATATGTGTTCAGGAGGATTACATCTGAAGACTTACAGTGTTCATTAAAACTCAAAATAAACTGTGAGACACAGCAAAAATCTTTTTGTCTGATCAGTAAGACTGAATCTATGTTAAAGGAAGAGTTCCTGGTACAAGTTAAAGCTTCATTCTATATATTCAGACTTTCATTTATTCTATATATTTACAAGCTAAAGTTTCATTTTGTATCTTTAAATTTTAATTCCATACATTCAGACTTTCATTGTAAATATATATACAAACTTTGATTCTATATATTTAAACTTTAATTCTGTATATTCAGACTTTCATTTATTCTATATATTTACAAGTTAAAACTATTAAAACTATAAAACCATATTCATTCTATATATTTAGACTCATTCTATATATTTAGACTTTCATTCTGTATATTTAAACTTTCATTCTATATATTTAAACTTTAATTCTATATATTTAGACTTTCATTCTATATATTTAAACTTTAATTCTATATATTTAAACTTTAATTATATATATTTAGACTTTCATTCTATATATTTAGACTTTAATTCTGTATAATTAAACCTTCATTCTATATAATTAAACTTTAATTCTGTATATTTAAACTTTAATTCTGTATATTTAAACTTTATTTCTATATATTTAAGCTTTCATTCTGTATATTTAAACTTTATTTCTATACATTTAAACTTTAATTCTGTATATTTAAACTTTCATTCTATATATTTAGACTTTAATTCTGTATATTTAAACGTTCATTCTATATAATTAAACTTTAATTCTGTATATTTAAACTTTATTTCTATATGTTTAAACTTTCATTATATAGATTTAAACTATTATTCTATATATTTAAACTTTATTTCTATATATTTAAACTTTCATTATATAGATTTAAACTTTCATTCTGTATATTTAAATTTTATTTCTATATGTTTAAACTTTCATTATATAGATTTAAACTTTATTTCTATATGTT